>PVKB01000069.1:804131-1304883 GCA_004027205.1 Ctenodactylus gundi | reverse complement strand
TCCCAGACACGTAGTCAGATAGAAGAGGAGGTGACCTGGGGAACCCACTACAGCTGGTGCCTGAAGTGAGGGCAATCTTGTGGAACCCTGAACCCTCCATCTGTGGGACCTGCTGTTAAGTCTGGATGGCTAACGCTGGGACTGAGTTTCAGTACGCTCAGTCAGAACGAGGACAAAATAGTGACCAACCATAACCGTTCCAGTTTTCCAGCCCTGAGGGGTCTGCCAAGACTTGGGACCTCGGTGCTCTGATAAATCAGGAAAACTCCAGGTAAGCTGAGACAAATCAGGCACTTCGGGTAATGGCGCTTCTAGAGTCATAATGACAAAGGATACAACTTAGGGACAGTGGAGCAAAATTACAGAAAGATCTGGACTCTGCTTTTCTTGGAGCAGACTCCCCTTCCAGCAGGCCTGAACTACCTAGCTCAACCATTATACGTAAGAAATCAATACTCATCTCATTGATATCGTTTTTTCTGTTAAACCCAGACACTTCTAAATTAGGTAGGTTAATGTGGAGCATGGAACATAAACGTAACAGACAAACCTGTGTGCACCACCGGAATGTTACCTGGGTGATGAGTATCAGGTACAGGTTGGCAAGTTAGTGATCCTTGTTAGGCAGTGACAAAACATAACATTCTACCTTGGAAAACAGAACGCATATTCAGTAAGGCTTAAATATGTACATATGTATGTGTGTGTGTGTGTGTGTGTGTGTGTATACATATATATATATATAGTGCTGTATAATATATAGGTAGAACATTCTGTGCTGCTGGTGGTGGATTTCAGCAAAATCCTACAGAAGAGATTTTAATTCAAGAACCTGGAAGATGTGAAAAAGTGAACTAATTCATGCACAAAAGAACAAATACAGTATCATCTTGCTCAGATACGGAATCTTAAAAAGTAGAGCTCTTGAAAGCAGACAGTAGTGACCAGGGGCTAGGACAGGGGCAAAGGTTTGAGCACACATCAATCAAAGGGTACAAAATTTCAGTTAGATAGGAGTTAAAAAAACTACTGTACCACATGGTGACTACAGTTACTAACAAAGTATTGGATGCTTTAAAAAATGATATAGACTAGACTTTAACTATTCTTACTAACTCCCCCATGATGTGAATTCACATATTAACTTGATTTAGACATTTCATAATGTGCACCAGTATACACACGTGTATCATATATATACATGACGGTGTGGGTGTATGTATATTCGTATATACACAAATATGAGTATCATATGTTGTACACTATAATATATACAACTTACTACTTGACTAAAAACAAATTTTTTAAAATTTGTATTTTACATAACTAGCCAGTGGGTTAATACAGACGGAAAGAAGCACAGTGTTAAAGCACTCTGCTTGTAGTTCACAATCTAAATTGACCAGAAATCTGTTCGTTTGGGAATTGTAGGGGTTAAATAGACCCATTGCTTCTACACCCCCAAAATGTAGCTATTAAGAGTGATAGCTTTGTATTGCCAGACTTCACAGGAAATAACATCATAGCCCCAAGACTTTCTCAACACCTTCTTTTAGAAGATGCTCACTGAAGCCAGCCTAGAAGAAAGGATTCAATTAATGGAATTGTCTTCCCCACTCAAATCTGTTTCAGATGCAACTAGTTAGCTGCCACTAAGTTAAAAGACAAGGTAATGAGTAAGACACAGAGCAAATTGTAAAGCGTAACACAAGATTCTTCAGACACAAAAATCTATTTCTAAACACTAAATGGCAGCTTACCTTGACAAAGAATTGATTTGACATGGATAAGCCAGAAGGGCTCCAAAATTTTTTCTGTACACAAGAAGACCCCACCTTACAGGCCTAGCTCAGGAAGCATAATAGACAAGAACAAAAAATAACACCAGAACCACCAACCCCGCTCCCCCAGGATGATCAGCTAGAGTTCTTCCAATATCAAGAGTAAGATGCTGACAGAGCGTACTAGGGATTGACCATACCCAACACTGGATATTGTGTTTCACTTCCTTCATGTCCAGTCATTATTTCAGCCACGTTCCTGTTCCTACACTTTAGTGTGTATTGGGTACACCAGAGACAGATAACTTACTTCTTACTGATATATTTTAAGTCCTTGTACCATGAGGAGCCCCATCTAGACCTCATCAAGAGGAATGTGCCTTTCTCAGTAGGTTGTAGATTTTGAAGTGGATTCAATGGACAAAAGGAATTTTAAAGATACCTCCTTCAATTTTGGGACAGCTGAAAAAATGCATATACATATGGCTGTTTGAACAGACTGCTAGCTGTCCCCAGAATCCATTGTTTTTTCCCATAGTAATAGAGCCCATAATTCCTAGTTGAGAATAGGTCTTCTCAGAATAAAAACTTAAATGCTACTATCTCTTGGGTAGCTGTAGGACTGAGTTCTTGATAACAGGATGCAAGTTGAAGTGATGCACACAACTCACAGGTCATATTTTCAAAGGACAAAAATCCTCCTTATCTCTTTCCTCCTTTATGCTGTCTGGAGTACAGGTAAAGAGATGAATTATCTCATGCTTCCCAGACAAAAGCAATACTTTGTAAACATGGAAACAGAAAGATTCTAAGTCTCTAAAGAGTTTGCAAAATACAGTCACCATGCCAACCCAAGATTCCCTATCCTCTAAATTTTTATGTATAAAAAAAAAGTTCATCTTAGTTAAGCTACTGATATTTTGGATCTCCAATCTATGTAGCCAACTCTACAATGACAAGAAAGATTTTTTAATTTTTTTGAGAGAGGGTCTAGCTAAGTCAATGAGTTGCCCAGGCTAGGCTAATATAAGAAATAAAGAATTTATAAATTAATTTTAGGGCTAGAACACAAAAATAGAAAATAAAAATAAGAGCATGAATTTTGAAATAGGAAAAATAAGTTTTCACAAGAAGTTTTTGATACAACTTGACAAGATTTTTTTACCAAAAATAATCAGATTCTTTGAAAATACTAATTATGTAGACAAATGTATTTTTTAAATGTCATCAAGAGAAAAAGATAAGGCATAAATAATATTCCCATTAAAGCATAATTAAAACACAGCAAAAGTTTGTTCTTTAATCAGAAAAGATTGTTGCAAACAACTTTATGTTGACATAAAACATAATTACATGGAGAAATTTTCTACAGAAATATAAATTATGAAAATTCTAAGAAAAATACTAACAGTGCCAACAGCTATTTTTTAAATTGAATCCCTTATCATAATTCTTCCTTACCTCCAGAAAACACACCAGGCCCAGTTTTACAATCGAACTTTATAAACTTTCAAGGAACAGACTTTTTTTTTTTTTTTTTTTTGAGACAGGGTCTCACTCTGTGGCCCAGCTGGTTCTGAACTCACTAAGGAGTCCAGACTGGCCTTGGACTCATAGCAATCTTCCTGCCTCAGCCTCCCAAGTGCTGGGATTACAGGTGTGTACCACCACGCCTGGTTAATGTGGGGCTGGGGACTCAAACTTGGGTACTTAGCACTTGACTCAGAGTTTGATAGCCAAATGCTTTAACCTCTGAGCCTTTCCTCTAGCCCCAGAATAGACTATTTAATGTGCAAAAATTTGTTTGGGGAAAAGAAAAGAAAGAAGAATTGGCCCATTTTGTGAGACTAGATTAAACTAGACTCTTGCGCAAGATCTAAGTTATGAATTAACTTTCCTAAGACGGTAACTCAAAAACCTCAGTGACTCACAAAAAAAAAAAAAAAAAACAAAGATTGAGTTCTCATTCATACTCCATGTGGGCTGAAGAAAACTGAGGCTGTGTCCCTAGCTTATCTCTATACTGCGTCCACATCCACGAGCACAACCTAAAAGAATATTCCCTATGTGAAATATGCCTGGTTCAATGACAAGCAGAAAGAGCCAGAAAGTCAGTAGAAAAATTTCAATGCTTCCTAACACCTCGGCTGGGACTGACATAGAGGGACTTCCACACACTTGATTTAAGGAAGTCTTGTGGTCAAGTTTAACAAAGGGGCACAGACGCATACTCCAGCTAATGTAAGGACATACATCTCACATCAAGAATACGTGACCCTCATCTAGGTAATACAGAACCAAATAATTATGAAAAAATACAGACTAAGGAATTATATAGGGCTAGAGGAATGGCACAAAGTTTAAAGTGCTTGCCTTGCAAGCTCAAGGCCCGAGTTCAATTCTACAGCGTCACATAAAGCTATGCATGGTGGTGCACACCTGTAATCCCAGCACTGGGAGACTGAAGCAGAAGGACTGCCTCGAGTCCAAAGCTAGTTTGTGCTACATAGTGAGTTTAGGACCAGTCTGGGCAACAGAGAAAGATCCTGCCTCAAAAAAAAAAAAAAATAACTGAATAAATATATGCCAATTTTACATAAACATAATAATCCATTGAATCCAATTTTTAAAAATTATGAGATATAGCCAAGTAGAATTTGTGCCAGGAACTTGTAGAAGAATGGTTTCAAGTCAGGAAAATTAGAAATGGGATGCACCACAACAACATTATGAAAAGTTGGAAACATTCTTAATCATTGCAGAAAAAAGTCAGTAAAATTCAACAGCTATGTCTATAATTTTAGTCAATAAGAAATATGATTTTTTAATCTGCATAGAAAAGTCAGAGTCCATCAATACCATCTGATCTACAATCTACACTAATAGAACCATGAAGAAATGAGGCAGTAAATTACGTGCAAAAAAGCCCATCTCCCCAAAAGCTGATATCATGAGTCCTGAATAGTAGAACCTACAGGAAATGCAGTCAAAACTCATGTGCACTATTGGCCAAAGAGCTCAAAAAGATTTGCTTAAACAAACACAATAGATGCTCAGTGAGTTCAAAGGGGATTTAATCAAAGACATAACTCTTAATAGACAAAAAGTTTAAAGATTATGTAGAGCACACAAGGAGGTAAACAACACAGCACAAGAAATGAAGGAATATTTCAGTAAACAAGTAGAAAGACTGAAAACTGAACTCCAGATTAGGAAAAAGTCCTATAAAAAAAATGGGACAGTGGCTTAAGAATTGTGAACATAGACTATCAGATCTTGAAGATAAGGTTGACAAACTGGCCCATCACGTCAGGGATGACCAAAAAACAAAAAGACAATAAAGAAACTAATTGCAACAGCTGATGGGTGACTCAAGAGAAACAGCCTCAGAATTATGGGAGTGTAGGAGAAAATGGAGAACAGCACAAAAAGTTTAAAGGCTATTTTCAATAAAATTATAGAGTACATTTCCCACATCTAGGAAAAGAAATTAATATTGATCTACTTCCGGCATAGAGAACACCAAACAACCTTTAACAGAAAAGAGTCTCTGTGACATTTCATAATCAAAATCTTAGACACTCAATACAAAGAATACTAAAAGCTACACGATAAAAACTGAAGGTAACTTACAAAGACAAACCCATCAGGTTAACTGTAGACTTCTCAACACAAGCCTTAAAGGCCAGGAGACCATGGAGCAACATCATTCAAGCACTAAGAGAACATAAATGACAACCCATACTGTTCTATACAGCAATACTATCCTTCAAAAAAGAGGGAGAAGTTTTTCATGAAAAAGAAATTTATGACCACTAGACCAGTGTTGAGGAAAATATTTAAAGGAATCTTACAGATAGGAAGGCCAACAGTACCAAAGATTCCAAAGATAAATAAACCAAAAAAAGAGGAAAGTTAACTAATGAGAGTGTAGAACAAATATCACTAAAGCATCAATGGTAAGAGGCAGCAAGTATGCAACCATAGTAATGCTTAATGTTAATGGTCTCAACTTGCCTATTAAAAGACACAGATTGGCTGACTGGATCAAAAAGCAAACACCAACAAACATAAAGACTGAAAATAAAGGGATAGATATCAGTAATTCATGCATATGACACAGAAAACAAGAAGGGCTAGCTATACTTTTCTCAGGCACAGCTGATTTCCAGCCAAAAAAAGATCAGAAAAGACAAACAGGGACATTATATATTGGTTTACAGGAAGAAGTCACAATCATCAATAAACACACGTACAACACCAAGGCACCTAATTTTGTAAAACAGGAACTACTGGACATTAAAAGTCAAATAGGTCCCAATACAATAGGGACTTCAGTATTTCACTATCACAGATAGATAGGTCATCTCGACAAAAAAAAAGTATTAAGAAATACTAGAGTTAAATGTGGCTCTGGAACAATTAGACTTAACTGATATTTCCAGTGTTTCATTCAACATCAACAAAATACACTTTTTTCTCAGCAGCACACGGTATATTTTTCAAAACAGACCATATTAAAGGACATAACAGTATGCTTAAGTACAAAAAGTTGAAATAATTCCTTGCATACCTTCAGATCATAGTGAGATAAAACTAGTAACCAACAGCAAAAGAAACTACAGACACTATATAAAGACTTGTAAACTAAGTAATATATTACTGAACAAATATGGGGTCACAAAGAAAGAAGAAATAAAAACTTCGAGTCAAATGACAATGGGAGCAAATCATACCAGATCCTGTGGGACACAATAAAAGTAGTTCTAAGAAGGAAATTTATAGCTGTAAATGAACACATTTAATAAAGAGAGTAATCCCAGGTACACTATTCAATGATGTACCTCAAGGATTTATAGAAACAAGGGAAGTCTTAAAAAGGTGGTAGAAAAAAATCCAAGAATTAGAGCAGAAATTAATGAAATTGAAACTAAAAAGATACAAATGATGAATGAATCAATCATTGGAGTGAATGATGAATACTGATAAAGCTCTAGCTAAACTAACCAAAAATAAAGAAACACCCATGTCAGTGGCATTAGAAATCAGAGTGAAATTATAACAGACACTGTTGAAGTTCAGAGAATTTTAAGAAACTGTTGTGAAAGCTTGCAACCCAAAAATCTGGTTAATTTAGAAGAATTAAATTTCTAGATACATACAAAACAACAAAATTGAATCAAAAAGATGTTTAAAAAAAATAACCCAGGAAGCCACCCCAGATCAACTGCAAACAGCTGGGAGCTACCAGCATCCAAAGACAAAGGAAAGCCCACCCAGAGCCTGGAATCTCCGAGACAGGAGAGGAAAGAGCACCCCAACAACTCAAAGAAGGCCATGAGAAGGTCAGAAATCCTAAAGACTTATGGGAAGTAGAGAAAAACAACATCCAAGGAAGCACCCCCAGGACGACTGAGCACTACTCTGGGCTGAGGGCATCCACACAAGGAAGAAAGCCAGGAGCCTGGAACCTCAGACTAAGGTAAGCAGGGATCCAGGAAAAGTGGGAATTGACAGCAGCTGTTACCCCAGCCTCCAGATAAAAGCCTGTGGGTAGTGCATACTACAAACACAATGCGAACTCCCCCTAAAAATGATCAAAAGCAGTGCTTGACAGATGTAAGAGGCAATGGCATAACCAGGAGCCATTTGAAAAAAAAAAAAAAAAAGCCCAAAATTGAACTACTTAGAGTAAAAGAAAGGTCAGAAAAGCACTTCAGAGTTTTTCAGGTCACTCTTAAATAATACCTAAGAAGCAACTGGCACAGAAGACAGTTGTGGAGGGGAGAGAAAGGCCGCGGATCCCCTGATCAGCTCAGGTGTAATGGGAGCACCTCCAGGGGGCAGAGCCCCACCCTCAGGAGAGAGAAGCCAGGACAGGTGGGAGAGCTTTGCTGAGGGGGCCAGGAGTGATCATGACATCTCAAAGGCCATCAGGCTGTTAGGACCTCCCCTCTCTGCCTACTCCCAGCAGAGAATGCAGAAATTTCAGCTCCCCACACACACCCTCATACTCAAAGAAACCTCTTAGATAGACCTTTAAAGTGAAGTCTCTGAACAACAGAAACATGGGAAGAAAATAAGGCAATAGGAAACCCACTGAAATACTTCAGACCCCAGAAACTAATGTTATGAGCTCTGAAATAGAGGAATTTATAGGGAAGGAAGTCGAAATACAAATAAGCAAGTCAAACAGCCAGTTATTCACAAAGAAATGCAAGCACTGATAGGCAGGATTAAAGAGGAACTTACTAATCAAATAGTGGTCCTAATAGAGACAAAGCTTACTGAGCATATAGAAGCCACAAACAAAAAGTTGTCTCAGGTAAATAAGGAAATGCAATATATGAAGGAACATTTTATCAGAGAAGTCGAAATTTTGAAAAGAAATCTAGCTAAAATTCAAGATAAGAAAAATACATTTGAAAGCAAGGGAAGTTGACTTGAACATTGAAGACAGAATTTCAGACCTTGAAGACAAGGCTGAAGAAATATATGCTATAATTAGACATGACTCCAAAATTAGAAAGAATCTAAGTAGCTGACACCAGCTGATGGATGATTCAAAGAGAAACAATCTCAGAATTATGGTTGTAGGTGAAAGAGCAGAAGACAGCACCAAAGGTATAAAGAAATTATTCGTTGAAATAATACAAGAAAGTTTCCCAAATCTAGAAAGTAAAATTAATTCTCAGGTACAAAAAGCTTATATAACACCAAATAGCCTCGACCAGCAGCAAGACTCACCACAGCGTATCATCATCAAACCTCAAAAACACAACATAAAGTAGAATTTTAAAAGCAGGAAGAGAAAAAGAGACATTATTCTACCAAGGCAAACCCTTTTGAATTACACAGATTTCTCAACGCAAACTTTCAAGACCAGGAGAGCCTGGAGAAGATCTTCCAAGTTTTAAAAGACATCAAGTGTTAACCCAGGTCGTTGTACCCAGCAAAATTATCCCTGAAAATCGAATAAGTAAAAAATTTTCATGACCAAGAATCCTTGAAGAAATTCACAACCACTAGCCCAGCACTTCAGCAAATACTTGAAGGAATCTTTGACAGAGAGACAAGCAGCACCAAAGAACATGGAGCAAAGAAAACATCTAAAGGGAAGTATAATTTAAAAAAATAGATTGGTAAATCAATCATTTCATTAGTATTCTTCTAATTTAGTACCAGTTGCCTCATAAAAATCTGTATGACTAATCCCATATATGTTAAATAGCATACTAGTTTACAAAACATAATTACATTCAACCTGGGGAATTGGTATAAAAGTCTTTTTAAAATACATAAGCATGAATTTATGGATGGATTGATAGATAAAATGATAAACTAAATCTGGCAAAATGTTAGTAATTAGTGAAATGTGAGTAAATAATTTATGAAAATTGAAAAATTATGAAATGACCATTTATCTATTGTTTTATGTGTAATATACTTATGTGATATAGATTTTAAGTTCATTTAATGTAGCAATTCATCTAACCAATCTTTGATGCAATTTTATCCTAAGAAAACTGATTGGTAGAATGGTAACCTGAAAGTCTTTTGAATATGCAAACGTTTATCTTTCAGAATTCAGCTAAGGGATGTGAAATTTAACTTCTCTCTTTTTCTCTCTCGTATTTTCAAGCCTTATGAATTGCATTGTTAAGTTCTTTTCTCACATGGATTGCTGGGTAAGGCCAGGTTAAAGAATCTCAACAAAGATATAGTAAGATACAAAAATAAAAGAACTTCTGGCAAATCACCCCAATAGAGGCCTCTGCTGTATCCCAGAGAAGCAGCATCAAGATCTGGTCACTGCAGCCCATTCTAGGGGTGGGAAAGTGAACTAATAAGTGGTGATTTGGGTGGTGAAGTGAGTCAGATGAAGCAGATTAAATATGTGAAATATTGCATGGTTTGTCTGACTTGGGAAACTCAGAATACCACCCATTCTATAGAACCAAATGGAGTGATAGTGGGAGTTAGGACAGTGGGAGTTAGAGGGAATAGGAAGGGTGCGGGAGTGTGGGGGAGAGTCAAAAATGAACAAGGAACTGTAATGTTGATGTGATGTACATGTGCACAAAATACTCAGGCTCATTATCAACATCATGTAGCACAGATACATATTAATAAAAATGGAAAGAATAAATTAAGATTAAAATTTGTTACTATTTGTATCAAATACAATTACTATCCTTAAATCCCTAAGGATCTAAAACTCATAGAACAAATGAGAATATTTTAAATTGCTTGACCATTTTAAAAATCTCAAATTATTTTTATCACCAAATATAGTAATTACAAAATATGAAGAAAAATGTCAAACTATTAATCAAAAATCCTAAGGAGACAAGGCTGATCTAAAAGCAAAAAGTAAAGAGAAACTTTATTTAGAAAATTAAGGAATAGTCACTTTTTGAAGGTCTGAATGAAAGGTAACATAAATTATGGATAGGACAAAAGATTTATAACAAGAATGAAAATTCACTACAAATTTTTAAACAACTCATACAATTCTAACCAAAATCTAAATAAAACTGTTCATATAACTTGTGTTCATTGCAAAATACACATACGAAAGCAAAAAATCCAAGAAGATACAACTCTGGAAAGGAAAAAAAAAAAAGCAGGAGAAATTTACATTAAAAAAATAGCCAAAGCTAAAATAACTGAGGAAATATAATTTTGTTGCCAGAATAAAATCATAGTCTCTTGCAGAACAGAGAACCTAGAAGGAAACCTGCCATCATATTAAGTACACAGAAGCATTATATGTTCATATATTCAATGAACATTTCGGGAATGGCTTATTTCTGTATAAAAATAAGATTATACACTTGTTTTCCCTCTACATATAATTTTAAAATGTGATGAATTAGAGACCTAGACGTGAAAAATAACTTCTTGATGAAAATGTACATTTTTTTGAGTTCCTGTTTGGAAGAATTCATTAAACAAGGAAAAACAACATAAACCATAAAAGAAATATTTACAGAGAAAAATTAAAATTTTCTCTATATAACACATACCATGAACAAAATGAAACTATTTGTAATGCATATTACCAACCAACACTTATTATCCAGAATATGTCAAGTACAACTGCAAATCAACAAGAAAATTCAGACTCTTCAAATATCCTTAAATCAAAAGCTACAATGGCATTTGCTTGAAATTGCAAGTGCTAATTTTTGACCAAGCTATTTCTCACACTGGTACCTTTATACTCCGGCACAATCAAGTTCAATTTGCTGAAAGCTGATAAATGCCCACGTCAATCAGAAGAGGACAGAGGTCTGTGATAAGATTTGAAATGTAGTAATTTGGTTGCTGGAGGATAGGATGAGATGGAACAATCAGATAAGGGAAATGAGAAACCAGTGCAGAAAGCCATGGTTAAAATAAATAAACACGCAAGCCAGCTCAGACTTCAGAGAAAGGTGAGAGCACAAAACCTGAAGATCAGTGAGTTCACCACAGGTACCCCTGGCCACCCCTGGATGGGAAAAACAGCTTACCGGTAGCGTCTAAGGAAAAACCCACAATCTGAGTCAACAATGAAGTCAACATGAGCCAAGAACAGGGTGCCACTACCCAATAGGCTGAAGCCTCCTGGAGCCAGGTGTCCACAGGAAAGAGGATCAGAGCCAGGCTCCTCTCCTCACTCTCCAGACCCTGCTAGAAAATGGTGCTCCCTACAAAGAACACTAGATAAGATGAACCCAAAGCGGTTCACATAGAGGCATATTATAAGCAAATTGCCAGAATTTAAGACAAAGGAAAACAGTGTTCCATCGGAGGCCATCCACTACAAACAACCCATCAAAATGAAAAGTTAAAAAGAATGACTGTAATAAAAGCCTGCCCTTCATGTATCCAAGTATGTGATGCGTGGTTTTCAGTGATGGTCAAGACAGAGTCTCCATCCTTACAGGCTGGGGTTTGGTAGAGGAAATAATGAGGGAGAAGATTAAGTAACACTTTGTTGGAATTTGTGCCATTTTGTGACAGAGGAATTAAAAGACGCTGTGAGCGGGTGCACACCAAGAGGCATAGGCTCGGTCAACGTAGACAATGGTTTGCTGTAGTAACAATTCCAGGTCCCTGGTGCTTACAACCGTAAATGTTTACTTTTTGCTCTCATTAATGTCCCCTGCAGGTCAACTGTGACTCTACTAGACCAGCTTTTCATTCTAAGACCCAGAATGAAGGACGAGCCTTTAAGCCATTTCCCTTATCAGAGGAAAAGACAGCCAAAAAACCATGAATGGCTCTTAGAGCTTTTGATCAGAGTTTTAAAACTGTCAAAGAATAATCTATTTTAATAAAGGTTACACCAAAGGTAGACAGACAATCTCATGAAGGAGCTTTAGGCATGCTGCTGGTTTTTAATAACTTCATTTGAATGACTTGATAGTTAAAATGGGTCCAATTTACTATATGTAAACTGTGTCTTAATAAAAGAAAAGAAAGACAAAGAAATAAACTCTACCACAGATACCTAAAGGGGTGTAGCCCCTCAATGAAGGCTTAACAAAGAAAATTATTACTAAACTTAGGCCTGAAGAGTGAGCAGACCTATCCAGGTAGATGAGAAGAACACAGTCTAGCCAGAGGGACCATCTACATGAAGATCAGGAATAAAAGAAAGGTTGTGATAACCAAGACATTAAAATACTTTGTAAGCAGCTAGCACATTAGTTGCAAAAGGAAGTACTGAGAGCCATGAATGGAAGGGTAGGACACTTCTGAACTTTAGGAACACGCTAAGAGTAAAATTTTGTTTTTAATATGAAGAGCACTGGGAATCTACTAGATGGTTTTGAGTAGGAAAATGTTCTGATCGTATGTTTACTGGGGAAGATCACTCTGCAACTAAAAACTAAGCACACGGAAAACAGGACACTGAGGAATGTAGGCGATTTCCACAGTTCTGTAGGGGGACAAAAAGGGAAGTGGAAAGAAAAAGAAAAAGAAATGGAGAGAGAGACAGAGAAAGAGAAAAAAAAGAAACAAAGAGAAAGGGAGGCAAGTCTACCAGCCAGCCAGGCATTCAAACAGCCAATGACTTTTGTCTTAGATTCTGTATGAAATGTCAGTATAAAGAGATGAAACCAGACTCAAGAGATATTCAGGAATATTTGACAGGACTGCAAAATGTCATTTCATGAACACTAAAGAAATCCAAAATATACAACATGCCAGCCTCAATGTGAAGGGCTGCTGAGAGGAGCAAGAAGTTGAGATGCTTCATAAAGCTGGAGTCAGCAGGCAAAGACGTAAGGAAATGCTCCCACCTCTCTGCCCACCCTAATCAGGGAGCATAAAATCACCAAACTAGCGCCAAGAACATTAGAATTAAACAGATATTTAATCATTACCTTGCATGGATTCTGTGGGGAATAACCAAATCTCAGACAAGACTAACCAACCTCCAAGCTGCTAAGATGCCCAAAAAATCCTATGAGTGACAGACAATTCGTTTGTCTTCTTTGAGGCTAAACCTTGGAGTACTTCCTATCTGGGCTCTGACACTGACCACAATTTACCTCGTGCAAACTGGACGTCTGCCCAAAATATGCCCATTACTCCTCCCTATTTAATTACTCCTCTTCCAATGAACTTGTCAGGGTCTATTTTTTAAATATTTTTCTGTGTCCACCAATACCTATGAGACTAGGAACTCTGCTGTACCAGAAATTATTTCTACAATGGTTAATTTTATTTATCACTTGATGTGGCTATAGGATGCCCAGACAGCTAATAAAACATCATTTGTTGGATTACCTATGAAGGTGTTCCTAGAAGAAATTAGCACGTGAGTTAGCAGTCTGAGTTTAGAAAATCTGCCCTTACCAATGTAGGCAGGCATCTTTCGACATCCTAAGAGCCTAGACAGACAGAAAGGAGGAAGGACAAATTCTCTCTGCTTGATCTGGACCACCCATCATTAACTGCTTTTGGGCATCAGTACTCCTGGTGCCCACCAGATTTCCTAGGCCTGCAGCTCGCAGACAGAATATTTGGGGACTTGTCAACATCCATGATCCAATGAGCTAATGCAACCTAATCTCTGATGTATGTGTTCTGTTCCTCTGGAGAACCTGTACTGATGCATTATCTTCCATAGCTAGGCACTACTACATGAATAAGCAGACATTTAGTTACAGGATCAGGGCTTCATCTGTGGATTAGAGACCTGGATCACATGAACAATCGTTGAACACGAAGTTTGAGACACTCCCCAAGTGTGAGAATAAGCCTTGCTGTATCACACTTTACCTTAGACCTCTGCTCAATTCTGCATCCTTCCCTTGCCTTCTGCAGCAATTGATTCCACAAGTACTCTCCAAGAAATTCCCTGCATGCCAAAGTCTGCTTTGGGATATTTTTCCCATGGGATCCAAACTGCAATCAATAGTATCAGCTGCAGGCAAATACATAAAACATGACAAGGTGACTGCCTTAGTGGGCAACTGATGTCCAGTTCCTTCGGAGATCTCATGAACAACCTTTTAGAATGTGCCTCAAAACCATCCCGTCAGAGCATAAGGATGCTGGGACATTCTTTTGACCTATTGCGTGAGGTGCATCTGGGATGTTAATCCTCACACACTTCTGAATTGTGTCTTGACAAGGCTGAGCTAGCTTCTGAAGCTTTGGAAAAAATAGCAGGAAAAAAAGATGTTACAGTCCAACCTGGATGAGGGTCTTTCAGTAAATTATATGAAAATGTCCACCCTATCGGCTCTGAAATTAGGCAACCTGTTGGTATGTGGTGGAGACTATCACAAGAACCTGTCACATTTATCATTTCTGTTTCTTTTTGGTAAGAAATGTGTATCCAAAAACACCCTACTAATTTGCGTCTTAAATAACTAAGAACTCAACAGAGACTCACGAAAAGAAATTGAGAATTTTCTTTTTTTTTAATAATATGAATTAGGACTGAGGTCTTGGCAGAAAATCTAAATTATGAATATTCAACACCTCAGTGGGAAATGCAGGTTTCACTTCCTCTGACTGACAGCTCCTAATGACAGCAATAAACTAAGGTGCCCCCATTGGCCAAACAGATGTTCTGAATTGACTAAGAGGGACCAGACACCGGCCCTGTTGATGTCACTTCTGTGTTTTCTAATTTCTAAACCCTGTTTAAATGTCTGGGCTTCAATACGCATGTTCTTTATCACCAAAAAACGGTTCTACACAGAACAGGAACATGCAGTCGGATAAAACCAGAAAACAGATATAATCGATGCACAAATGAGTACAGATAGAAGTTTTGGCTGCTTTACTGAAATACTTCAAAGCAAATCCAGAGTGTACAGGGGTGGAAGGGGGGGAGGCAGAGAGAGAAACAGAGATAAAAACTGACACTGATGAGAAAGAGAGAGGAGAGAGAGAATAAGGTTAATTACTCTTGTTACTATGGTAGCAACACAGAACAAGCCAAGTTAGACACACATCCAAGGTGAATCCCACACAGGGCCCTGTGCTCTCCTTCACCAAGTAGCTGGGCACAGACAGGTATTTAATAGGAATAAATTTCCTCGTTAACCCCTATCACTCCGAAGACAGCCTTCATCCTTTGTCACCTTAGGGCTGTAACAGCACAAGTATTAGCCAAATCCAAAGATCTCCTACTCAGATCTACACTGACCGTTCTTTTAACAGCCAATTAGGTGGAATATGGTTATGGTCCCAAGAAGCTAATCCAGAAACAGAGATTCAAGCGCAAGTCATTTATTTGGGAGAGCCGAGGAGAGGTAAGTTAACTCTTGGAAGCACCAGCTGTGGAATAAAGATGTCAACAGGAAAGGGAAGGCAAATGATAAATGGCAAGCTATACAGCAAGTTTCCACTCCAGGCCACTACACCACTGTCCCACAGGTAACCTCAGAATGTGTGATTTCTAGCTGCTGCCAGAATTGAAGCTACTGAGACCCCACTACCACGATCCAGAAGCATGCGGAACTGAACACATGAGGAACAGACGTGAGTGGGCCCAGCTGGAGGATTATGAACCAAGGTGCCACAAGAAATGAACTCCCCCCCGGTTGTCAAATTAGGTGATCTGAAGCAAGCAGACCTCCTCGTTCTGCATACGTCAAAATCATTTGACAAAGATGGACAAAACACAAATTTGTAGGCCCCACACTCCAGAGTTTAATTGCGCATGTGGACCTGAGGATTTGCATTTCCAACGAGGTCTCAGAGTAAGCTGAGGCTCATAGGCACATGTGGAAACCCCCTAAATTTCAGAGTTAAGAAGACCACATAGGATAGGATTCTCTAAAACCAGCCCCTTAGCCATGCAAGAAAACAGAAAATATTTCAATTAAAAACAGCCTTTCTTCCATGCTCTTTCCCTGAGTCATAAAATACTTTCCATTCACAAACAAACAAAAGTATAGCCACTGTCATCTGGCACCAGAAAGGTTCTCTGGTTACCCATCCTCCTGTTCCCTTGAGAGAACAAAAAAAATCTATATATCCATGAGCAACTCTAGCTTGTACACATCATTCTTTTCTGTTCCCCAGATGCACCGGTAACTTTCCCACTGCTTCGACCTTCTGGTTTTACTAAAGAGGTATCTTTTAAAATAGGAATCTTTCCATGCCCCTTCCGAAAGCAGCTCTGGTTTAGCTAAGGACAGTCTACTCTGCATGGCTCCACCACTCTTTAGCACAGAGCCTCCCACACCACAGGCAGAAGAGATTGGGAGCCACTAGCCCACTGTTTACAGGCAGCTTCCCTGGGTGGCAGCTGCAATCCCTTGTTCCGTTCCAAAGACGACCCCAGCCCAAGGAACTGCAGAGGCTGTTTTCCCAGATCATTGCTCCTCATTGGTTTTGAGTTACCAAGAAAACACGGAGAGTCACATTATTTACAAAAAGGGAACTTTGGTCTAAAGCATCACAGGAGTCACCACTCCAGCAAAAAGGCCTTGCCCCAGCAACTGAAACAGAACCGCAGCAGCCTCAAGCCACAATTGCATCCTTTATGCTTGTTTTTCAATCCCAAGTTTAAGAGATTTGATTTATTAAAGTTTTTAGACTTTAGCCTCATAGATGAATTTCTCCAGCCAACAATGATGAATTTCTCCCATCCATCACTGCGCTTTAATGTGGCACGGCTCTTACAAAGCCTCCAACTTGGTTCAAAAATTAGTAGAAAGCAGCGCAGGAGGGAACTTTAGAATTTTGTTCTCTCAGAGCCTAGACACACAACATAAACACCCAACTAATATCGTCCAAGGCGCTCCTCATGCTACGGAGGTTACAAGAGAGGAAAGATACAGCACAATTATAGAAACATCCTCTTTCCCTGCTTCTTTTCTATGGGAAACTGCTTATCCTTCCAACTCCAATTCACAAAACCACCTACCTGTATGTTCTTCCCTGACCTACTTCCTTCTGGGCCCATTGTTGCACTTTTCTTGCTCTATGCTACCTTTTATTTGCATTTATGTCTTCTAAACTCTACAAGATTTCTGAACTCCCAGAACCTCACACAGCACTTGCCACCTAGTAGGTCCTAAGTGTTTGTTGAGTTAAACAGAAGCCTTAAAACCTAATTCTAGATCATAAGTTCTCAACAGTTTCACCTCTTGACATTTCCGTTTCCTTGAATTTTAGATAGGATTAATTGTTTGATAACCTGCCTAATGCCTTACAGTCAAAAAAGATGAGTTTAAGTAGATGGGCATGTGAACCCAGGAGCTCGGCCCAGGTGGGAGGGACGACGTTAAGGCCAACTGCCCTGCAATGCCAGCACCAGTGCAGAGCCCGTGTCTCACGAGCTTGCCTCCCTCCTGACCTTCAGGACAGGAAATCAGTAACATCAATCAAGGCAGAGTAGGCTACTTCATCTGTCATAAAATGCTACTCAAAAAGTTCCAGTGACTTGTATTTGATAGATGAGGGAAAAGGAACCTCATTTTTGTCCTGAAAAGTCTACAATGACTCATTCTCTAGCTTAAGTAGGAAACTATCATTTGGCCACAGGGTGTTTCACAGAACACACTTGCCTCCAAAAACCTAACAGGTGGCCCATGAGAACTAACAGATGGATTCATGGCCCAGGAAGTTGGAAAAGACTGGGCAAAGTAACAGTCAACAAGTTTCTTTTCTGCAGAATTTCTCAGCTATATAATCTATAAGCAGCCTAAATAATCTATTAACATTCAAAGAAAACCTTCACAAGGGGAGTTAAAGGATGCTTTAAGAAAATAGCCAAAAGTTAGAGATTGAAGGTCCTAGCTATGACTAAGTATCAAATTAGTGATTAAGAAATGGGATCCTGAAAAAATAATTCCAATTAAATGTACCATTTAATAAGCCACTACTGTGTGCTAGTTGCCATGATAGACTTTTGATATGACTATCTGATTCTATCCTTTCCACAATCCTGTGGGTTAGGGGGTACCTCCCTCCCCCCTCAGCTTCTGCAGTGGTGTATCACTGTGGTTTTTTGTCCACGATAGCTCTTATGGTATGTAAAATAAAATTTTTTTGCCTGAAAATAACAAGAACTTTCTTGGAGGGAGCTAAGAGTACATTAGAACAAACTGAATTAGCTATAAATTCAGAAAGGGATAAGAGCTTAAAGTGAAGCATTTGCTTCCAAACACAACCAAAGAATCACACTGCTATAATTCTTCAGCTTCACTAGGCCTTTTGAAGATAGGATGAATCTATTGTTATGTTTTGCCATTTATCTTTCCATTATAAAATACCAAGAAGAAAATCATTATGTTAATGGGTTATCTATTGATAGGACTTCCTATGAATATTCTTATTCTTTGGAATGGACAACTGAATTTTTCTTAACTTCATAAAAACTGTAGAAAAAGAAAGCATCTTTAGAAAACTTTGCCTTTTTTCCTCGAGCTATATAGAGAATAAAACTAAAAATGGGAAGCTCATCCCAAAAAAATCCATTTTCAAGGCAGGTTCACTAGCCACTCTTGCCTAAGTTTCTACCAGGTGTCAATCTGAGCTGCTTTTACATAAAAATTCTAGATAGAGCACCATTATCCTCCAAGAAACAGAGGTCATGCAGTTGAAAAACCTGCTCAAGGTCAAAGAGTCGGCAAATGGCAGAGCCTGAATTATTCTTTTTCCTTTGTGTAGCTCTACTTACAAGGAATAAGACAGATGAGACATTATTATACTTTGAACATTAAGGTCAAAGCCAAATCAGCCAGGACTGGATTTAGAAACGAGACCTTGAGAATGTGGCTCAAGCTGCTTCCTGGGCCTGTCCACCTCAGGGAGACTTAAATGAAGGACAGAGTAAACACTAAAGCACATGAAGCACAGGAACAAGAAGGGACCTGAAAAGTGACACTTGAATTTGCAATTCAGGACTCTCCTAACCAGGTCTAAAATATGACAGTCCCTTCCCAAAGCAACGGTCTCCCACTCCTTACTCAAAATTCCAGCACACGGGTGGACCTATTCTGTCTTTCTCCTATAGGTGTCAGAACTTTAGGCCAAGTTAATGCGTGAAGTGAACATTACTTTCAAGATTTCAAGAGGGTGACTTAGTTCAAAACCATAAAATCAGAAAGGCATTACAGGTTTGGATAGAGAATTGGACATTAGAAGAAAATGCCTCTTAATACAGTTATTATCTTCAACAGAGCAAAACAAATGTACACATGTTCCACCAATCCTGTAGGGAAGGACAAGACTGAAAATTTCCAGAGAGCCCCAGCACATAGAACTAAGTACAGTATCTATTGTTGATATTTTGCCAGTTTAAGATGCCAAAAAGTCATTAATGTCATCTACATTCATCTATGTATTATTGTCTTAATTTTGTGTCAATTATATTTTCAAGGACTTTCATAACTTTTTATATATACTATTGAACTCCTGTATTTCCACTTTTTTATTGTACAGCCTCCTACAATGAGTTATAATTTCCTAACTGAAACCATCATCAAATCAAACACCCACACCACTAGCCTAAGGTCATCCCAGGATTTGTGCTGTACATGTTTCTCTGTGGAGCTGTCAGGATGGATACACGCATATTTGACTCACATTCGGAATCCCTGAGCTTCGGACACTGAGCTCCCAGGACTTCCATATAAGGTTATAATTCTCATTCTCTGAAATGATTAGATGGATGGAAGGTTGCATGGACTCTAAGACCCTCCTCTTATGCTACCCTATATATGTTCTCACTCTCCCCTAATAATGTGGACTGTTTTCTCTGAAACGAGTCCCCAGAGGTCATTTCAATGTTCGATGTCTCCATTGCCACAGTCTCCTCAGCTGTTCAGGGGGACAGACCCACTTTCTCGACCTCACCTCCACACTGAACTGGATCTACAATTTTAACAATTTGACATACATTTCCTCTGGCCCCAAGTTGCCATTTGCAGTGCCGACATACTAGTTTGTATCTTGCTTAGATCTTTTCTCAAAGTCCAGCTGATCTTCCTGCCCAACTCACCGCCTAAAAAGGACAATCTGATCAGGTCAGTATCCTACTAAAATCCACCAAAACATCTATTTCATCATCATCTGACAAGGCCTCCCCAACTTATCTCCTGCCTCAGAATAAGTTATCAAGTAATATAGATTCACCAATTAGTACAACCTCAGTGAGCCGTGTGGCTTTGGGAGTACCACTCTCTGAGTCATCTTCCCTCAAGGGTAAATGGGAATAATACCCACCTTATGGAATTGTTGTGAACATAGAAAATTCTACTGTGTGCTCACAGTAAGACCTTCATAGATTTTGGCTGAACCTAAGTCTCAGTGGACGTTGAGACAACAGAAATTGCAGGAGGCAAGGAGCCACACACACCTGTTTCTTATTAGATAAGGAGATAATACTAGATAACTGAGGAGAAAGTCCATTTTATCTTTATAATAACAATAATTTCAAGAGTCATTGTCTTCCTTCAGCAAAAACTGTTAATCGTGCCCCAATACCTATTTTCTTTTCTTTTCTTTCTTTTTTTTTTTTTTGTAGTAACAGGACTATTAGTTGGACATTGGCCAACCAGAATAAATATTCTAATTCCTACCTTCCCCTGCAGCTACAGATGTGATTGAGTGGTTAAAATGTTTAAGTTCTAGTGATGGAACACAAGCAGAAATAGACAGGTCCAACTTCCAGTTCTGGCCATAAACTAGAGCAGCAAGCTCTGTTCTCCCTTTTCTCTTTCTACAGCAAGCATGGCAGTGATGGTGATAATGCCATCAGGAATCATACAGACACAAACAATGTTCTAAAATGGAGACGTATAGAAGGAGTCTTGGTCCATCCAAGAATGGAACAGCCGCTCCAGCTTGGGCTTTTGTGTGTGAAAAAAAGTTTCTCACTAAGTTACTCATGCCTAAGACCAACTGAAGCTCTACCCCAACCAATACAATTTCAAACCTATTTCCACTTGGCTGTTAGCTCCGTAGCCCTGTAAACGTGGAAGCTAAAAAAGGAGGTCCTTTCTGCTGCACCCCCTTCTAGTCTCCTGCAGGCTGGACTCAAGTGAGGTAAGCCCCGGCTTTTCAATCAGTGAAGCTAAAAATTGTAAAAAACAAAAAAAAAAAGTGCCTGCAGAATTATATGCCAAAGACTTCTATTATTACCATATCACTATATCAAAATTGAAAGGCGTGTAAGATTTCTCCAGAGAGGCCATCCATAATGCATCGCAGAATTGTGTAGGTGTTTTATGAAATGTGTTTTATTCAAGCTAAAATATACAACACTAACATTATTGAAAGAAATTGAGGGTCTGGTTTTCTCTTTTTAATGTGTTCATTATTCATGTTATAGTCCTTTAACAAAAAAGGAAAGCCGTATACATATTCAATTCAATTTAAAATTTTATTTTCCCTGCTATTCATCTTGGGTGTCCAATGAACAAGAAATATTCTCTTATTATTCTTATATTAGTTTCTGACAGTTCAATTTCTCTGACTGCTACGCCTCAGACAACCTCCCCTGAAAAAGCATATATGTAATTGCTTTGATCAAAATTTCATGCCAAATCTTTTAGATTCCCCGTAGATTACAGCTTCTCAACAGAGACCCACAAAATGAAGCCCACAGAGCCAAGATTAAGAAAAGCTACTCCATCAAAAGTATGCGTGCAGATTGGGAATCAACCAGAAGCATTAAAATCTACCAAAGGCCAGGCACCGGCCCAAGCTTCTGGGCAACTGGTGAGGAAGCTGCACATCACACCAGTGCAGGGCCCGGGCTGGGCACCGTGGATATCAGTGTGTGCAGGGATACCACAGAGGGAGCAAAAGGCTCACACAGGGAAGCCTACTGTCGTCAACTCTGCCACATTGTTTCACTCTGTTTTGTGGGGTTTTATAGCTTTATGGAGATATTCACATACCATACAATCTACCCACGTACAGTGTAAAATTCAATGGAATTTAGAATACTCAAAGACTCCTGTAAGCATCATTATAACCAATCCAAGAATATAGTCATCCGTTGGTATCTACAAGGGATGACTACTTCCAGATCTCCCATAGTACCAAAATCTGAAGATGCTCAAGTCTCTTACGCAAAATGGCGAAGTATTTGCATATCACCTACATACGTTCTCTTATATACTGTTTTCTCTTACTTATACTATAACACAATGTAAATGCTATGCAAATAGTTGTACTTCGTTGTTTAAGAAATAATAAAAAGGAAAATACTTGTACACATTCAGTCTATGTGCAACTTTTCAAAATGTTTTCAAGTGTAACCATGTATACAGAGAACCACCTACCTCATTACCTTGATAAGAAATCTCATTCTCCCTAGTTTTCATGGTGCCCCAATCTTTCCATCAGTTCTTAAACCACAGACAACCATGAAGGCAAATTCCACCTCTAACCTTTATATAATTGCCTATTTTAGACATTTCCTGTAAGTGGAATTGCTTTTCTCTTGGCATAATGATTTCAAAATTCACCCATGTTGCAACACCTATCTGTGTTTTCATTCCCTTTTAATGAACTAATAATATTACATTTATGGATAAGATGGATTATTTAGTCACTTATCAGCTGATGTAGTGATGATCACTTCTACCACTTGGCTATTATAATAAAAATATAAATATAATGCAATCCTTCCAAGACATTTGTTTTATGAACACGTTTTCATTTCTCCTGGGCATATACCTAGGACCAGAATTCCTAGATCACACAGCATCTCTGTGCCTGACTCTATTCAACTGGGGAACTATCAGACTGTTTTCCAAGAAGGCTACAGTATTTTATAATTATACCAACAGAGTTAGAAAGTTCTAGTTTAGTCATACCCTCACTAGGACTTACTATTGTCATTTTTCTTCCACCCATCCTATGCAGTGTTACTTACACAGTTTCTGTGAAATCCTCAACAGCTCTTCACATCTCTGACAGTTCTCAGTTTCTCATCTGCAAAATGGTGTGGTCACAAGAGCAATAAAAATAAAATGAATTATGAAAAAACACTTTCTCCTTATATTTTCTAGGCTTAATGAGAGAAGAGAGGCCAGATTAAAGATATTAGTCCATAGACTTGCCTAACTCACTGTGACACAAAGTGTTCAAAATTGTGGGTAGGACTCCTTAGAGAGGCCTTGAGGGAGGACATGTCTGTCTTAGAATGCTGTCCAGTGTCTTAATTTCTTGTTCCTGGGAGAAAAGACCCAACACCAACAATTTAAGGGAGAAAAGGTTTATGTTAGCTCACAGTTTCAGAAGGTCTCAGTCCACTCATGGGTGGCTGGCAATGGCAGGAAGGTCTACTGGAAGACAGCAAATCCCAGCACCACAAGAATGAGGCCTCCAAAAGAAACCAGAGCAAAAGTATGTACCCTTCCACCCTATATGCCTGAAATCTACCACACACCTGTAATCCACCCCTGACTAGGCCCTCTCTCTTAACAGCACAGGAAATCTGTAACATCCAAATACATGAGGCTTTGAGGAGACATTTTAGATCCAAACCATAATATTCATGATCTGTTATGTCAGAACTTGTCAGGTTTTAATGTACACACACATCACCTGGGCACTTACTACAATGGAACTCGGACCTAGTAGAGCTGGGCCAGGGTTGTTGTTGATGGGTTTTTTTTTTTTTTTTTTTTTTTTCCTAACAAGCTCTCTGATGCTATCTATACTACTAGTTCACAAAACTACATTTTGAGGAACAAGATATTAACCTTGCTTTTTTGTTTGGTTGATGTCTTAGTTACATTTTGTTGCTGTGACTCAACACCTGACATCCATAATTTAGGGGAAGAAAGGTTTCATTTCAGCTCATGGTTTCAGAGGGTCACAGCCAACTCAGAGGTGGCTGGTAACAGTGGAAGTACATGGCAGAGGCAGAGGTGGAGGCAGCTCCTCACAGCATTGCAAATAAGAAGCCATGTCTTGGCAAGTAAAATCCCAGAGGAAGGTAACAGAATATAAGTACTTCTAGATCCCATCCCAGTGATATGCCCCTTCTGGGTCCAGCCTCAGTGTTCCTACCGTTCCAGGTGTGGTTTATATCCACCACATGCCTGTAATCCAATCCACAAACCTGTACTTCAATCCACACACTTGCCATCCACCCTCCAAACCAGGCCCCAATCTCCAAACAGCACAGAGTTCCAAAGACAATCCATTTATCCAAATAGATGAGACTTCAGGGACACTCCAGATCTAAACCACAATATTCTGCCCCTGGCCTTAGAAGATTCATGTCCTTCCCACCAAGCAAACTGCATTTAGTCCTTCTCTTAAGAGTTGCCAAAGTCTTAATATAGTGTTGGGGGTTTTTTTTTTGTTTTTTTATTCTACTTAAACAGGAAAAGAAAGACCTTGCTGTGGAACTGATCACAAGAAAATAGATGAGGACAAATTTAAAGAGAAAGATGAAGTTTTCTAGAGGACTTGGGATCTGTCCTGGGCCTAAAGCTTGTTTCTTTAATATGAATAATAGAAAGTACACTTCTGTTCACATCCATATCGTGTCACACAGAATATAAACTATTAGCTTAAAATTTTAAAATACATTACTATCTATCAGTGTCCACACCTTTGCTAAGACATTGTACTACAGTTTTCCAAGATGTTACCTCTGCAGCTGGGATGCAACTCAATGGTAGTGAGCATGCCTGGTATGCAGGAGGCCCTAATGTTTGACTCCCAGCACCACACACACACACAAAAAAAAGAGATCACTACGCTGTTCTTACAAATGAACATCAATAATTACCTCAACATAAAATTTTAAAAATTTATAACAAAAGTTGTTGAAGTTGGGAACATAGCTCAGCAGTTAAAGTGTTTGCTGAGCAAGCACAAGGCCCTGAGAGACAGATTCCCCAGCACCTTATAAACCAGAACTCAGGAGGCTGAGGCAAGAGAATTTCCATGAGTTCAAGTTTAGCCTGGGCTACATAGTAAATTCATGCGCAGCCTGGACTACAGAAACAGACCCTGTCTCACAAAAAAAAAAAAAAAATAGGATAATAACAATTGTTAATAAATCTAATGAGATGGGTAATTAATCCTTTGGTAAGTCAAAATTTCCAATTTTGCGCTGTTAACAAAGTTGGAAAGGGACAGTTAAAATTGTTTGACTAATGCTGCTTCTATACGCAGTGAGCTGCAATACAGCTTGTTGTATAAACAGACAGTAACCTACTCCTGTAATAGGTAGACAAGTCTCAACTAATCACAGGCAGCCAAGTGTTTCCACCAGGTTCAAGTAAGATAGATGTCAGCTCAATCAAGCTGTCTCTACTCCCATTTTTTTTAAGTCACATCCTCTTCTCTGTCTATAAATACAACCTGTCTGTGCAGTAAGTGGAGGTTTCGGAGCCATTTTTGGTTCAAATCAAGGCCAAATTCTGTAACTACAAAGCCAACCAAGATCTATAAAACTGTATTTGTTTTCTTTTAACTATATTTAGATTATTAACAAATGATTAAAAGAAGTTGGATGAATGCAAAAATATACTAAAACAAAAAGTGATTCACGTTGACCTTAAATAAAAATCAACTCTAGATATCCTATATACAGTTACCAATTCCCCTAAGGTAAATGCAACTATTACACATTAAAAATACACACTAATGACTAAAAATAATTTTTAAAAATCAACTTCAGGTGTAATAGTAGAAAGGAAGAAATGGTGTTCATTTTTTAAATGTTTAGATAAAATATATGTCAGTCTAGTTTGACAACCCAGAAACACAAAATTCTGGCATATCATCACAATAAATACATTTGTTTCTAGATTTTTTTTATACCATGGTCATTGAAAGAGGTAGTAATAAAAAAATGAAAAGAATAAAAGAAATGGAAACAGAGAAAAGGTAACATGAGGAAATACCCAGAAAGACAAAACAGAATGACAGGTAGGCTCAGAAGTTTCTCAAGTAAGATCTCAGTGCTCCTTGAGACTCTCGTTTATAGGATGACATGAGAGATTCAGAACTTAAATAACCTGGAAGGCCTCTCAGGCAATAGAAAATGTTTCACAACCTGCCTAGGTAGAAGACTGGTGGAGAAGCACTAATCTGGAGCACTTCCCAATTCCCACGGTGTAAATAGTCCCACCGAAGCCGACTGAAGCCACCAATAGATCACTGATCATAAAGTTGGAGAGAAGCCCATCAGTCAGCCGTCATAAATTGCTATGAAGCAGCTCCAGCACACATGGCTTTTCTCCAACCCTGGCATTTCACACATAATGCCCTGAAGCCAAAGATGAAAGGTGCCTTGTTGGCATTTGTAGAGCCTACAAGTAGTAGAGTTGAAATTAAAACTCAGAATTTTCCAGAATGGTGCCACAAACCTGTAATCCCAGCACTAAGGGGGACTGAGGCACAAAGATCACATGTCCAATTCAAGCCTGGGCAACTAAAAAACTTAGGCTCTGTCTCAAAATTAAAACTAGAAAGGGCTGAGTAGCTCGGCATGGAGACCCTGGGTTTAAAACAAAAACAGGACTTGAAGGCTTCAGGCTAATACCTTTCCCAAGACATAAGTCTCCCTTTGTCTTCCTTTAATAACCTGAATTTGAAAGGACATTTCACATTTCCAGACTCCAGCACAGTGAGAGAGTAGCTATGTAGACTTGATTTAAGGCAATAAAATGAAAACAAGTTTTTAATAAAAAAGGAACAAAATTAGCTTGCAGACAGTTTTAGCTTTTTCCTATCTTCAGCTTTCCTATACTCTGGTTTCTCTTCATATCATATAAATCTTTCACAGTTTAGCTTTTCTATAATGTTATGAATTAGAATCTCATAATAAAGAGATTGAATACGGGTCATCACCACCACAACCTATGTGGACACTTGATCCACAATGTAACAGGGTTGAGAGGTGTTGTGACCTTTAGGAAGAATTAATGCTTTTCTTGTGGGAGGGAGTTCTTGATGTCAAAGATCCAGATTGGCTACTACTCTCGTGTTATATAAAGCAGGCATGTACAACCAACAGACTGTTGGGTTTTTAGGCCTTTTTAAATCAAGAGGAAGCGACTTTTGCCACATATAAAATATATAATATGGCTAACATACATATATACCTAAGTTCTAAAGCATTCTAAAAATTTTTATAACATTAAAGGAATCAAAGGCACACACCTTTAGGCTGCAGGTGGGACAGACCATCATACAGCAAGCCAGCTGGCCACCTCTCTCTCTCTCATACATGTGGTTCTTCTACCCGTGCACATGCTGCTCTCCTTGAAATGGTATCTGTCATCTCATGACACAACACAAGGCCCTGCCATGTATGAACTCCCAATTAGACTTTTTCAGCTTTCAAAACTCAGAGCCAGGGACTGGAGGAATGGCTCAGTGGTTAATGCACATGCTTAGCAAGTGCTAAGTCAAGTGCTAAATATCCAAGTTCGATTTCCCAGCACCACATAAGCCAGGGGTGGGGACCCATGCCTGTAATCCCAGCACTAGAGGCTGAGGCAGGGGGATTGCTGTGAGTCCAAGCCAGCCTTGGCTCCATAGTCAGCTCAGGACCAGCCTGGGCTGCAGAGTGAGACCTTGTATCTAAATAAATAAACATCTCAGAGACAAAATCAACATCTCTTTCCTATCAAGTACTCAGTCCCACATATCTTTTCATTTCAATATAAAACAGACTAAAACACCTAATGGCGTTGGGTTCCTGGCAACTCCTGTCAGCAGCCGCACCCTCCCTAGACTTCGTGGTATGTGAAGGAGAGGAGGCCAGCTTGCTTAAACCGCTTAGTCAGGTTTCTGTCTCAAGCAAGCAACCAACTGCAATGCCAGCTGCTACATACACAACGCCTCTGTGGTCAGATGGACAACAAATTAGGAACATCTCTCGAATTTTAAGGCTGAAATAAAGATCTATTTCCCCGTGGAATTCTAGAGTTTGGTGGACGTGGAAGGAAGTGATTTATATTTCAGTGACCACTTTGTCACTTCAGAAGCATCAGCTCCTTTGACAGTCAGCAGCTGCCTGATTGCCTCATATGCATTCTTGGAGAGACTGGACCTACTATTTTTAGTTGGAATTAGCGTATTCTGTGTCTTCTGCAAAAAGGAGAGTAAAGGGTTTTTTAGCGAATCACATTTCAGTCTTTAGGATTCACTGAGCCACACTATACTGCAGGAACGCAAGAGCTAGCCAGGCTGACTCTACAACAAATATAACTAGAACTAGTACCTGTTTTGAGCAAAACTGACCAGGTGTTGTAGTGTACTAGAAAGGCAATCTTTCAGGACTAGCCAAGTAGCTCAGGGATTCGATCATTTGCCTAAAGAAGCACGAGACCCAAGTTTCGATCCCCAACACCACAGAACAGCTGTGCGTGGTGGCACGCACCTGTACTCCCAGCAGTCAGGAGGCTGAAGCCGGTGAACTGCCGTGAGTTCGAAACTAGTCAGGGCTATATAGTGAGTTCAGGACCAGCACGAACTCTAGATTGAGACCTGTCTCAAACAATCTTTCCGAGATCAAAGCCCTTGGAACTTGGGTCTGAAACTTGAAATACTCATCAAAATCAGTATAAATCACATCACGAGCCCTGGATCAAAAATAGATATCTTCAGTTGTCATTTACGGAACTTCCATGGGGATTCATTTTGCTTTAAAGAAATCAACTTTATTTATGGATAAATAGCATCTTTGAATACGAAGCGTATCTATAATCAGAGTAAATTTCAAGATAAATACATATGTAAGGCAAGAACATAAAGTGAGGCATTTGGCTCTGCTCTGGACTTCTTTCATCCATGCTAACCTGCCCTAAGTTGGGGTTCTTAAGGGCGGGGCACCCTACTTTTTGAGCGTGTTACCGCCAAACACCGTCCACACTGCCTAACGCTCCGCTTGAAACAACTGCCGAAGTCAAGTCCTCAACATGCTGCTTTTAGAAACACGAAATAGAACATTTCAAATGGCACAATCATTCTGAAGTGGAATTTGACAACAAACATCACAAATTCTGCCTACACGTTGCCCTGAGCAATTCTACTTCTACAAATATATCGTGACTAAGTCCAAAAACCTGGGAGTGCATTTTTGCAGGAAGGAAAAATTAGAAGACAAGTTAAATAACCAATAATAGGCAATTAATTAAATTATAGTGTACTTATATGCAGGAGGCATTAAAATAGTTGTACTCAAGACTGTTTAATAATAGTTTGAAAATGTATGTTTAAAAAAGAGCAAAAATATATACTCTGAACACATTGGAAAAATGTGTGTACAGGGGACATACACAAAAATGGCCCTTTCATAGGTAACTGTTACTTTTTTGTAGTTTTCCATGTTTTAAATAAATACATGACATTTAAAATAAGGAGTTTTTCTTTTTTTAAATTGCTGTTACTGCTGCCACTGCCACCTCTGCCGACTGAGTAAGTTATCCTTAACGGCCTTTCATACCTCATCAGAGACAGGCAGGAAGAAAGCTCATCAAATGTGAAGACAGCAAGTCATGAGAGGGAAAGCAGATACACAGGACAGCAGGGAGTGACAGCCAGAATAGGTCAAATCAAGCCTAACAGGCCTAGGGACAAAGTCCTGCTGCGGGACCATGAAAGCCTGTCTGCACAGCCCCATAACGGCCAGCTCAGCTTCAAAGCTTCATGGAGGAGAGATAATCTCCCCCCAAAGCCAGGCTACATTAAGAGAAATTACATTAGCTGCATTTTAAGAAGGACATGAACAAACTGGAACACGTCCTGAAGACAACTGGAAGTTGCATAGTGAAAAGGAGGAGACAGAGGAGGAGGAAGGAGACATCCCGTGAGACCAAGTAGAGGACAGAAGACTCACCTGCAAACACTTGAGATGAGTTCGTTTGGAAAGCATCTGATCTAAACTGCAAGACAACATTTAGGAAGTTTCAGGGAAACTAATTTTAGTTAAAAATAAGATAAAATCTAAATAAATAAATAAAAAAGCACTGGAACTACCCAGTAGTAGGACAGGCTGCCTTATAAAGCTGTGCATTTCCCATCACTGAGGACATTCAAGCCAAGAATGGGTAAGTATTAAAATATTCTGTAATGGAATTTCTGCTTCCTGTGGGAAATTAGACTTCAAAAACCTCTATGTTTCCTTCCATCTCAAAAATGTTATGATTCTGGAATAGGCAGCCTCCTTGAGGACACCAGTAAGTCCCCACTTACCAGTCCTTGCCAAAAAAATTTTCCAATTAAGGATTAACTCCTTTGACTTCATCTTCTTCCAAAATTAAGAAACTACTAAAGCTAAGACCGTATTTTAAGCTGTTATCACCTCTATGTGAATGGGTCTTCGTGGCCCTTTCCGAAGAATAGGGTTCCATGAGAGTTGATGAGAAGTATAATATGGCCCTGAGCAATAAAAGCAGCTATTTGAGAGCTACTTAACAGAAAGGAAAAGATGCTCCAAGGACCAAGACTACAATCTTAGATATCAAGCCACCAACCTGGATCTCTGAACCCCATTTTAATTTCTACCCCATGGTCCAGAACATGTGCCAATTACTCTCAGTGTTTCTTCAATCCAAGGGTGGTTAATGAGCACCAGACCAGGTTTTCTCCAACTACATGCGAGAATGCCCACTCCACAATCGCCAGCCAGCTGTGCTGCTGAAATTAACTTGCTCAGCTGGCCCTCCAAATAAAGCCATTTAAAGAGTGCAATGTACCATAGAAAGCAATTTGTTTCCTTAAGATTTAGTACCCCACGTGAAGATTGATTTTGATTTGAAAGACAGAAGCTACTGCAAGGTGAATAATTTTAAGTTTAACATACTCCTCCTCTCAAGGAGCCAAATGCATTAAAATTAGGTGCAAAGTGCTTCTAATTTGTCAATCACTCCTTGGATAATTCTGTTCCTACAATAGCAAAAAAATTGCCCAGGAGACCTGGCTTTTGGCTCCTTTCATCTCCACTATTCTTTCCACTTGATCACGGCTGCAGTATGCAAATAGCATCTGCCTGTTAGGGGTGAGGTATGGGGAAAGCCATGATAAAGCCAACCTCAGCCTACATTAAGTTTGTCAGGAGGTCAGAGGTGTGACAGGCCTCCGAAGTTCTGTCACACATCAAGTTATGGGGCAGGACTCTGGATGGAAACAGCCAGTACCTGAGGCATTCCTCCACCATCTGAGATTCTGTAAGTGCTTGTCTTCCTTCTGTCCAGGGGCAAACATTTCCCAAGGGTCTGCTCCGCACTATACCCTATTCTTGGCCCTCGGACACACAGATGTTGAGGGTAGACCCAGCACTCAAGGGACTCAAACATCAAAGAGACAAAAATAATAACAACCCCCCAAGGAAACAAGTGAGATGTTCCAAGTCAGCACAGGACACTGAGACCACTGAGAAGGGTGCCTGCCCCAGCCAAAGAAGGATCTGCCAGGCTTTTGGTGGGGAGGAATGACCTTGAATTATGACAGTGACCATGCTGCCTGAAGGGTGGTGAATGGTTCAAGAAGCAACACTGGGTACAAAGAGCATAGAGAGTCACACTTGGCAATTTAGATATATTGGACACACTGGGCACCATGCTAAGCTCTTCACAGCTCTTTTCTCATTCAATTCTCACAACAACCCAACGCAGTAAGCTATACTACAGAGTAGGCACTATCACCACTCCCACTTTACAGAGGAAGAAACCGAGGCAATGAAAATTTAAATAACATGCACAAGGCAAAAGCTTCTAAGTGAAGAGGTCAAACTCAACAAGTTTGATACAAACTTCATGTGTATGTGTTGCCTTCTGAAAGACAGGAATAACTCAGAGAACTCATAACTGGAGACAAGTGGTTCCATGTGTTGCTCAAAGCACACGTGGAACTACAGCTGAGGTTACTCTTGGAATCATTGAGCTAGTATTTGAAAAGCTCCCCGCAGAAGACACAGCAAGTTTAAGTGCTCAATACAATTCACTGATGATGATGACCATGAGCACTCATGGGGAAATGAAGGGACAAAGTGCCTGGTACATCATCCGCTGCCACAGAGGGCCTTGGGGTCATGCCAAGTCTTGACATTGCCCTTCCTGAAGACAGCAAGCGTTCATTCTCCATGAGGAAGCGACATGCCTATGGTAAGGAGGAATTCCATACTGAGTATAGAAAAGCAGACATATCAAAGTGGAGGGCAGAGAGCTTACGCAGAAGGATCTTGGCAGCTCTGGGTGTTTCCCAAGAAGAAACACTAAAATCACCTGATAGCAGCAGGGAGTAGAGAGGGCATGATGCGAGATGTTTAGGTAGGAAAGATACTTAGAAATTTTAAGAGGTAAAGAAGGAAAATATTTCTGCCTTAGACAATTAGGTGAGTCGTAGTGCCATTTCCACAACAGGAAATGCGAACAAGGAAATAATAGATGGCACTCGAAGATGGAAATAACTCTGGAATGTTTATGTGCAGATGTTCAGGCCTTTGGAAACTGGTGTGGCATGGATAGGAAATATGGCCCAAAGACTCATGTGTGGAAGATATAGGCTTTGCTTCCTCCCTCACCTTTGGCTTCTCTCTCTGGCCCATTCTCTGGGTTACCTGCCTTAGACTCCAGTGAAGAAGCCCCTCAGCCTTTCATTGTAGCACCAACTGCCTTACGTCCTCTCAGAGTTCCAACCTAGTATTTCATGAGGAACTTCAACAGGAATGAGGAGAACTGGAAGGAGCAGAACGTGAGACCATCATAACTGCATTTCTTACCTGGAGTTCAACAAGCCCCCAAACGGTCCACCCACAGCACAGCATGGCCTAGGGATACATATTCCATGAAACCGAGGTCTGGAGGATCCTGGTCTAAGATGAGTGTTACTCTTGCTGGACTCAGACTAGGAAATCACAGGAGTTTCTGGAAGGCAGATGTGCACAGAGTTAACATAAAGCTATCTTTGCCAATTGCTCCACCTGCTGCTTTTGCCGGGAATGAGGCAGGCCAGAGCACGCAAGGCCCGCTTCTCCCACACTGCTCTCCTCTTGGCCCCTTCAGGTTCCCAGGCCACGTGCTGACTTTCTGGCCAGATCCCAGGATTTTCAGCATCTCACACTAGGCCTCGCAGGTGCAGGCTGTCACTTACTGAGGAAACATTACGCCAAGCATCTTATTTTATTTTTTTTTATTATTTTTATTTTTATTTTTTTTGGTACTGGGGATCAAGCCCAGTGTCTTCACACTGAGATATATGTCCAGACTATTTCCTTTTTTATTTTTGATTCTGAGACAAGATCTACTAAATTGCTAAGTGGCCCAGGCTGGGCTCACACCTGTGGGCCTCCTAGAATGCTGACATTACAGACCTGCACCACCAGGCCCCGCTAAAACACTACTGTAAGTACTCTTCACCTATCATGGGTTCAGGCCACGCCAAAGCTGGCCCTCAATTGCCTTCTGAGAGCTGGACTCCTTTTCAAGGAAACTTGCTCACATCTTTTGCATAGTGACTTTCATTTTGGCTTAATAGAGGAGTTTTATTGAGTTGGGAGAAAGGGAAGCAACGGGCACAGGTGGGTCAGGTATGGACCAGAGCATAAAGTCCAAGAGATCAAAGAGAGGTTCTATTAAAGAAATTGTGAGATCCTGGGCACATACAGTGTATCTTTACAACCTCAACAACAAAGCGCACCAAAGAGATGGGAAGAAGGTCACTCTCCCCACACCTGCAGGGGAGGGCAAAGTTTCTGCTCTGCCTGCTCCTGGCATGGCCAAGCCTGAGCCCACACTGACTAGGTCTAAGATTTGATGAGCTGCCTCCAGCCAATTCCTTAGAAGATTACACAAATCCTGCCTTCCTACCACAGAAAAGATGTGAATATTCACGCCCTCATGGGAGGGTGAGCCTGGAGATGTGAGTACAAATAGAGTGAACACCATGAGGGCAAACTCCATCTTATGTTTGACAGACTTCTAGCAATCAAAATAGATGCTTTACGAGGTAAAGAGGATTCCAGTCTTAGAAATATCCAAGCAGAGATGGGCAAGTAAGGAAGAAAAACTTTTTTTTTAAGTAGTGAGGAAATGAGGCACTATCCCCCAACTAAAGATAGATGAGTTTATGAGTGTGTCTGTGACGTGTCGGAAATTGGTAGCCCAGAAAATGGCAGAGCTGGGACGAGGACCCAGGTCTCCAATCGCTATGCTATGCGCTCTGACCCCCTGGCAACAAAGAACACGCTCCTTCCAGAATACAGGCTTTCATTGATCCCCAGAAGGTGAAGCGGTTACTCGCTGAAAGGCATGTAAGTCATACTTCTTACCCTGCACAACTGCTAACCATCTTGTCTTCAACATTAGATTAATATTAACTCAGAGGAGGCCTGCTGCTGCCTTTTTATGAGAAACACTGCGAATTATTACAAGTTGGGGAAGGAATAGGAGCTAGTCAAAGTGAACTAGCTAATAAGCTGCTCCTGACTCCCTTCCCTCATGAAAAGCCAGAACTAACAAGGAAGAACAAGGAACCTGAGCTCGCCAGCCCAGAGACTTCTTGGTTAACTCACATAGAAGCCCAGCAAGCGCTTTGTTAAACACAACCGACGCACTGACACATTTGTTTCAGAAACAGAGCACCTGGCATTGCCTAACAAAGACCAAGGCTGCCATTCCCCAGCTACCAAACCTGAGGCCGCTTTGTGTCCACATGGAGCTGTTTTCTGTGAGCTGCTGAATCACTTCTGAATTTATGTAGTAATGGGCTGCCGGTGGGGTCATCTTCCCAGCTATCTGTTCCAATGGTGGCTTAGCAAGAAGAGATCTGATAGTCCCTGGCAGCAAAGAAATGACTAACAGGTACATCTGCTGCAAAGACTCCCGGGGGGGATCTGCCTTCAACATGATGTTCGGGCAAGTCCCCTGACCAATAAATAAATAAATAAATAAATAAATAAATAAATAAATAAAATCCCTTCTTCCTGTAACCACTCTGGAAACGGCACCTTTAAAATTAGGGAAGCTCATTAGAGAAGACAGAGAAGAGTAAGAGGGAACGATTCAGGTGCCAGCAATACTGGAGCTGACGCCTATCAAGACAGCAGCTCTCAAAGTGCCATTACGAAGTGACTCTAATCACCCAGGGGGACGTACACCCGGCAATGGTGTATGCAGTGACTGTGCCAGAAGGTTCCTGGATGCAAGAGAGGTGGAGAGCAGACCTGGGAGTAACCCCTGCCTGGGCTCACAAGGACACCAAATGCCCCAGGTGCAGTCACTGTTAGGGAGCCTAATTCTGGGGCTGGAATGGGCAGACCTCCCAAATCAAGACAATATCCATCATCAAAAAGAGGCCAACACAATAACCAGCAAGGACTGACCAGAAACGGACCAGGACCAGGACCAGGACAGATCCCTACCAACATGCAGACACACACAGACCCAGCAAGGAGTTAGAATGCACAAGGGGAAGTGTTCATGTATACACACATGTACATATATACATGTGTGTATATGTATGTGTGTGTATATAAACATAAACCCTAACGGCCAATGAATTTTTACCTATTGCTTACCCATACATACATTTATAACTATAGTATATGTGACCGTTAGAGAGATTATGCCAACTTGAAGGAACTAGAAAACACACCGAGAGTGTGTGTCTGAATGGTTTGTGGGTGTCTTACTTCTTTGTCACTGTGACTCAGTACCCAACATCCACAACTTAGGGAAGAAAGATTTATTGTAGCTTATTTTCAGAAGATCACAGTGCATTCACAGGTGGGTGGCTGGAAAATGGTGGGAGCACATAATATAACTGGAGTGGGGACAGGGCCAGGGCCTGAGCCCCAGCGCCAGAGATTCTCACAACATGGTGGTACAGAGAGACCGGGAGGAAGGGTGGGACCAGCACACGCCTCTCCAAGTTAAGCCTAAGCACCTGCCCCTTCCATCCAGGCACCACGCCGCAAACCTACACAGTATCCATAGGAACATGAGGCCTTTGGGAGACACACCAAATCCAAACCACCACAATCCACCCCTGGCTCCCAGAAGACTCATATGTACTCCCTTAAAGCAAAACATATTTAGTCGCTTTTCAGTAGTTACCAAAGTCCCAATAGTTCCAACTTTTTTTAGCAAAAAATCCAGTCCAAAGTCTCCTCTGAGACACAAGGCAAACTCAGCTATGAGCGCCTGTTAAAACCAAAGAGCTAAAGCACTTCCAACATAGAATGGTACCAGGTAAATATTTCCGTTCCAAAAGGGAGGGACAAAGGCAATAGGACCACAACAACTCCTCAACCCAACAGGGCAAGGGTTAAATCCAAGAGTCCCAGGACCAGCACCTGGAATAAACTGTGGCAGACATGAACTCCAAAGGTGTTGGATGGCCCCGCCCCTACAGCATCACAGCAGGCTGCAATTTCCATCTTCTCTGTGCCCTCCCAGCTAACAGCGTTCGTCAGCCAGTGATCCATGCTCCCGGCTTCTCCCGATTCCTGGGTTTTCCACTGCACCTCTGGCTTCTCCTTTCCAGCTTCACTTCTTGCCCTCCTAGTGGGACTTGGCTTCCTGTTTGTGATGTCCTGAAGAGCTGCCTCCACCTCTGCCTCTGCCATGTCCTTCTACTGCTGCTGGCCACCCCTCAGTGGGCTGTGACCTTCTGAAACTGTGAACTAAAATAAACCTTTCCTCCCCTAAGTTTGTAAATGTTGGGTACTGAGTCAAAGCAACGAAAAAGTAATTAAGACAATTGGCCAGAAAATGCGGGAAGAACACACACCCCGAGTGTGGGAGGCCCAAGTAGGAGCCTGAACTGTATAAAAGGAGAAAGACTGCTACAGCTTTTTCTTCATGGAAAGCTCTTGCCTTCCGCAGTTGTCTACAGACACGGACTTGCTTGCTACATGCCACAGATCTTCATCACAGATTCGCTCCAGTCTCGACTTCGCCTGTCCGCCCATCACGAATCTTCAGTCTCAGTTCTTCTCTACGGTCTTCACCATCATTCTTCAACCAAGCAAACAATTGAGACCTGAAGCACACTCTCACTTGTGGTCCTCTAGTTCAAGACCAGAGTTCTACCGTGCAGCTGAGCAGCCATTGGACCCTCCAGCTCTCACACATGCAGGCCGCCATCTCGGACAATCTCTCCTCAGACCTTTAAGCCCTCCAAATAAATCCCTTTTGCCTGTAATTTCTGTCAATTCTGCACATTTCCCTAGATTTCTCACATCACTTGACAATCACAAGGCAACCACTACGCACATTTCTATACCATAGTTTTTCCTGCTTGTTTTCAAACTTCAAAGACAATCAATACATATAATATACAATCATAACATATATAATCTATATAATGACTACTGATATTAGACCATCAGTAAAATGTAACATTTGATAACCTGGTATTGTTACACATACTAGTATGCCATTTTTAACTGCTATATACAAGAATTTTAAGTTTTAGCACACCACAATGTGTATATCTATTCTGTATTGATAGACCTTTAGGATGGGTTTGGAGTTTTTTAGCTACTGTGAATCCTATTGCTATGAACTTGCTCGTATCTCCCTTTGCTGCTGGTGCATGGTAGGGTACACCCTCATTTCTCTGTTATATAGCCAGGGCTAGAATTACTGGGTTATGGGTTAGGAGTACGTTCAGCTTTAGTAAATACAATTTTTTCCATTGCACTTTGCGTACCTTCAAAGATATGTTTGTGCCTGACTCTGCCCTCTGTTATGTGTTTGTTAGGTCTTCTTAGTGAAGGGCCTGTTTATTACACAATGTCTCCAGTAACTTTCTTTGTTCTTAAGTCTACCATTTCTGAAAGTAATATAGCCATTCTTGTTTTCTTCATTACTTGATGTATCTTTTTCTATCTTTTTACTTTCAACCCATCTGTATCACTGTATTAAAATGAGTATATTATAGGAACATATACTCAGGTCATGTTTTTAACCCACTCTCCCAATCTTTGCCTTTTCACTGTTGTACTTAGAACATTGGAATTGAATGTGATTGTTAACATTTTCACTTTCTGATTTTTGTTTTTCTTTTTCCTACCTTCCTATAGGTTAGCTGAACACATTTTAGAATTCCACTTTTCTTCCCATTTTATTGATACGTAAAGCATAAATTTTAAAGTTGACATTGATCTTGAGCTGCATCATTTTGAGTGTTTCTCCTTATAACGGCTGTTCAAAGTATCGAATTATATGCTCCTAACTTATCCTAGTTGACCAATGAATGAAATACAAAGATCTGACTTCCCTTTTCATCCTTGTTGCCTCATTTATAAGTATTTACTCTACATATACCTAGAGTCACAGTGTTCTCATAAAATCTTTAACTGTCAAATATTTAGAAAACCCGAAAGAAAAAGCTTCAGTAAATCCACATTTTCTTACTCTCTTGCTTTTTCTTTGTGTTCCAAAATGCCTTCTTTTATTGTTTCATGTCTATTTAGAGAACTTCTGTTAGCCTTTTCTTCTTAATATGTCTGCTGATGACAAAATCACCTTCACTGCCTCTCTCTTGGGAATGGCTCGACTTTCTCTTTACTCCTGAAGCCTTTTTGTGTGTAGATACTGTGTTCACAGTTCTTCTTTCATCACTTGATAAATGCACCACTTCCTTCTAGTCTCTATGGTTTCCAAGGAGCAATCTGGCGTCATTCAAGTGGTTTACACCCTGTACACAAATGTGGGGTTTTTTTGTTGGTGGTTTTTTTTTTTTTTTTTTTTTGGCTGCTTCATTTCCTTGAGTTTATCTTATTTGGGTTTTTTGTTGTGTTTGGTTTTGTTGGCGGGGGTCATCTTAACAGATTTGGAAAGTTTTCAGCCATTATTTGAGTGTTTGTTTTCTGCCCTTCCTCTCCTCACATTCTGAACCTTCAGTAATGTCAATGTAAAGCATTTGCAATAGTTCCCCTCCAGTCACATGGGATTTTATTTTTTTCAGTCTATTTTATCCTGATGTTGTCCTCATTGGACAATTTCTATTGGTTTGCCTTGTAAGTCCCCGATTCGCTGCTCTGTTCCATCCTCTTGTTGAGCCCAATGAGTTTGTATCTTACTTCAAATTTAGCTCTAAAATTTTAGTGCTTTAGACTTCTTTGCTGAGTCTTTCATTTATATCAAAAATAACTGTTTATTGAAGAATCTGATAGCTGCTTTAAAAGATCCCTGTCACATAATTCTAATATATGTATCATCTTGATGTTAAAAATCTATTATCTTTTTATGTTGAGATCTCTCTAGTTCTTGGTATGATGAGTGATTTGGAGTGAAATGTAAACATTTAAAAATTATATCCTGAGATTGAGTCTTATGTAAACTTTGTATTTTAGCCAGCTTTTTCTTTGCCCTACTCTAACAGATGAAAGGCAGGGGGTAGGGACACTGCTATGTGAACATGAAAGTAAGACAGGTTTCCCACCCAGCTTCTATAGACACCCCAGGTAAAGTCCTTGATATTGCTTGCTAGGCAACATCAGAGTCCCAGCTCCGCACCCTGTCGCCACTCAAACTACAGTTAGTGTTTGGTGAAGATAAAAGTCACGATTCTCCACTCAGCCTTTTCAAACAGCCCAGGAGGGAAAGAGAGGGACATCTTGTTACTGCCACATGGGGCTGGAAGCCCAGGCTTCTACAGAATCTCCACAGTGAAGAAAGTGTGGAGTGAACGTATTACGGACCACTGGAGATGTAAAGTTCCAGTGCCTTGGCCTTCTCTGACACCATCCTAGCGAGAGCATTGGATCCCTCAGAGAAAAGCCTAGCCTCTGTTCCAGACCTTGCTGGTGTAGGTGGAAGTGGGCTACAGTCTTTTCTGTGGTGTTTGGCTGGAGGAGAGTAGTGACTGCTAAAAGTTTTCTGTCTTATGCAGCTATTCCCTTGGCAAGACATAGCAGGTCTTTGCTGAAATTTTTTGGTCTACCCTCACCGCCCTTTCCATATTACCAACTTCTTCAGCTCCAAGTTTGCAGTATCAGAGGCAAGAAGAAAACCCAGACAACTTATCACTCTGCCACGTATATTCTGAGGCTCCAAGGTTGCCTACATTTATCTCTCCATTCCTCAGGTCTTCTAATGTTTTAAATACAGTGTTTAGGATTTTAATTGTACTGAACAATAGTATTGGGAAAGGGTTATCTATAACCTCATATTCCCAAAAGCCTAAGTCCAAAGTCCAATTCAGTTACATAATTCTCAACCCTCCCAGCCACTTTTAGAGACTGCTATGGTTTGGATCTTGAGCATCCCCAAAAGTCTCATGTATTTGGAACTGTGTTTACTGGGAAACAGGGCTTAGCTGAGAGGTACAGATGCTTGGGCTTTGATCTTGAAAGACTGTGTCAACCTGTTGTTATTGGGGGCACCCAGGGCAGAGCTTTCAAGTGTCTGTTATGGTGGTCCAGGAAATAAGGGGAGGGTACCCTTCATGTTGGGGTGGGGGGGGGGGGGTGTCCCATCTGGCAGCTCTAAAGTAAAGGAAGGAAGAAAACACTGTTACACTTTCTTCCTGGGAAAGCTCTAGTCTAACCAGTCTGTAGACTGCACTTGGCTCCTGTCTGACTCGGCTTTTGTCTGTAGTGAGGTAGCGGCTCTCCATCCTCTGAAACATGCTTGCATCATTGCTGGCTGCCCATGAACGGACTGTGCAAGACCTTCTGAAATTGTGAGCTAAATAAATCTTTCCTCCCTTAAATTGCAGATGTTGTGTATTCTGCTATAGCAACAAAGTAATTAACTAAGGCAAGGACCAATAATCTTTAAACTGGGAGGTCAGAGATGACCCATATCAAGGTGGGGGTAATGACAGGAGCCTTAACAGCAGGAAGGGGCTGTGGACAACTTTACTCTCCTAAGACCAAAGTCACAGGCTTAGGGAAAATCTGCAGTTTCAGGTCCACCGATTACTCACCAACTGATACTAGCTCCCTCTAGGGGTACCCTCTGTATCAATTTAACATCCAACTATTTCCCTGGGCCCTCGTTCCTGCCCACGATTTGCCAGTGCTTCCTGTGGAAGCAGGCCTTCATCTTGGTAACCATCACTGGGATTTTTTCCTAAACTGAAGGACAGCGCCAGCCCAGATTTATATCTCTGCTACAAAACCTGGTGTTATAAACATCAAATTCAAGTTTCTCCCAGTTATATACCATCCACCAAACAGAGATATTTGCACGTCAGCAAGTGTCTTGAACTTACCATGCAAGCCTCATCCTTCTCCCTAAAAGCCCATCCCAGCCTGTCCCAGACTCCCATACTTCAGAACATGCACAGTCCCAACCTTCCCACTCGTGGCCTCTAAGATCTCACCGGCAATTCACTTTTTCAAGCCCCAGTTCCCTAATTTGTAAAACTGAAGAAATTTGTTTTCCTCAAGCACCTGTTGGAATGATTAATTGGCAGAATATATTGCAGCCCTTCAACAATAAGTAGACAAAGATTAAAGTGCTTACCTTCACTAATAATCAGGACATGCAGACAAGACAGCACTTCCCCACTCGGCTCAAAGGAGGGGAAAAAAAAAACTTGTTGGTAAGAATTACTAGGAAAAAGACACTCTCCACGCTCTTACACTGTGGGGTTTTTTTCAAAGAAAATGTAGCAGTGTCTGCTAGAAAAATGTACATACAAGCCTATGGATCCATTGCTTTCAATTACAGGAATCAATCCTTTTAAAAATAATTACACACATGCAAAAAAGGGCTGAATGTACAAGGATGCTGCTTGTCACAATGTTCACAATTGTGAAAAAACAGAAGCCACCTAAAGGGCCATCAACAGGGAGATGGTTAAAAAGACAGAGTGTGGGGGCTGGAGGAATGGTTCAGTGGTTAAAGTGCTTGCTTAGCAGGCGCAAAGTCAAGTGCTAAGTACCCAAGTTTGATTCCCCAGTACCACATAAGCCGGGCATAGTGGCGCACGCCTGTAATCCCAGCACTCGGGAGGCTGAGGCAGGAGGATTGCCCTGAGTTCAAGGCCAGCCTGGGCTCCGTAGTGACTTCAGGACCAGCCGGGGCTACAGAGTGAGACCCTGTCTCAAAAAAAAAAATTAAATTAAATTTAAAAAGTGTGTTTTGTATCCATCTGGTGGAGCAGCTATGCAACAAATACAAAAACAATGCCGATCGACACAGGATCATGTGTGTCCAACTCCTTTTGAAAAGGAAAACAATGCATGTGAAAGAATGAGATACTTCTATTTTTAAACCACCCAACAGTATTGTACTTTTAATACTACCATGTACGTGTGTAGTTCATCCACCTAGAAAAGCCTGGAACAATAAACGTTAAACAGAGTGAAGCCAGAGGTGGGGTGAGGAGCTTCAGACAAGGTTGAAAGGCCAAAGGGGTCTTGAATTTTTAGCCTGTACTCATTCCATTTGTGTAACAGCAAATGCTTTATGCATATCTGGTATAATTAAAAATAAATAGTAGCAATGTTAGTTCCAGAGTTTGACAAATACACCATGGTAACTTAAGATGTTAACAATTAAGGAAAACTGAGCGACAAGTAGGCAAAATTTCCTGTATTCTCTTTGTCATTTTTCTGTAAATCTAAAAATATTCCCAAGTATTTGAAATAGGGATGACAATGAAAATACAAAACAGAAAGAATACATTACAGATTACTATGTGGCCACAAAAATGTCACTGATACTCTGCTGTAGAATGGTACCGAAGACACATAATTGAGAGGAAAAGTCATTTAGTCTTAGAACAACGCGTATGATACAATCCAGCCATGCCCCCCCCCAAAAAAAACTGAGTCTATGAACAGGCCTGGCATATAAATACATAGAAAAAGGTGTAATAGTCCTTATCCTAAGCCAGGCATACTTCTGTAAAGGGTAAGATAGCAGACAGTTTCAGTTCTATAGGTCAAACAGCAAATATTTTTAGTTCCTTATCACAACTGTTCAACTCTCCATTGTAGCATGAAACCAGTCATGGATAACCTGTAACCAACAAGGTGTGTCTGTATCCCACTGAAACTCTAACTACACAAACAATCTGAAGGCTGTTTGGCCCATGGACTTTAATTTTCCAACCCCTGGTGTTAAGGAATGAATTACTACCAAAATAATTCAGAAAAATATCAACATTTTTTGTATTAAAATAATACAAATAATGAATATTTCTTATACAAATAATAAGAGTTGCTCTAAAGCAGTGCCCGGTATTAATAAATTTTCCTTTCTGTCTCCTTCATCTACCACCATCCTGCAACTGAAATCCCAGCATGCCTGCATGGTTAACCTTCCAAGTCTTTACAATTACTATTCCACACAAGGCAGGGTGCCACTCCATTCTGAGAGTATCAACCAGCTGCCCACGGAGGGAAACAAGAATCCGGCAGGTGTCACAATCTTAGGTCTGAAATGAGCTCTAGCCCCCTTATCTGCTTTCCCCTCCTGCAGAGACTTCCCAGGAGGCCCCATCAGGTACAGGAATCTTCCAGAAAGCTCTGGGCTCTCTCTGGAAGAACCAGTGAGGAGTATGTTAATTGGCAGCCAGGCTGAGTGACAGTTATGCTTGGGCATGATTTGCAAATGGCATTTTCCTGGAGCTTATTAGGGGACTCATTAACAGTACAACAGTACATTACTTTCTGAAATTCTGATCTAAGCAGAAAATTAAAATTATTTGCTAAATGACCTAATAAAATTGAATAAAATGTGCTGAGAAAATGGAAGCTGCAATAAATCATCCAGCAGAACTTGACTAAAAAAATTATCTCATTCCTATCACTGAGTGACAGCACTGTGCTCTTTGGGTAGCCTTGAATGGGCTCGGCTCATATATGACTCAGAGCCCCAACAGTCCCAAAGGTAGAATGGGCTGATCTCTATCCTAGAACCCAGGACTGCTAACTGAAGCCTGTACTCCAGGCTAAAAGCCAAGTACAACCTGCGCACACATCTGTCCGACGTATACACCACTGTCACCCACCTAGCTCAGGTCTCCCCCATCTCCATCACATCAACTATTCAATCCCTACCTCAATGACCTTCCAGCCTCCTGACTACTCACTCCAACATGGTCCCCACAACACCTATCACCATGTTCCTTCCAAAAATGCCAATTTTGTCGCATTACTTCTTACAAGATGTTCAGGAACACCCATGGCTCCAAGAGCCAATCACCATAGCAGCAATTACCAAAGTGCTATCCCCAGACCAGTAGCATCACCACTGCACACATTAGAGATCGAAGTTTTCATACCAACTGAATTAAGAATTCTCACAGTGGGGCAGCCCTCAAGACAACTGCCATGTAGAAAGCAGTAATGGCATTAGTTTTTTTTTTCTTTTTTTTTTCTTTTTTTTTTTTTTTTTTTTTTTTTTTTTTTTTTTTTTTTTTTTTTTTTTTTTTTTTTTTTTTTTTTTTTTTTTTTTTTTTTTTTTTTTTTTTTTTTTTGTTTATGGTCTTGATTTGCCTGATCTATGTACTCACTCCCATTTACCCCATCTTCCCTCCAAACTTCACCACACAGCTTTGTGTGCCAGGCAAAACAGGTGCTGCTCCCTCTACTCAGAAGAGCGTACCTACCTTCCCTATTCCCATTTTGTGTGGGGAGCACCACATCCTTCAAGACTCTGCATATTCATTTTCCCACTTTGCTTATATCAGTCTCAAGGTTGGCTCTTCAGTGGATCTGAAGAACAGCTTTTCCTGAGAACCAGAGGTAATTTTCCTCCTCATCAGTCCTCACTTAGCCTTCTGTGTTTCCCTTAATGTCTGTTTAGACCAGCTGCCTGACTCAACTGAGGGACTGAGGCGAAATGACATCTTCTCAGGACATCCAATGAACCTGGATGGGAGTTAGACAGCACTTGCATATAAAAGAATCTTATCACCTTAAGTATATGAGAAAAGCCTCTAAAAATTAGTACAATTCCACAGTCACATTTGGTTTTAAGTGTACCCAAAAATGAGACACTCAAAGCATCAAGTTCTCCCCTCCTCTACCACCTCCCACTCCTGTGGAATGGTGGCAGTTTGACACTACTCGTTGCATACAAATGATCGTGCTCACACATGTTTTTAGCACAAGCTAACAGTTCACTTAGCTGGAAAAGATGTGAATATAGAAGTGTTCCCAGGCAGCACAGGCAGGGTTTCCTGCAGCTAGCAGAGGCCCAGATGTTCAGCAGTCATCCCTTCTGGGCATGTGAGGCCCAGGTGAGGTATTTATTCACATAGGACACATCTGAATTCATTCAGCTTAACACAAATTAAAACCAACTCTAATAGGCAATATGTAACCCATTTAACTCTTTCATCTCTATGAGAAACTAATGACCCTCCAAAAGAACGTTTGTGGGGTATGACCTCCAAAATCTTTGAATCAGTACCAGCCCCAGACTTTCTACTGCGGTGCACCAACTGATGGCCTGGGAGAGACTATGAGTCCCTAAAGCCACAGAGCTGACAAGAAAGAACGCGCGAGTCACCGAGTTCAATTTCCAGATAATATTTGAATGTTTCCAGGCAGCATCCTCAACAAGCTACCAATCAACCTTCGTGTAGCCGAGGCTTCCCATTTGCCCAAAAGTTGGCATTACGGCTTGACTGTACTGAGTATCACACTCTTTGAGCTATGAGAGGAAACTTTGAATATCTTTAACTCAGTGGCTACAGACCTTGATCACTTAGCCACTGTCACTATTTCAGAAAGACCAAGAAAATCAGGTGTTTGCCAAAAAAACCAATCAGGGTAAGTGGCCTAGTTACCATTTATAATCAGTTGTCATCTGATAACTGACTCAAATATACATTGTATTTCTGGGGGAAAATGATAAATTTCTAAAAAATATGACGCTCACAGAAGAAAAAAGTAATTGAAAAAGGCCTGGTGAATATAAAGGTAAGAAGCCATATCTCCCTTTTTAGGGATAAGAAAACCAAGACTTAGAAGAGGCAAGGAGTGCACAGACGCAGAGCAAGTGGAGGGGCAAGTGCAAGCATTCACATCTCCCAGCCATCTACCAGCTACTATTCCTAAAGTTACAAGTTCACTTCCTGGACCCTAGAAACTCACTGGTAACTCAAACTTTGGGATCCATCCCAGATTTTCTAGATCAGAAACTTAGGATATGGCCCCAAATTCTGTATTTCAACAAGTTCAAGTAGATCTGACACACTGGAGAGCTTAAGAGTGCCAGCAGCGGGGGAAAAAAACAACTTTACCACCTGAAGTTTTTCTCAGCCCACTCTGAGGGTGCAGCTGGGGACACTATCAAGCAAATCAGAGACCATGCTTTGCAAGCCAGAAGCCCCGGGACACTTAATCCAAACTTTCCATCTGAACCGAAAACTCCTCTACCACAACCTGAGTTACAATGGTTAATTTTATGTATCAACTTGGCTAGGCCACAGAATGCAGGTATTTGATCAAACTTAAGTTGGATCGCTGTTGTGAAGATAAAATTAACATTTAAATCAGTAGACTTTGAGTAAAGCAGATTACGCTCCATAATGTGGAGGGCCTCGTGGGGAGTTTCCTGTGATCAGTTGACAGAGGAAAAGAAAGCAGTCCTGCTAACAGATGGTTCTACATGATACGCGGGCGTCACCCAGAAGTGGACAGCTGCAGCAACACAGCCCCTTCCTGGGGCTTCCCTGAAGGGCAGTAATGAAGGGAGCTTCTCTCAGTGGACAGAACTTCAAGCAGTGCAGCTGGTTGTTTATTTTATTTGGAAGAAGAAATAGCCAGATGTGGGACCAAACAGTAATTCGTGGGCTGTGACTAAAGGTTTGACTACATCGTCGGGGACTTGGAATTTGATTGAAAAGTTGACAACAAGAAGACTGTGGGGAGGAATACGGGAATAAACCTCTCCAAATAGGTAAGAAATGTCAAGACAAATGTGCTCTCGTTAATCTCACAGGTCCAGGCGTCAGAGGGTGGCATTGGGTGACTCCAGTCGCAACTGCCCTAGTGATTCACTAGCAAAAGCTGTGCTTTCTATTTCTGTGATCTTATATTCTCACGATGGCCAAGAGGATTTAGTCTTAAGTGTGAGTGGAGAATAGTTCTCCCAGGAGAAGGCACTGGACATGAAGCTTGGGCCGCCAGCCCCTCTGAACTTCTATCTCTGAATCCACAGGGGAGGAAAGGAGTTAGTGTACAGGCTGGAGTGATTAATCCTCACTATCCAGGGTAAATTAGCCTGCTACTTCATGATACAGGTAAGAAAGTTCATGTCTGGGACACAGAAGGTCCTTTATGACACCTCTTAATATCTCCATGACATGATTATCATCATTGCAAAGCTGTCACCACCAAGTCCAGACAGGAGTAATAACGGCCTACCCTACACCCTTCACATCTGAAGATTTGGATCACCTTGGCACGTAAAAAACCATAATATATTGAGGTGACTGCCAAGGGAAAAGGAAATACCTGATGGGTAGTATAAGAAGGTAGTCTTAAATATCTGCCATGACATGATCAGTTACAGAAATCAGTACATAAATTAGTATAAGTATTTGTTTTGTTATGGGCTTATTTGTGTTTAAGCAAAAATGTTTTCCTCTTTTATCACCTTATCAAATAGCATAAGATGTGTTATTTCAGTGTTCACATATTAACTTTACATCATAGTATTCAAATTACAAAATATTAAAGACAAGAGCAAGCATCACCCAAGAACTTTGCATCTTTTTCTGGAGAAAGCATAAATTTTGGTTGTATACAGGATACATGTTCTATTAGGCAAAGCATCTTTCTTTGAAGAGTAATATGACTTAGAAGTCATGTGCATGAATGGCAAGTTGCTAAGTGCTAGACTTGTAGATGGTTTTGGGGTTTGTTACTGGAGATTAAACTCAGAGCCTTCACACTGAGCTATACACTTGGCTAATGGTTACTTTCATTTATCAACATGACTAGGTCAAACTCCTTCAATATTTGGTCAAACATGAGTTTAGACACTACCATAAGAGTATTTTTCAAGTGAGATTTACATCACTAACCGTTGAGTATAGCAGATTCCCTTCTCCAATGCGGGTGAGCTTAATCTAAGAGTAAATATACGGAGAACCCTCGGTGAAGAAAGAATGCTGTCCTTGAATCCAAATGCTGTCATTGAATCCAAATTCAACATCAATTCTTCTTTGGGTCTATAGCCTTCTGGTTTATTCCACGAATTTCTGGACTTGACAGGCCCCACAATTCCATGACCCAACTCTCTAAAATAAGTTAAGGTGAGAGAGAGAGAGAGAGAGAAAGAGATACAGAGAAAGACAGAGAGAGTTCCTCCCTCAGAACGCTGACCAATACACTGAGAGATGGCCATCAGTGCTTGGCGGGATGCCTCCAGGACTTGAAACTCCCCACCCCTCTAAGATGTCTTTCCCTTTATTGGAAAGCTCTGAGGTTAGCAAGCTCTTCCTCTACCAAGATCCGTTCCCTTACCCTCTACCTTCTGCATGACCACACTAGCCCTGTAAACCGCACACACTCACTGGCATCTCAAGATGATTGCTCTACACCTACCCCAATTCCATGGAAGAGCAGTCAAGCTCATGCCCTAATAACCTCCCATTCTATGAATTTTATTTTCAAAAACAGCAAAAATCAGGGAGAAGGAGAGAGAATATTTGCTAAGTATTGTATTGTAACCCACAACACACCACAATAAGACAGTTATTATTCCCCACTAGTTTAAAGATTAGGGGAAAAAAAGACATGGCTACCCCCTCATATTGGAACAGCTCTGTCTCCCAACAGATGAGACCATGGTCCACTGCGCTCCTTTTCCAGCCAAGGCTTTTGCTACCTGTTGCTTCATAGTTCAAACCTGACTCCCCGATTTGGCAGCCACACCCTTCCTGTCTGTTTGCTACTCAGTCTCTCACTTCCTCCTCTCCCTATCCCAACCCTCTTTAGCCCTCTAAGCTGGTGCATTCAACTTGAAGCCCGTAAGTTTTTGTTTTGAGGAAGGGTCCTTTGTTTGAGTGAAAACGAACTGTCTTGAGCCACATAGGAAACATATAATATAGTTGATGTACATATACGAGTATCAAAACTTTCAAATGTTTCATAATAACATTTTTTTTTAATCAAGGGCAAAAAAGAAAATGGCAAGCTGCAGGGTGGATACAGCTCTATCTAGACCTCAGAACCATCAGTTTCTAGAGACACCTGAACAGGATTTCAGCAACCTAGGGCACTTGGAACAATTCAAGAGGGTGCCATTTACACGCAGCCTGGCTCACAAGGCCCTCTTCCATCTCTCAGGTCCTACGACATTAGTATTGGTGTCATTTAGCACTTCCATGGTAACTGTTTCTTGCTTTGTCTTCTTAAGACAGTGAATTCTAGCAACTGTGCCTTACCTGTTCTTCTGTCTTTCACAAAAGAATAGATGCAGTTTTATTTATTAGCTGTGGATCTGAGCAAGACCGATGTCTGGGATAAGGTCTCATCCTAGGGATGACAGAATTCCATCTATGCTCTACTTTTGCCACCTAATGACTAGATAACATTCTCTCAGCCTTTTTCCCACAGCTCTGATGTGGAAATGATGGTTGGTAGTCCACTAGTTTGTACAAAAAAAATTTTTAAAGCAGTGATTTGTAACATTCAGAGTGTTAGTCACAACAGACCGCCTGCCCAACCACCCAGCAGAGACCAAGTCAGTTGTTTTAGGGTGAGACTTGAGAACTGACACTTGCTATTTGTGACAATAAAGTATACAGAAAGGACACATGATGATTCCCTCATAAAGAAAAGACAATGACGATCGTGATGAGAGTGATGAGCTAGAATTTCTTAAACTTAAGTTCACACAACATGCAAGTTTTTCTATGTAGGCAGATTTAAATTCATTCAGAGAGTAGGAAGACGGGATGCTTTCTGTATAATCTCATAAAAAAATTTATGTACTTAGTTCCGTCATATGAGTCAGAAACGATTTTACTACCAGAAAATATGACTGTGTTATATGTGTGCAGGTTTCTGCATCTCAAAAAAATACTTAAAACACTGCTTTAAAAGTCGCATTTTTTAAATTTTCCTATTAGTACTTATTTGCTCATTCTTTGCTCCATTTAAAAAAAAATTTATGGGGGAAAAAAGTTGAGAAAGTTCTATCCTGATGTATATTATGAGTTAAGAAAAGGCCAACTGTAATGTGATTTTAGTGTTCTCTAAGGGCATGGTTTGAGAACCACCAGTGCAGTATAGCTCTGTGAAGTCGGGGTTACAGGCTGTCTTAGTTACTTTTTGGTTGCTGTGACTCAATAACTGACATCCACAACTTATGGAGGAAAGATTTATTTTTGCTCACAGTTCAGAAGGTATCAGTCCTTACTTACACAGGTGGGGAGATGGAAAATGGTAGAATCACACGACAGGGCTGGGGCCGGGGCTCCAGGAAACAGAGATGCTCACAGCGTGGTGGAACAGAGAGAACTGGGAGGAGGTGCAGAACCAGCACACACCCCTGAAGCTTTAAGTATCCACCCCTTCCAGCCAGGTGCCATCTCCAACCCTACACAGTACACATAGGACCATGAGGCTTTTTGGGGACACACCACATCCAAACCACCACAATGGCTGAGATCTGTGAGAAACAGCATCTTGGCAAAGCTACCATGGCATTGGTTCGACCCATAACATCACAGGATGAGAAATGCAAAAGAAACCAGATTCTGGAAGATGGACCACATGCATGTAACTCACAGGGGCTGGGTGTCATGTATTATTAATTTCTGCTGGAAAACACAGCTTGCAGAGCACCGCCCATTCCTTGTCATTTCTCTATACCCCTCTGTCTGTTTTATGTTGGTATTATTGAATGCTGCATCCTTTACAGGGAAAAGAGATTTAGTTTCATAGCTTCGCAGGCTAACAGCCTAAAACTACACAGTCCCATCAGGTTGGCCCCTGGTGATCTTCTAGCTGTGTCGTAACATGGCAGGTGACGTTACACAAAGCCAACATAGCTGTGAGAGGTCACATGACAGGAAAGAAAGGTGGGAGCCAAGGAAGCAAAGCTCACTTTGCAACAACAAATCCAGCCTCACAAAAACAGACTATCTCTATATAATCTACTCAATTTTCAGAGGCACTAGCACTTTAATACTGTTAGGTTGGAGACCAGCCCTTCAGTAGAACTTTTAAGGAGATAGGACATACCTAGTTCATAATACCTTTGGAAATAATTCCTTTCTTAAATCTTTCAAATTTCCTCGTTTAAGTGCCACTGTTTCCCAGGAGGATCTGACATGAACACCCAGCTCTACAAAGATATGCCAATAAAAGGAACGTAGCTTGATCTAATGTTGGAGCTGTGAACTACTCTGAGGCAGTATTTACCACAGTGCCCAGAGAATGTCATGTTTCCCTCAAAACAGCTAAAATAACCACTAGTAGCAGTCAGAGTCTGCTGTGGTGCTTGGCAGCACCTTGGCCCTCAGGCTAAGAATTGTGGAAATAGCATCATTCTCACTCTCTTGCATTCTGGTGCAGAGTTTTTCATTTCATAGGGAAGAAAGAGGAGAAATGGCCAAGTTGATTTAAAAAAAAAAACTGTATTTACAAATAACCCTAGATGTAGTAGGCTATGGCTAGCTGACCCTATTAAGTTCGACTTTCCGTGATCCTCCTACATCTGACTTGGCTCATACCCTTAGGAGTAAACGCCCGCTGTCTTTTGGGGCAAGTTTCCCTCTTCTGTCTACAGAGAAGCCCAAAATGGTTCTGGTAGGGTCCTTGTTCTACGTATCTCCATCTTCTATGAGAAAAGTCAAGCAACAATTTGCCTCCTGTATTCACTGTTCTGAACTTTATTTTTCTTTCGGTATCTTATCTTCACTGCTCAAAGCCAATTGTCTATTACCACTTTGCAGCCAACATGGACAGAGAGGAAAGATTGTCATCATTTTCCCAACATAACAAATCACAAAGCTGCTTTATCCCATTCCTTGATTGCCTCTGTTTCAAGACTCATTGTTTCTAACTATCAGAGGCACATATGAATTTCCTCTTTATGCCTTTTCTCTTCCATTCCCTGCAAACACTTAGCCATTTATTCATTTTTATCAACACAAACATCGGTAACACTTTGGAATAATCAGCTTCGCTGTGATAGCTCATTTATTATTCATTGCAATAACCTTCAACTCTCTCCACATCAATAAAGCGAAGAAGAACCAGCTCAGCTCTCCCATGTGCGACTGGGTGTGCACTCACAGGGCTGCCATGCAAACCCTTCTACACACGGCACAGGCAGGATGCCCAGACGCTTCTCTGGAGCTCATCATGCTCCTCCAACCCCAACTTTTTTGCAAAACACCCGAAATCAATCAGCCTACCTAGGGCTCATGCCATACTACCCCACTGACCCCATGCCGTTTCTGTTAAGGAGCTGGAAAGAGAGCAGGCTTTGTGTCAGACAGCCTCAGCTTTCCTGGCAGCTATGCTATTCACTGGCAGATGACTATGAACAGACGATTTAACCCTTTTGTTTCATTTCCTCCATCTACAAAATGAGGCTATTGTTACCTGTTTCGGAGGCTTGTTATGCAAGGAGTAAATGAACTAGGTCACAGTTTGGATCTGGAGCGTCTCCCCAAAACCTCATTACCTTTGGATACGGTGTAACTGTCGGGAGGTAGGGCCTGGCTGGAAGGGGAGGATACTTGGGGCTTGACCTAGAAAGGTGTGTGCTGGTTCTGCCCTTCCTCTCTGACTTTGGCTCTGTTCTGCCATGCTGTGAGGATCTTTGCCTCTGGCCCCAGCCGCATGAAGTGACTCTACCATTTCCAGCTGCCCAACCGTGAGCAGGCTATGACCTTCTGAAACTGTAAGCTAAAATATAAATCCTTCCTCCCTAAAGTTGTGGATTTCAGGTACTCTGTGCGGGCGATGAAAAGGTAACTAGACTTTATTATAATTAGAGATCAAGCGTCCCCTCACACAATCAGCTCAGCTTCTGGGCTTCATCCTCGTAGCTGGAAGCAGCAGAGAACTGGCATACACACAGTTTCAAGCCGGACATTCGGTTTGTTGGGACCATGTCTTCATTTCCTGAGTCAGTGCTCCGGTACATGCCATTCAAAACCCTCTAAGCCTCTACAAAATGGAAATAACCACCACCCTCCTGCATAGGGTTATGATGATTAACCGTCTTGGTGCACAGGAAATATTAGTGTGTTGTTTGGGGCATGCTACATATACAGCAAATGTTCACTGGGATGCTTTCACAGCCTCCGCTTCCCTCCCAGCTATGCTATTCACTGGCAGATGACTATGAACAGATGATTTAACCCTTTTGTTTCCGAAATTATTAGCCGAAATTCCAGGCCCCCCAAGTCTGGCAGTAAAAATGAGTTACAATCTTACCACCCAGGGATTTCTCCTGCTTTATTCCTCTAACTCTCTTCTGTACTAAGGGTGTCTCTGGGAATTACACCTACGTATCTCAGCTATAGCTTATTTCTCACTTCAGATTAAGTCTGCTGCAGAGACCCTCAAGGCTGGCAAAGCCCCTACAGAGGAATATAATGCTGCTCCTGACTCAGAAGACGTTTGCCTAAAATACATCACCTTTTATCAAAACCATGGTATATATGAAACAGGTTTCACGGGTTAGCAACCAGTGAAGTACTTTCCACATGTGGGAAGGTCTCCAACCGCCTCCATTAACAGAGCAAAAACCAACACAGGGTCTCTGAGTCCTATCAGTCCTTTCCCTCCTCACTGGGATAAAATATCTGACAACCACAACTTAAAGAAGAGCTTTGTTTCGGCTCATAATTTTTAAAGAACGCAAGCCATGGTTGGTTGGCCCCAAGGCAGGAACAGTAGGACAGAAGGATTCGGTGGTTAAAATTTTTTTTTTAAAAGTGATCGCCCCATAGTAGCCAGGAAGCAGAGAAAGAGAGAAGGAATCAGGCACAAAAAGATATTCTCCCAAGTCATGCCCCAGTGAGCCAACCTGCAACCAGACCCCATCTCCTAAAAACACATTCAGCTACTGATAAAACCACTGGTAAGTACAGCACCCTGTGATCCAATCATCTTGCAAACGCATCTGAGTTTCAGGGATAGAGATATTTTAGGTCTAAACCGTAACATTCTCTTTGTTCCCAGAATACCTCAGGGAGCAGGTAAAGCCTCAGAGAAGAAGGAAATTGGACTAGAAGCCTGCCCAAGCTGTTTTCTTCTCCACCCCTGCCTCTATTGCAATGTGCCTCTATTTTTAAAAAATGGTATTCACCTTAAGAGCACACGAATAGGCAGAATAAGGCACTGCTGAGTGTACATGGACAGACGGCTTGAGAGCAGATCAGCAGCTGTCACTGCAGGTACCCCTCAGCTCCTGCTTCCTGATGGTCTTGGGGATATAGGCAGAAAATGCCCTGTAAGTAACACATGTCAGTCCTATGTCAGTCCCAAATCTAGAAAGTGTATAAGAGTAAAAAATCATGCAGCTTCCTCAATCCCATTAGGAGATCTACAGGATGGGAATATCAGTTATGTATTGTTATACAACAAGTTACAGTAACACCTAGCATCTCAATACAATAGAATCCCACTCTGTTTCTGATGATCAGAAATCCAGAAATAGCTGATCCCTTGCCTCTCTGGTCCTCAGATAAGACTGAAATCCACCTGTCACACACGCCATGATCTCATATGATGGGCTGGCTGGAGACAGCACTTAAGAGGTCTCTCATCAATTGTTGGCAAGATTCAGTTCCCACTAGCCATTATACAGAAGCTTCTCTGAATTCTCTGCACATGGGTATTCCCATAGGACATAAAATGGTAACTGGCTTCCCTCAGAGCAAGGGAACAAGTAAACAAGAGAAAGTGAGCAATCAAGAGAAACACCACACCTACTTTGGTTTTGGAACATGGAGGGTGGTAATATCTAATTCGCAGAGTGTACACGAGACATACGCCAGGAGAGCTGGGGCACAACTCAGTGGTCACAACACTCACCTAGCAGGTACAAGGCCCTCGGTTTGATTCTCCAGCACCACATAAAAATGAGCTGTGCCTGGTCGTGTGTATCTGTCATCCCAGCCTTTGAGGCAGGAGGATAGCCATAAATTTGAAGCTGGTATGAACCCTATAATGAGTTCAGGACCAGCCTGAACTACAAGGCAAGACCCTACCTCAAAAAAAAGAAAAAAAGCAAGCGAAGTGACTGAAGTGAAAAGCTAAATCTATCATGAATGCTAAATAATTATTATTTCACTTCCCACCTCCCTGAACACAAGTGCTTGTCCAGTAAGTCCAATTCCAGGGAAAATAATAAAGTATTAGCAACTCTAAAGAACTTCTGTTTCCTTGACAGAACAGTCTTTTTATAACCTAATCTCAGAAACAACATCTCATCAATTTTTCCACATTTTGTTAGACATGAGTCAGTTAAGTCCAGCCCACCCTGAAAGGGAAAGTATTACACACGATATCAAAACCAAAAGGCAGAGATCTACAGGGACCATGTTAGGGGATGCTTTTCAGAAGGATGGTCTATAAAGAAGCCAGAAAATTAGAGCCAGTAGGCAGCTTTTCTAGGTAGGTCTAGTGAAAGACAGAGAGACCAACAGATTAAACATGAGGACCAACTAAAGAACATCTTTGGGGAGCAGCAGGAGTGTTTTCTCAGACTTCTCAAAGACTGGATGAGATAGTCCTCTTAGAATACTCACCGCTCCTGATTAAATTCCCAGCAGGCCAAGGCTCTGGCCTCAGATAAACCTAAGTTTAAATATTCTACCATTCCCTAGCTTCATGCTCTAACCTTGAATTTCCCCCTCTATAAAGTGAGTCTTGAAATGGAACACATCTTTTTAGAGATTAATATGAAACAGACAATGCTCAGATAGCACAGAACCCTGAACAAGAAAAGTATCTAATGAATAATGATCATCAACTGGCTCTCTGGTACAGAAATTGGTGCCCTCCACTGTCAGAGAGCAAAATGAACCAAGAGTTCACATGTTATGACCAACACAGAGTTCTTTGCAACCTAAAATTATCCTAATGACCCCTGGCTCCTTACTAAGCTGCTGAGGAGGCTGGCTCTTTTGGGTACCCCACCTGCCTATAGGGAAATAAACAAAAGATGGGCATATTACTCTGTTCAGAGATTCATAACAAATTTCCTGAATTAACAAGGTTGGTTTTTTAAGGCCTCTCCCTTAGTTTTAGATGACCACTCTCATGGCAAATTGGACTCTGAGATGGACTTTGAGATGTCCCAATGACTGGCAAAACAGAAAATTATTTCTAGGAGTGTCTATGAGGTTATCTTTGGCAAGTATTAGAATTTGACAAGGTAAACTAAAAAAAAAAAAAAAAAAATCTTTACCAGCGAGAGCGGAGTACCATTCAATCAGCTGAAGGCCTCAATAGAGAAGGCAGAGAGGAAGGACGAATTTTCTCTCTACAACTGGAATATCCTTCTCTTGTCTTTGTGCATCAGAGCTCCAATTATTTGGCCTAAGATAGGTTTTCTTGGCCCTCTAACTGGTAGACAGCACAACTGGGACTTCTCAGTCACTGTAATTACATGAGCCAACTCCTGTAACAAATCTCTCCCTGTACCTATAGCTACATCTCCTACTGGTTCTTAGCCCCTGAAAAACTGTAACTAATGCTGCCATCTTCTCTCTGTCCACATCTGGTCTTTTCTCTGTGTATATCTGTACCTTAATCTTGCAAGGACACTAGTTCAACAGGATTAAAGCTCACCTTAAAAACCTTATCTAGCCTTAGCTACTTTTTTAAAAATATACCTCCAAACATTTAGTCATATTATAGGTAGTGGGACTTAGGACTTTGTGTGAATTTTGGAGAAAACACAATTTAGTCATGTCTTACTTATTTGTTGCTGTGACAAAATACCCAACATCCACAGATTAAGGGGATGGGAAGATTTATTTAGCTCACAGTTCCAGATCTCTCACACAGCCTAGTCAGAGAGAGTGGCCAACCAGTGAGCTTTCCCAAGAAGAAGCTGCAACAGCTTTTCTTCATTTCTTTACTTAGTCCAGAGCTGCCATTTGGGTCCCCACCAACACCACAGGGTGGGTGCCCCTCCCTCTTTTCCTGGTCCACAAATCAGTAACAAACACCTGAAAGTTCCTCCCTGGTTGCCCTTCCCCAAATATCAATAAATTGACACACTCTCCCCAGGTCAAATACCCAATATTCACCCCTTCCAGCCCGGCTCTGCCTCTCAAAAATACACAGTCCCAAATACATGAGGCTTTGGGCGGCACACTCAAAATCCAAACTATACCAAGCCACAACAATGAGCAAAGCACTTCAGCAGATGAGGTTACAGCGATCTCTGCACAACCTGTGGAGCTGGCATGCCCAATTCTTCTGCCATGTGACCACCTCACAGGTTCATCCTACCACAGGGATCGCACCTCCATCCTGCCACTCAGCGAGCACTTTTGCACCTCTCTCACCTATGCAGCCTGCACTCTCGTCAGGAACAGTCAGGGGTAAAGGCCTGAAGAGCACCATGGAAGGGTTTCAGGAAAACTATCATCACCTGCATAGCATGATACTGGCCCATGCCACCCCTTCTTTCCAGATGGGGAGAGGATGCTCCAAAGAGCAGTACGTGTGGGAGCGAGGTAAATAAAGGAGACATTTCTGAAGGGGAGGGCAGGCCCCATAATCATGGCTATCCCAAGAGGAGATAGCCAAGCTGTTCCATATGAAGAGATGCCCCAGACAGACTTCAGGGGGCCTGGCCTCTTGAGCCAATAAAGATGCTCCCGCACTTCACCATGGGATGCTAAGAAGTTGGACATAATTACAGCAGTGATTGTAATTGTGATGACCTTTGGACACAGATCTGAAAAGGTGTTGATGAGGCTGAATAGGTAACAAAGGGCTCACAAAGAGCTTTGGAGTGGGCCTAGTGCATGTGTGTGAGTGTGTGTTTGTGTATAACATAACCCTAGCAGACGTGCTTCTTGCCGAAGGACATTTCTCTTGCAGATTCAGCCCTTAAAAGAACAGAAACAGGCTCTCACCCAAAATACAGCCAGAGCTTCAGGGCACTCCTCGCTGACAAGTAACAGGGTGCCCATCCTGGTTAGACATGTTGGCGATGTCAGCCTTCCACCTGGGGCCCACGCCAGCCAAACTGAAGGAGAAACACATTATCATTGCACTTACTATTCCGCAGGCACTACGTGATTTAACACATTCCAGCTCAGTTGATCCTCAAGGCAGTTATGACATAGGTATGAACTCATTTTACAGATAGAAAACTGATGCAGAGAAAAGGTGCTAACTCAAAGCTACCCAGCTAGTAGTAAATCACACTGGGATTTGAACCCAGGAAGTATGGCTTGCAGGTCCAGTCTTAGCCTGTATTATTACCTTCCCGTATTGATTCTCAGCTCACTCCTGTTTCTCAGTGTATACAGAGGGCAGGAAGCAAGTGTCGGATCCCATCCTTCCCAGGAACCTCCCCCCAGGCCACCATGGCCACAGTGAAGTCAGAGAGCAGGACCGCCAATTGCCAGAGGTAGCGGCTATCTGAGTGCAGGGGCTGAGAACAGGTGCAGCGAGTGATAACCATGTAAGTGTGAGTGAGAGCCTGTTAACCCTCCTCTTTAGCCCATCCACAGCAGCCTCTCCCTTCAAGTCCAGTCTGGGCTGGCCCTCGCTCAGCCAGCCTGACCTCTCAACTCCAGGAGCACTGCTCACATTACAGTTTATGTTGTGCCCATCAACCCTGTTCAAAAGAAGAAGAGAACATTCTTTACAGTGCATGGGACAGAGAAGACTCCAAGAGAAGCCTATTGCCTTTGTTATCACGGGTCCATTTCAGCTGATGCACCTCTGGGTAAAAAGTAACTTCTTAATGTGCTTTGAGTAATATTCTAAAATTTTTATTTAAAAGTCTACTCACTCACCACATTTACTGAGCTCCTCCTACTTGTTGAGACGTACTAAGACTGTGGCAGCAACATCTTACCCTCACACGGTGGGTGAGGCTGGCATTAGAAAACTCACACAGATCAACACAGTGTTTTAACTATCATGAAGATCAAAGAGGGCAAGTAACACAGCAGAAGAAAAACCTGAAGGACAAACCCTTGATATTGTTAGAGAAGCCTAAAGTGGCAGCAGTGAGGCCACGCACGTTTCTCCTGCAGAGCAGCCCTAAGAAAAGACGGGGTCAAGAGAGTCTACCAGGGGTAGTGAAGTTCACGCCAAGGCTCCGAGGCCTAACGGAGTGATTAGATCCTGCCGTGTAGCCATCCCAGACACAGGAGTTGACAAGCACAAGCACTGACGTCACTCACACTCTGGAGCATTTGCTCCCACTCCGGCGTCTGCTGTCAGCAGTGAGTCATTCACGTGGCTCTCCCTGACCTCACTGGGTGCTCCAACAAGTATGAGGTCAGCAGGCTACAGACCAGTCCGGGATAGTCTCAGCTGGGACACTGGACTTTCCCCCACATGGTCTTTCATCCTGTAGCCGCTAGCCCAGGGGCAATAGGGACAGGATGAGAGTGAGGGCAAGTCAGACGAGCCTTACAGGTGCATGGTGGGAGGCCATATTTATTTAAAACGTTGGTATTCTATTCAGTATAAATTTGTTGCATTAATTTTTTCAAATATTGTAATATTCTGTCTTGGTTAATGAGTTTAGAAAGCCCCTTTAAATTTTACATCTGAAATAAGTACCTCACTTGCTTCCCCTAAGCCTCAGTCCTGAAACAGGGGCCAAGGCTGGCTTTCACAATTAGAAAAACAACTATTTCTACTTAGGCAGACCCAGGAACGTACTAGAAAAGGCAGACTGTGTAGCTCCTGAGAGCTCAGTAGGAAACGGACTAGTGGACAAGATGCCAAGCAAAGGGAAAAGCATTTGTAAAGCTTCAAAGATACGAAAAAGCTGTAAGATCTGGGGCAAGACTAGCCTGCGCTACAGAGCCAGACCTGTCTCAAAAAAACAAAAAGATCTTGGACAAGTAGGAACAGAGGAGTTCATTTTGGAAAGGGAGTAGAGGCCAAGTGCCCTGGCCTCAAATGCCAAGCTAAGCATCTCAGCCTCTGACTTGTGGGAGACCAGGAAGTTAGAGGATTTGAAGCAGGCAAAAGACATCAGTGAATACAATTTAGCTAATAAATAATGATTCAGTAATCACTCAATGCCAAGCGGTCTGTGGCAATTAAACATCTTTCTTCATTAATTCTATACGGTAGGTCCATCTAGGAGATGGGAAAACTAAGGTACAGAAAGAGTAAGCGGTTTGTCTGAGTTCCCATATTCAATAAGGGGCAGACACGAGATTGAAACCCAGGCAGCCTGCCTGCTGTCTCTGTTCTTAATCACTGAACTTTGCCACTACTCCCGTGCATATTTTGAGAGGGTGTTTTGGGCAAAATGTGGATAAACTGGAAAGCAGAAATGGAAGCAGAGAGGAACGCCAGCCATGTGGAAGGCACTGGTACAGAGTATGCAGGAGGAAGCTGGTACAGAGGCTGTTCCAAGTTATCTCGGAGGAATGGTGGAAAGTCTACACTGCAACACCTGTGGGTGTGAAACGCACTCTACCTTCCAAAGGAGAGACCCAAGGTGGTGCCTGGAGGAGGGAAAGCAGGCGGGTGCCAGCCCTAGATAAATGGACCTTGGCAGGGACAGAGGAGGATGGTTAATGGTGGAGAAAAGAGGGTGCTAAAGGAGATGGCATGGTGCCATGGCAAGGACTTCAAAGCAAAGGGACATTTTTGAACAGAACGGGGGAAGCCTGGTTTGCAAGTGGCCATGGGAAGCAAGGATGTTGTTGATGCAGATTCCTGAGGCCCATGGAAAGCATGGTAGGTAGGAGCAAACACACTCTCCCCCTGCAACAGGCAGAAGAGCTGCAGGACCCTGGGGTGGGGACTTGTTTGTGAGTGGCAAGAGCTGGATGTAGCATCCTGCGGTGCAAAGTCTGTACACAGCAAAAGGTCAGAGAAAAGAGCCAGTGGTGGATCTCAATGTTACGTAGGAGAGCGGAGGGAAATGCAGATGCCCGATGAACCCACATTCATCAAGATCATAGGCATGTTAGTCCAGCAACAGGTACAGCTGAGAGCACAGGTAACCAAAAAGAGAAGGACCCATGAAGCTTTTCTAGTCAATGCTGCTTGTGGCAAAGATGGGACTTCTGTTTAACCTCCTCACACAAAAGGATGTTTATTGCAAAACACTCCTAACTCTATCGTAAACCTTTATTGTGGACGAAGGAGGCCAAAGCCCCCAGAAATGACCCTCCACAAGTGATGGGCGGAGAGTGGCCAAATAAACAGCCACCTTCCTTGTACTTCAAATAGGATAACTCTGAAGTGTACGCCTCCAGTGTTCCTCACAAAATGGTCCCCCTGTTGCTCAGAGGATAACCTGCTTGGTAATGCCCATTTCTACTCACTTCCTTCCCTTTTCTATCTCACCTTCCATTCCTTTCAAGGGCTCCCTCTTGCCATCTCCCACACAAACTACTTGCACCTAAATGATTGTGCCTGAGGACTTCGGAGGGAATCTACACCAGAGACACTGGGACACAGAATGGGAAGAACTTTGCCCTTAGTTACAAAGTTTCTCATTACAGAGCCATGACACAAAACCAAATCTCAACTACAAATTCAACAAAGGAAACAGAGGAAAAAGCACAAAACACATGGTTACAAACACCCGGGATAACTCAACTGCATAGATTGCACTACTATTCTCTGTTCTGTGCCCTACACTGTAAGAGAATTAAACATCTTTCCTCATTAAAATAAAATGTGATACATCCCTGTGTGAAAACTCAACCTTCCTCACTTCTCCAAGAGAGAAGTCTTGGCCATCAGATGTCCTTTGACCAATAAAACATGAGCAGAAGTGAAAAATGCCAATTTTGAGCCAACATCTTAACAGTCATAGCTTACGCCCCAAGATTCTTTTCTGCGCTCTTCTGCCATGAGACTAGTATGCTCCAGAAGGGTCTGCTCTTTCTGCCTGGATTCTGGAATAAAGACAGGCAAAGTACAACAGCTGATCCACAAGTCAAAAAAATAGAAACAAACAACCTCACTTATTCTAAACCACTGAGATGTTTGTTACCACAACATAACAAGAGCTGGCTGATGCATTCACTACATATGGTCTGTGTTGCCTACGGCAAGTTACTAAACCTGTTTGGCCCTTAATTTCTTCCTTTATAAAAACAGAACTAATGGTATTATCTACTTAATGAGGCTTTTGTGAGATTATACAAGAAGTTTTAGCACAGTGCCGGGAACAGGGTAAATGCTCAGTAGGTGTTAGCTGTCATGATTGCTTTTCTCTCCCCCACAAAAAGATTTCTGGACACGAGGTCCCCAGAGAAAATGAGCAGCTCCTACAGGGTTCACCAAGGCCTGTTGTTAAAGGTACTTACTTTCCCCTCCTAATCGCCCTGCTCGGAAATGCTTTGTTCCCACTGCCAGGCCACAAGAAGCACCAAGCAAGGCTCCCACATCCCAGCAGGTCTGCACGTTGGAAACCCATAGCAGTTAATGAATCCCCATGGAGAGGTCTGGATTAGCCCCGGTTTAATACCCTGAAATGGCAGGGAGTCATTTATCCATGAGCTATGGCTTCTCTCTGTTGCCTGTGCATTACAAGTTATTTATGAGGCAATTTGCACAGTTTCACACTGGCTGGCCATTATGCTGCTGTCTGCTAACCACTAGGAGGGTTCCTGAACCTAGAGACAAAATGATCCTCCCCCTGCCTCTGCTTTGCCAGTGACAATGAGCCAGTGGTTTCCACCCATCAGAGCCCTTTTGCTCTTCAGGGATGTTAGCTGAGCCCAAAGCTAGAGGCAGCTGCCTCATCTGCAGCCCAGCAACAGAATACATACAGAGGCTTGCTACGGGTGGGTGGGGAGAGGCTGCTGAAAAGACAACTGGTTGCAAGAGAGATTATTTTTGCATGCACTCAAGGAGAGTATGCAGCCACAGCAGGGAGGGCACTGTAATTGCTATGATGGGAAAATGGCATAATCTTGTGAAATATTTGCACGTGGCTTGGCACATAAAAAATTCTCAATCAATGTTACCTATTATTTTCATGATGATGCCCAGCTGGTCCCCATCATCCTGGACGTCATGCTACAATGTCTGGCCAGTCTGCCGCTCCTGCCAGTCCACCCTTTGGCTACAGAAGCTTTGATTCTAGCTACACAGGCATCATCACCACACTGAGGATAATCGTACGATCAACCTAGGATCTGAAAGGCAGTTCAAGTCCACAGGCTCCCACCTGTCCAAAACAACGCCATACACAGTGCTGTCTACTGGCAGCAACTGCTACCTTTGAAAGCTCAGCTTCATTGATCTCAGATAGAACGGCACGACAGTTAAGCTAGGTAATCAACTTGATTAGCTTGAGTGTTGCTGTGGGGCCTAGTACAGCACGCTTCTGGGTGTGTCTGGGGAGGTCATGGGGAACCTGGCGATGCACAGTATGTCTGACCCCTCATGCTCTTCCTCTCTGGCTCTGTTCCCATGCTCTGTTTCTCCTCGGCTGCAAGGGGGTGAGCAGCTTTCCTCCATGGGACTTTCTATCATGCCATTTCTGCCTCTGAGCCAGCTAACCATGGCCTAAATTGTCTGAAACCATAAGCCAACATAGTGTTGGAAATTGTATCCCAGTAAAGAAAACCTAATGCAAAGGATTTCTGCGGTCCAATTACACCTGCTGCCTCTGTCCATATTTACCATGGGGTCTCCACACAACATAAGTCATTCTGAAGGAGAGGTTCTACAACAAGGCTCCTCATTCCTTGCCGGCAGAGGATCCAGCCATAATCAACTGTAGGCAGGGGAAAGTACCCATCTGAATTGAATGTACACTCACCCCAATGCCCTTTTTTCCATGACTACATCCTATCTGCCAGCCTCAAAACATTCCAGTCTCTGTAAGGTTTGCCTCTTAGGGCCTTGCTTATTCATATTTAATTCAGTATCAGGCAGCTCTTTAACAAAACTTTGGGTCTTTTTTTGTTAACCCGTAACATCATCTATGTCTAAATGTCTCTCATTTCAATTTTAGTAGATTAATTATACAATAATAGTATAATCTATTCAGTGTTTGCCTTGTACCCAGCTCACTGTAGGTGTCTCGCACATCTCGTCTCTTTTAGACTTCATGATCACCCAGTAAAGTCTGGACAATTACAATTCCTGTTCAACAGAGAAAGCTTGAGAGGTTAAGTGACTTACCCAAGATCACGCAGAAATAAGAATGACCATCTAAGACTTTAATTCAAGTAGTCTGATTTCAGAGTGAAGTGAAATTTGTGGCAGATTCTGCGGGTATTCCACTCATACATCCTCAAGCCTCACCACTTCTGGGCACACAAACCAACTTCCATCTTTGTGGTCAACCAGCAAAGCAAAGCAAAAAAATAAATAAATAAATAAAATAAAAATAAAAATAAACCATCAATGGCTGGTGAGAGTTGATATATAAAGATACCAGCTCCTTCATCATTCAATGGGAATGACTCTGAAGTAGGTACCCTATTCTGGCTACCTGACTTCCCAGTGACATTGACCTCCACTTATCCAAAGCGGTGATCAATCAAGAAGGTACCCTGGTTAATTTTTTTTCTCTTTCCTGTCTCACTTTCCAATGTTTACTTCCAGTGTTTACTAGAATCCAATCCTAACTAGGACACGTGCTTTCTGATCTGTCTGCGTTTGCACCTGGGAAAACTCAAACTAAGATAATGATCTTTCTACAGATCAATTTATTTCCCTTTGCTGCAATTAAAATTCTTTACTCAGAGAAGCTACAAAATTCCTGAGCAGTTTTCAGGAATTTTACTCATTCTATTGAATCTGTCCACTAAGGTAAGAGGCAGCTGGCAATAGAGAAGTGATTTATCTGCTTCATATAGATGGGTTATCAGTTCCAAATCTTTCTGCATGTGCAATACAAGAAAAGCCCCAATTAGCAAAGCGTTCGTGCATACTGTCTGCCTCAAGGATACCTCAGACTCATTCAAATGGATCCGAACCACAAGCGATTCCCATAATTGTAACGCCCAAGTGTTCACTCTGAGGCAGATAATCTTCGTTTTACTGATGCATATCAACAACAAGATGATGGGTTTGCTGACAATCACAGTTGCTAAATAATGAAGAGAAAATTGAAAATGATTGAGTAGAATCTGATTAAACCGTAGAATTTTCACCGAGGAGGAAAAAGGCTGGGAGAAAAAAATCCTCAACTACCTTCAGTGAAAAACAGTCCCAAAGACCACAGGTTTTCTCAAAAGGCGAGCAATTCTCCCCACACCCAGAACTGTTCTTCATAATCTCCCTCTCTCATACTTCTCCTGAACCAAACTGTCATAAGCAGTCAAGCCCTGGGTAGATCACCCCTCCGAGTTTCTGTTTTCTCATCAAGAAATGGGTATAACAATATCGACCTCACTCATTCAACATCTTCTTACTGATAGCCACGTGCCTGACACTAAAGGATTTAAAAAGACGTGTGTAAATGACTCAGCAAGGAATAAACATCAATAGCTTTTAACTAAAACCCTCAATTATCATTGTTAGTATCTGCTCCTCAAAATGAACCTGTACGGTGGCTGTTCTCACGATTTCATGGAACCTGAATTGCATCATCAGAATTTCTATCCATAGATTTTGAAGATTTCAGCTCACCAAATGAGAGCTCTCATCTCTTCCCACCCTCATGCAACAAGATTCCTGAGGGGATGATGACAGAACAACCTTTGTCATGAACAGAGGATTTCTCAACGATGCCTCTGTGTGCTTCACCTTTACATCACTGGTTGTCAGTGTGACAGGGACTTGAAGAAGAGCACAATCTGGACATTCACAGATGGCAACTGACCTCATCCTTCCCCTAGCCCGGAGCCTTCTCGTCTCCCTGATAGGGGATCTAGGAGACACGGTTTCATCAACCCAACAAAGCGTTGCCAGGCTCACCAGCAAGAGAGAAAATATTTTACAATAAGGGAAAAGAAAGAAATCAAAGAAATTTTGCCTTGTGTCAAAGAAATATGAGTATTTATGCACATACTAATTAAAATTGGCTCAATCACCATATGCACACAGTTAGAGGGGCTGGTATTCTAGACACTGGCACTAAACAAAAGCTGCTTTCAAAACACAATACAATATGTAGGCTCTGACAAAACCAAATAATCACATCTAGTGATTTTATATCAGATCAACTCCACAAATATCGAGCAAACACCTGCTGTGTGCCCAGCAGTGTGCAAGAGTCTACAATACAAAGAGATCACAGACTTCTAGGGAAAGCGATGATTTTTTTTTAAAAAAAAAAAAAGACTCCAACACTGCTCACGCTGAGAAGCACAGGAAGAGGGAGCTACTTCTGCCTGAGGATTCCACCTCCCCCGGGGCCGGCTGATGGGGAAGCCTGGTCTACAAGGAGTAGTCCCATAGGGAGAAATACGTTCTCAAAGCATGAAGGCAGGAAAGTATATGGTCTGGCAGAGCAAGCAATGAGACCTCACTAGTGGGGAGAGGACGAAAAGATAATTTTGTCACCGTCCAGCCTCAGCTCAAAAATCACCACCTCCTTAAAGCCAGGTACTGACAATCCTATCAAAATACGGCTGTCTTCTACCACATCACCCGTCCTTGCTTCCTTTGTAGTAAAAATGACCTAACATTTCTCTTATTGTTAGTTTAATGGCATTCTCCCCAACCAGAATATAAATTTCTTACATGAGCTGCCACCCTGTCCATCTTGTTCTTCTACCTCCAGCACTTACAGCAGGGCTTCTAGAATAACGCTCAATATTCAACATTGGGCAAATAAGTCAGTGTATGAGAGGCTTGCAACATGGCTTGGTGGAGACCTTCAAATGAGTACATGCATTTTTGTGATGGCTTTAGAAGGTGGAATAGCACCAGCTGCTATTTTAAAAATCCAAAATTCCCACATCTTTATATAATATTTACTTCACTCTCATTTAAAAGTCAAATGTAGGTATCCACAGTTGGCTTTCCTACGTATGTTGATTTATGAAACCAACGTTTCCTATGTATGTTGATTTAGGAAACCAGAGTCCTTCCTCCCTGTAGCTCTACCATCTTACATGATCCTCAGTCCTTTATTTCGGGCCAGCAGAGACAGAAAGCAAGTACAGGTAGCCTAATTAGCATCTTCAAGGCCTCAGCTCAGAAGTGACCCATCCCCCATGTCCACGTCATTGACAAGAACTAACGTCATGGGCCCATGTAAGTGGAAGAACAGCTGCAATAAAAACTTTCTGGTTTAATAAGAACCTCTCAGTGACAATATCACACTATGAAATAAGGGCAATAATGCTGTAGTGGACAAGCCACTGTCTCAGCTGCAGCGGTGCTGAGGTTAGAAAGAGTAAGCCATTTATTCAAGAGCACACCACTCTCAAGTGGCACAATTGTCTTTCCAAATGTGAGAAGTGACCCCTTCTCCCACCACTTAGGCTAATTTCCCAAGCACTCAGATCAGAAAGTGACATTTCCTGACCTTGACCAAGATTCTGAAGAGCTTTCCTATCAGAATCCTATAGCCCGATAACCAAGGGTTCATTTATTCTGTTCATGAGAGAACCAAGAGAGAAATGCACTAGAATTTTCTCAGGTATAGAAACAGGGAATCAAAAGGAAAACAGGATACCAGGATGGAATAATTCAAGAAAGGGAAGGGGAAATCCACACAATTAAAAATAACAAGTCTGCTTCCCGCCATAGCAACTCTCTAATTAAAAAAAAAAAAGCAACAGGTAATATTGGTTTGGCACTTACTGCAAACCAAGTACTTCGTAACCATTCTCTCACTAGTCTTTATAAGACCCGAGAGTACAGAGAAACTACTGCCATCCTCACCGTTACAGATAAAAAAAAAACTGATACTCAGAGATGCTAAGCAACTAGCCAAGGATGAACCCATCAGACAATGGAAGAAGTAGGATTAGGCAAGTGGGGAGTTGGAGCCCAAACTTTCCCAGCACCATCCCAGCAGTTAGAACAGGCTCTTCTGTGCCCAATACTACACAGGTGAGTGCTGCCAAAATTCCAAAAGGAGGGCTGTTAGCCAAGGCTCCAAGGTAGACAGTGTAAAACAGACAGTAAACAAAGTCTGTCCCCTTCGCTGATGGCCTAGAACCTTGTTTCCGGAAGGCCTACAGATGGCAAGATGGTCTACAGTAATTTTTACAAGTTGATGTTCCCTCCTGTGTTCTACCAAGAGAAAAAGAATTTTAAGCCTTGCGATGCCTTCTGAATCAGGGCAGGGTTGTCCAGCTTGCCTTGACATTTCTGTTTCACCTTCCAACAGAAAAACATTTTTTCTTTGCCCTTCTTACAACAAATTGTGCCATACTTCTAAACCGAACAGTGTGACACATACTCAAATTACAGTATTCACTTATGATGATTCGGGTCTCTTAAGTAACCAATCACTATGACTTTGAATGAGTTTAATTATCAGGGTACTTCAGTACATAAATAACCATGCACACTCTGTTAGCCAGGCTGACAGCGCTAATGGAATCCAGCAGTCTGTTCTCATCTGGTAAAAATCTCCCAGACTTTTGTCCTTTACCCTGTATCATCAGGATGATTGAAAAGGCCAGCCAAGAGGAGATAGGAACCCTCGAAGGCTACACTCTTTTTGGGAAGACCCAAGTCTCTTTTCAAAGGGCAACTAAACTAAAAAGCAGGAAAAGGAAAAAAAAAAAAAACCACTTAAATGAAAGCAGCCATTTCACAGTTTCCAAACAGAGAATCTCGTAATTTCCAATAATGGCTACTGAGGTATCATTCACCTATGTGGTACCTGGAACTTAACATTATTTGGATAATTTATATCAGTGAGGAAACTAGAACTTGGAAGTTACACACTGATCCATGCCGATCCACTCAGTCCAGGCCAAAGTCTGGCCCTTAACCTCAAATCTGCAAACTCAGTTATTAGATGAATAATCTGGAAGTAGTGAGGCAACCAGCACCCCTGCCTGAGGTCATTCTTGCAAATGTAGATCCACAAACTGGAATGGCTTCTGAGAACCAAGTTCTTCCGGCTCAGTGTTCCACCATTAATCTAAGTAAGGCCTGAGGACCACACAGCAACAAACCACAGAAGCAACAGGTGATCAACAGTTAAATCACTCAGGTGCAAACGTTTCTTCCCAAAGCACCCTCTCAACTCTTCCCTTCAACTACAATCCCTCCCATAAGTTCCAAAAGGTAAGAGTGCCTCCAGTAGCTGCCCCCATCAGCACTGCCTAACCCAGAGTTTCTTGATCTGTTTTGTTAAAGTACTCTTTAGCAACCTATCAAAGCCTATAAACTGTTTCTCAGAATACCACACGTAAATGCATAAAATAACACTTCATGGATGACAAAAGAAACCATATATATGAGCTGGAGGCTGAAAACAAATATGGGATGTGTTTCAAATTCAGTTGAAATACAGTTATCAAAGACTTTTTAAATGTTAAAAGAATATATGTATTTATTAGCACACTCAAAGATCAGAGAGTCTAAAAACTTCAGTTAAAAGTAGTGAACACACTGCATCAGACAGCCATAATAACAACATGAAATTAAAATACTTGTTTTTTTAGTGATAACAAAGTTGCATATACTAATACTACTATTATAGTTTATTGCCTACGTTCAATAACTTCCAATTTGGGGGGAAAATAAAAGTGTAATATTTTCCCTAGGTTCACAGGTGCCTTGTCTATTGAGGACTCTTCAAGTTAAGAATCCCCACTCCAACCCCAAATCAAGCCAGCACTCATCCCCTTCTGGCCTTGGATAAGAAAGAACTTTCTAACATAGCAACCTTGAGCCAAGCTCTCCTCAGGATCTTTGAGCCCTGCCAATTCATTTTTCCACCTGTGGGTATCTCCTGGAGCTGTGGCTTCCCACCTGGTAAAAGTTTTTCTTTCTGTTTCTTTTTACAAATTTCTCTTTAGCTGTACCCAAAACACACCCCATACTTCTTTCCACTTCGTATCACCTCTATTTACATCACCTTCATTTGGAAATTCACAGCGCATATTGCACTTATCAGAACAAGCGTTGACAAGAGGACCCCAGCCCCATTCATTCACAGTAGAAACCCCAAGTCCAAGGACAATACTACTTCTACTGGCCAATACCCATCTGCAGCCCAGTTGGAAGTGAACCACTTACTGCGTTGATATCACCCCCGTCCATATCCAAGCCATTCACACTGAGTTAGGCTGACATCTCAGTAAGAAGCACAAACTGTCTTAACATAGACGTGATGTTAATAGCATATTGGCAGGTTCAGTTCTTTTAGGTAGAAGTACACACTCATGTATAAATTTAGGGGCACTTCAAAATGAAAAGAGGTTGTCAGATGGGGTGGTGCAGGCCTCTAATTCTAGCACTCTGGGAAGCTGAGGCAGGAGGATTATGAGTTTGAGCCCAGCCTGAGCAACTCAACAAAACCTGTCTCTTCGTAAACAGCATTTTCTGAGGAAACATGAAAACCCAAGACCGTTCACCCAGGACAGGGCACAGCAGACACAGGCCAAAGTAATGGCTACACCAACGTCCCATCTGGCGAACCAACGGGTTACAAGAACACGGCTGAAGGGTGCCACGGAAGCACAGGTGAGGGCTGCTTAGAGGAGAAAAGGGTCACTTACAGGCCTACGGGGGGCTCGCCGGCAGCTGGGTGACAGAAAAGACCTCCCCAACGGAAGGCCACTCGCCAAAAGTGCATCCTACCTTCCAGGACCGCAAGCGGACGCTTTCCTGTAGTGTTTGGTCTTCTTACTCGAACTTCTCTCGCACTCTGCTCGACCCACAACCTCTCATCTTGCACCCCGCACCGGAACTGCACTCCAGCCGGTCCCTTCCTCCTCCTTAAATACCCCCAGGCAGCGTGTCCACGCCCGAGGGCGAGTGCCCTGAGCTAGAGCGCATGCGCTTCCAGGTGTCGGTGGGGAGGATTGCCTACCGCACTCTACAGGGGCGTTCCACAAGCTGCACCTGCAAGTAACAACCGCGTGGCAGCCGCCCGGGCTCTGCAGGTCCTTGGCGGAGGGCACCGCCTGAGCCGCTCTCACCAGGGTCACCTGTGAGTTGTCCCCTCCACTCCCCTTCCTCCGGGAGGATCAGCAGACTCACCACAACACACTGACTTAAAATGAAAAATAAAATGGCCTAAGGATGTAGTTCAGGGCTAAGCCCTTGGGTTCAATCCTAGGTGTAAAATAAATAAATAAATAGAAACAAGAGTTATTTTGGAGAACTGTTATCAACGAATCGACGGCACAAGTGTGTGCGTAAGAGGAAAGAGAAATCTCCAGCCCTGAAGACCCTGGAAAGTCGGAGCAATTGCCCTCTTGCCAATCTGGAGACTGAAGACAAACTCTAACCAGTATCCGAGCAGAAGTCTGGGCCTTTTACAAGCCAGTTCCTCTTGTAATTTGCACTTGGGATTGCACGAGGAATGGTACTGATGGAACATGAGCTCTCTTGGTTTTTGCGACTTGCGACCGGCGTATGGACTCATTTCTCTTCCAGTGTTTCCAGATGAAATAGCTAGTGTTTATTCCTGCTATTATTGTTACTATTATTAGTGATTATGAGGGCATTTTGTACAAATGTCCATTTTTAATTAGATGAGACATGGACAACATAAAAGGTTGATTCCATGATGCTGTATGTGTTGTACATGCAATTACATAATAAAAACATTATCCTTGCACAATATACAGGTCATGTTCTAAGTGCTTTCTAGTTTCTCCTTGTTTTCACAACACAATGAGATATCTACTGTTTTTTCCACCTTTTACAAGTAAGGAAATAGGCTCAGGGAATGAAGCAGAAATAATAAAGTTCACACAGCTACCACCCCAGGACTGGGATGCGGGAAAATATCCTAGGAAACCTGTCCTAATTTATTTAGTCCTTTAGAAAAAAATTAAACCAGTTGGCTATTATTCCTTATGCTGATGTAAAATTCTGATGATTACAGATACAAACATACAAAGGATATGCAGGGGGAAAAGGGTGGACAGAAAAAACCCACAGAAAATTTAGATAGGTTTACAATTCCAAGAAGGTGAAGGCATTTTTTAAATATCAAAAACAGAAACCAAACAGGAAAGACTGACATATTGTGCTACATAAAAGTGTAAGCCTTCTGTCTGACCAATAAATAAGCTTGGAAAAATATTTTCAACATATGTTACAGAAAAAAGGTTACCATTATTCATAGAGGCAGAAAACTTCCCAAAAGGTAGGTGTAAAAAAAATGAACAGCAAATAAATAAAAAACTGCGGTTATAACTGAAAAAGATAATTAACCAAAGAAACAAAAATAACTGGTTGACATTTGATCTTTCTGACATAGTTGGGAAAGATATTAAAGATTTAGTGATGCAGCACGAAAAATTCAACCATAGTGTTGATTTCTGCTACTTAGAAGACTCTTAAGCTCAGAAAAAGTGAATAGCGTCTTTTGGGCCTAGGGATTGGACCTTGGGATCTGGTTCCATTAAACTCTATTTGGAAAAGTAAGTAGATGTGGAAACAGAGATGGAAGCTGGAGAGTGGTCTTATGCTTCCAGAAAAGGAAATTCGCCAGTCCACAGGTTCCCTGGTGACAGAGCCTAAGGGGAAATTCCAAAACAAATTTCTCTATAAGGGAGAGTTCTTAGGTAAAATCTATAAGCAAGGAATATTGCAAAAAAACAAAACTAAACTTAAAGCAAATTGAAGGAACTAATAAAGATTACAGCAGATGTTAACAAAATAAAATATGGGAAAAATCAACAAAAGCAAAGAAATTATTTGAAAAGATCAACAAAATAAAGAATAAAATAAATTTCAAAATAAATATTTATATAACTAAAATCAGAAATAAAGGAAGAGACATTACTAACAACCTGAAAGATAAAAAGGATTCTATGACAGTACTATGAAGAAATGTGTGCTAACACATGAAAGAGACAAGCTACCAAGGCTTATGGCGAGAAAAAAGATTGATATTGTTACTTTAAAATATCACACAAAGAAAAGCTCAGAACTCAATGGTTTTACTAGTAAATTCTACCATATATTTTAAGAATAAGTAAAATTATCTCTTCACAAACTCATTAAGAGGAGGGAACACTTTCCAACCCACTCTGCAGTCACTAGTACCTTTGGGAGAAACAGCTCTCAAGGGTTTACCTGTCCAAACAAGGGATGAACACAGGAGGCATGAAGGACAGAAATATGAGGGTTTAATTATCTTTTTGCAAAAAGATGGGTCCTCTCCACAAGCAGATAAAGTACACCAAAAGTATGATGGACAGAGATTTTTAAATCCCTAAAGTATAAATCCCTCCCCCTGCCTTTTTTCTATTCGCAAAATGCACAATCTTTTCAATAAGATCCAAGGTATTTGCTCAGGGTCAAGTTGATCATTGTGGTGTGACCTTTACCCCTCCCTGCCTTTCTCCTCTTTGTCTAGTCACCTGGTCAGGTAAAAGCATGTGAAATTGAAAGGATCGATCATCTTTATCTGAAAAATGTGTCACTACTACCTTTAGGCACTTACAACCTGATACCAAACAAAACTAGACAGAAATCACAAAGAAATAAAACTGTACACTAATATCTTTTATATAGACACAAAGCATTCAATAAAATATTAGCACACTGATTCCAATATGTAAAAAGGATCATGTACCATGATCAAGTGGGATTTCAGAAATTCAAAGTTTTGTTAGCACTTAAAAAACAATCGCTGTAATATATCCTAACAACGAAAGGTAAAAACAAACGATCACCTCAGTAAATGCAAGATAATCAAATAGCCTTCTAATAAAGAAAGGACTAGAAGAAAACTTAACCTGATAAGGGACATCTACAAAAACCCACAGCCAATGCCATACTTAATGAAAGACTGAATATCTCCTAACATCAGGCATAAAACAAGAATGTTAACCTCTACTCTACATTGTATTGGAGGCACTAACAAGACCAATTAGGCAAGAAAAAAAGAAAAAAGGCATCCAAATAGGAAGGTAAGAAACAAACTATCACTATTTGTGAGTGACATCATATATTAATATTATATGTATGTAATAAAGTGTGAAAAGCCACTAAAAAAAAGTTTAACAAGATCTGAAAGTACAAAATCAATTGTATTTTATATACTACCCATAAATGATCTACAAAGGAAAATTAAGTAAAATTTTTAATTTATACTAATACCAAAAAGAATAAAATAGATGGTAAAATTAACAAAAGATCAAAACTTGAATAATAAAAACTACATCATCAACCAGCAATTGAAGATAAATCAAACCCACTATAAAGACTGTACTCGAAAAGACAGAAAATAGTAAGTGTTGGCAAGAATGGGTAGCAATAAGAATTTTCATACACTGCTGGTGCAAAATGATCAACCATTTTGGAAAACAGTGGGTTGGCTCCTCAAAAGGTTAAACATACATTTACCATAGTAACTTAGTAACTTCACTTTTAGGCACATATTCAACAGAAATAAAAACATATATCCACAGAAAAAAAGTACACAAATTCTTTAGAAAAATTATCCAAAATAGTCAAAAATGAAAACAACCCAAATGTCCATCACATATCTGAAAATAAGTGAAAGAAGCCAGTCATGAAAGACGACACATTGTACATAAGATTCCATTTATATGAAACATCCAGAATGATGAATCTACAGAGAAAGTAGATTAGTGATTACTGAGGGCTCTGAGGATTGCGGTAGACAGAGTGGCTGTTAATAGGTACAAAGTTTCTTTTGGGGGGATGATAAAATGTTCCAAAATTAATTGTGGTTTCAGATGGTTACACAGGGGCTGGAGGAATGGCTCTAAGCACTAAGACAAGAGCTAAGTACCCATGTTTGATAAACCGGATGTGGTGGCACACACCTGTAGTCCCAGCACTAGGGAGGCTGAGACAGGAAGATTGCTATGAGTCCATTGCCAGCCTGGGCTCCATTGTGAGTTCAGGAAAAGCCTGGGATACAGAGTAAGACAATGTCTCAAAAAAAAAAGATTATTGCACAACTCTAATAACACTGAAATGCACCAAATTGTGCACTTTACATGGGTAGACTATAAAATACATGAACTATATCTCAGAAAAGATGTTATACAGCCAGGCTCGGTAGCATAGGCCTGTAATCCCAGCAGAGTCAGGAGAATTACAAGTTCAAGTCTAGTGTGGGCAGTTAGCAATTCAGTGAGACCCTGTCTCAAAATAAAAACCAAAAACTGGGCTTCAGATATAGCTCAGTGTGAAGGCTCTGGGCTTGAATCTCAGTTAACTCCTCCCAAAAAACGTTTTATAAAAAAGAATCAATGATTAATATAGTAATATCAAATTTCAACTCAAAGAAAAAGGATATGAAGTTGGAAGAATGAGACCAATTATAATGAAAGTTTTATTTCACATGAAAATATAGACATTTAGTTACAATATAGAACACGTCATCAAAATGTACAATGTAAAAATTGTTGTAAGGACAAGAATTTTAAAGAAGATTCACAGTCCTTGTTTCCAGGAAAGATCAAAGGAACTAAAAACAAGCATATCTGCATAAAATTTAATTTTAAAAACTGATATGATCAATTCAATAGATAAGACTCAAACTCTGCATCTCAAAGGGGGAAATATCCTTTTAAGTACCCGTGAAGCTTTTACAGATATTAGCTCTAAAATAAAACCTTAAAAAGCAGAAATAGCACACAACCCACTTTTCAAGCAAATAAACCTAACAATAAAACAAAATTCTACAGAGCAAGATCCTGTTGCAAAAAAAACACAAAATTTACACGATTTTAAAAAGCCAAATCATTATCAATTAAATTATCTCTTAAAATCAAAAATACATACCAAAGTTGAAATTGCACTAAACAATGTGCCGCATAAATTCAGTAACCTGGTTGCTCTATTAAAGTGTTTTGCAAACCGACTTTTTCCACAAAAGCATGACTAAAGAGAAGCTACGCCATGGTGTACACATACCACAATTTTTCTATCCATTGGTCTATTGGCAAGTATCTCGGCATCTTCCACCTTTCAGCTATCACTCACTGGGCTGCAATAAACATGCTACATTTCCTTCCTGTTATATGTTTCCAGCTCCAGCTGGAGTCAAAACTAAACCATGCCCATAGGTTTGTTCAGGCCCCTGTCATTTCCTGCTTGACTTCTCCTTCTAAACCACTGCAACACTCTTTTATTTACTTATCTGATAGTTACTTTCACTCTTTCTACTTAGAAATTCTAGTGTCAAAAGCAATGAATTTTCTGTTGATACTAGCTTTGGCTGCATCCCAAAAGAAAAACACTTCAAAACATTTTTTTGGTTATAAATGTAACATTATTTCTGGAAATATAAATTGTCTGTAACATATGACTTAGATGGGAAATTCCTTTGTTTTCTGAAATTCCATTCCCTATTTCATTTTCCAGTCCCTTAACTAATCTTAGCAGTGATCGAGGTTTAGTGACAATTTCTTCAAATTTTTTCTAGGTTCTGAAGATTATATATGTATATAATTATGTGTTTAAAATGAAATCGTCTTTCACACTTTACACAAAATTAGTTCTTTCACCTAAAGCCTGCAAATGGAAACTTCTTGGAGCAGTACACATAGGCTTTTCTCAGTGGCTTGGGTTGTATGCATGTAATTATTCTTATGTATCAAGTCCACAGTGAATTTGGTGTTTTGGTTGTGTTCAAATACTACTACAGTGAACACCCTTACCTTAAAAGTTTTGTGGTTGTACAACTATTACTCCAAATTTTATAGTTTTTCTCATCATGATTCCACAGGAACTAAACAAGTTTGCCTCGGGCCACAGACAACTTTGTTCAGGTCCTTAGGCCCCATTTTAAATAGCATGATAGAAAAAAAAAAGTATATGCTTAATCTGGTTTCAGGAAAGGTGGTATTAAAAGGCTTACAAAAGAAACAGAGCCAGGGTCTGGAGGAATAGCTCAGTGAGTAAAGCACTTGTGTATCAAGCTCAAAGTACTGAGTTCAATTCCCCAACACCACATAAGGCAGTGATGGTAAAATATGCCTGTAATCCCAGCCCTAGGTAGGCTGTGTTTGAGGCCAGCCTGGACTACATAGTCCTAGTCTACATGGTGAGTTCAGGACTAGCCTGCACTGCAGAGCAAGACTCTGTCTTCAAGAGAGAGAGAGGGGGGGGGGGGCAGGGGGGCAGGGACCTGGATGGGATTTTAAAACACAACAGTTTAGGGACCAGGGGTGGTGCTCAGCAGCTAAAGCCCTGGGTTTGATTTCCCAGCACCACATAATCCAGGCATGGTAGCACACACCTATAATCCCAGCACTTGAAAGGCTGAGGCAGGAAGATTGCCTTGAGTTCAAGGCCAGCCTGGGCTATAGAGCAAAACCCTGTCTCAAGAGAATAAACAAATAAAACCATGTTTTCTAAAAGCGTGAAAAGGTTTCAAAGCTTTTGGCACAATATAGACTGACTTCTACTTATTGACTCACTTCTAGTCAGTCAGCGCAGGTAAAAACTCCCATAGGCACCAATTCATCCTAATAGTCGATGTGGCTGTTCACAAGTGGCCATGCAGGAGGGAGGCGGGTTCCAGCATGGAAACAAGCAAGAACTACCCAGAGGTCCGCCTTCTGTCCACAGCTGCCATGAAGGATTGGGCCCACCTGGAGAGGGGAGTCAACACTATCAGGTAATCCTAACTAGAGGGAACAGGGGGAATAACAGAAGAAAACAAAAATTAATTAAAACTGAGCTGGGGGCATAGCTCAGCAGTTAAAGCCCTTGCCTAGCATGACAATATCCTGAGTTCTCATTCCCCAGAGCCATTTTTTTTTTTCAAAAGTCTGGCATGGTGGTACACACCTGTAATCTCAGCACTTTGGAAGCTGAGGCAGGAGGACCATTGTGAGTTCCAGACCAGTATGGGCTACACAGTGAATTCAGGACCAGACCAGCCTGGACCACAAAGCAAGACCCTGTCTCAATAAATAAATAAATAGTAAAGTTGAACTAAAGATTTTTCAAAAGCTCCAAAAATTTTTTAAGCCCTACTAAAATAAATACACCTGTGTCCTCAGGTTGCGCAAAGCCCATACTAGCACACAGAAAAAAACAGTAATAGGTTCAAGCAAAGTATGATGAGAGATAATGGTGGGACAGTAGGTAGGGACCAGATCATGGAGGGTCACGTGAGTTACACCAACGTGTGTTTATGCATCGGAGGGACAGCTAGGACTAAATTGTACCATTTGAAGCAGAGAACCAGCATGATTATTCTAATTTAAATTGTATTAAATCTTTGCTAGAACAAAGATGAGGTATAAGTTAATTAGGCTTCGAGTAATGGATATTGTCTTAATCTGTTTGTGCTGTGATAATAGAATACTTGAGGCTGGGTAATTTATAAAGACAAGAAATTTATCTCTCACTGTCCTAGAAGCTGAGTAGTGTAAAATCAAGGTGCTGGCATCCGCTGTCTGCTAATAGTGTTTGCACGGAACAAGGTGGAAGGGCAAAAGGGGACCAACCCTGCGTCCTCGTGTTGCAAATGAGCAGAGGAGGGTGAGCCCACCCCCACAAGCCCTTTCTACAGCATCATTAATCCACCGTGAGAATGGAGCTTCTTGACCTAATCAGCTGCAATTAGGTCCTGCCTTTGAACACGCTTGTATTGAAGATTGAGTTTCCAGCACATGAATTCAAGAGACTCATTCAGACCATGGCCGACACAACCGCTCCACAAATGTGATCCACCCTCATTCGTTACCAGCAGACACACAGTGACCAACACCTACGAGTTTAGAGACAGGGAGTTTGTAGAATGGTGCACGGCCAGGCAGAGAGGTGGCTTGGTGGGCTTTGCACTGCACAGGATCCCACATGTGTGACCTGGAGGCCCGGAAGAAAGGCCAAGGTTATCAACAAAGTCTGCAGGTCTGGAATCAGAGCACTTGCCCTGAGCCAGTCACTGCTCCAGACATGTTGTGTGTGTTTCGCGTTTAATCTCAAGAGCATACTTGTGAGATTATTGCTACTGAAGAAAAAGAAAAGACTTTACAGATGAAAAAATATCAAGGCTTTTAGAGGTTAATTAGCCTCAACAGTGGGAACCACAGACTTCTCAGCGCTTTCCGGGCGATGCCGAACTCTGCGTGTACAAAAGAGCAGCGCTATGGTTCAAGGGCTACTACGTGCTCAGCAGCGCCCCCTGGCTGCGGCCCACGCAGGGGCCAAAAGCTGCCTGATGGGGGTGGGCACAGCCAGTGCGTAGAAAGAGGCAGCCGCGTCCGCTCCTCTTGCTCATTCATTCTTTTTCCTTCAGCCGCAGATCGACACAGGCCCCGCCTTGTTCTCTGGCGTCAGTCCCTGTTCTCACAGTGGTGCTGCCCCCTGTTGCCCACCACCACCACCACCACGGGACTCACTCAGCTGCTGCCTTCTATCACAGTCCTGCAGCTACACCAGAGCCTCTCACCCCCCAGCCTACACCCCCTCATTAGGTATTGGATTTGGGGCTTCCTGCAACTGAGTTTCCTCAGGCCATGTGTCAGTGACATCTGGTTGTGCTCACAGGTTTAGGTTCAGATCTGACACTACATGTGCGATCTCATCTGATTATCTGAACACATCTATGGGGAGGGAATTATCGTATTTATTTGACAATGAAGGCTGAAAGCGTCCTTACCCAAGGTGAATCTCACGCTAAGCCATGAACGCCCTGTCCTGGACATTCCTCCGGTCAGCGCCAAAGGGGAAGAGCAAGCCGGGAACAGCAAGGGCTAGTTCAGAAATACTGAGTGGTGGGAGGACACAGGGAGATTCGCCCCTGCAGCCGGCTCGTCCCAATTTGCCCCAGACTTTCCAGGGTTTAATCGAATTAAGCAAGGACAGGAAAGGGGGCTGAAAGGAAACCCAATTCCAAATCTCTGGCTGTTTCGTTTGCGGCTACATTTTTAAGTCCCAGCGTGGTGCCTGAAGCATAGTATGTGCTTGGAGCTGAATGAACGAATGAACGAATGAATGCCTGGGCCATCACAAGTAAGCACCAGCCTTCAATCAGCTAGAGCTCAGCCTCTCACTAGGTTGAACCCAGCTCAGTGTCAACGGCTAAGGCACAACTCCAGTCTCTGAGAAGCTGTAAAGACCGGGGATGGGAAAGCCTACTGGAGACAGCTGTGCTGAAGGACCAGGGTAGCTGTGCCAGTGGTCCACTGTGCTAGGGGCTGGCGAAGAAGAAGGTGGCCATTTCAGGCCCGCCCATTTTTCCTTCACTTAGGGAAACCCAGTCAACTGACAAACCCGGCCAAGAAGGCAAGGCTCTCACCAAAGCCTTCTCCAAGAAGCTGCCTTTTGAGGAAATCTCCACCATCAGTACGCAAAAACTAAAGGCTAGTCAAGAAGTATTTCCACTGGACAGTCGATTCTAACTTGCTAACTTGTAAGAGTCTTTTACTGTAATGATGTCGGCAGCTGCAGGCCCGCTCCACGCTAGTCTCAAAAGCAGCAGCAGCAGCACCATCTTGTGGTTCTTTTGAGAACATCACAGGACTGTCTCAGCCCTTTCACCTGTCTGGGCTTCCACAACCCACACTTTCCAAGAATTCACAACTTTGCTATCTTAATAAGGTGATATGAGCTATTTAACAGGCTGATCCATTGCTTAACCTTTATAAAGATCAAAACACTTAAGCCCCCAAATTTAGCGTGGACACAACGACATGTAACCTTTGTGTTTCCAGAAAACCCTAGTTTCCCAGAGCAAATGGGCCTTGGCTGAGCTAACTGATGTGTGTCACCTAAGGGCAAATTAGGGCAGGGACACACTTCACAGTCCTGTTCTCTACCCACCCAGGCATGCCTTGCTTGCTCAGAAAAGGAAATACGGATTCATTTATAACTAACTGGTTTGCACATTCATATAACACATGTTTGTTGGGTGCACCCTGGTTCCAGGCCCTGTACACCTAGATGCTGGATGCATAACAGACCCCTATGTGTTCTCGTGTTTATAGCCTAGTGAGGGGAGGAGGGGCATCCTAAGTCAAATAATTGCTAAAATACAAGGCGTAGCAAGGGGGCAAGGAAAGCTCCTCCCACGATGTACTAAGCTACAAACTAAGTCTCAGTTTTCGAGGAGGAAATTCAGAGAACGCGAGCTTTCTGGTTTCTAGGAATAATAAAAGGATTGCAATTCACACCAAGCGGAACCCAGCTCAATGGCACAACTGCCGAGGGGGAAGCTGGGGCCCTGCAGAAGAGGTAAGGGTCAGGGTGGAAAATTCCCCTGGACGTAGTTTGTGCAGAAGAGAAAGCTTGCTAGCGACTCGTTATGCTGGGGTTGTGGGAATAAGCGGCCCTTTCCGATTCAGCCATTTTTCTTTCTCCTGAGGGAGATGCAGCCTGTGGCAAGCAGGGGTCAGTAAGGTTTTATCTGGTGTCCTTTACACTCCTTCCTTCAACCCCTGCAGCCAACACACACACACATGCGCACACCACCTACCTTCACACGTACACATGTACAATTGATTTCTCATCTCTTTGTGCTGAGGAGGAATTAAATTACATGCACACAGGAACTGCACTCAGATGGAGTCATGCTAGGGTGGGGAACGGCTAAAAGGCTCTTTAAAAGAAAACCTTATCTCCAAGCTTCAGACAAGCTGGGTATGGAGAAAAGCAACTGAGTCTGCCCCAGGGCAGCAAGGCTCCAGTGTGAGTCCCCTGCGGAACGGGAAGATGAAGTTAGAGCTCCACACAGCTGGAAGACCTCATAGGTGCAGGGATGCAGACTTCAAAGGGATCGTAAAGCTCACCCCCTCCTGATGTTTGAAGGAGGGTGACAGAAGGCCAGCCAGTCTGAATCAGGAGCGGATCCTAGCCCCAGCTACATTGTGATTTGCTAGATTCATTCTCTGGGCCATTTCATCATCTCGAAAATGAAATTAATAATCTCCCTGCTCCAGGGAGCTCCAGGGTCTATTCTGGTCCCCAAGACAGGGGGTGTAATCCTTGAAAATCCTGCCCTTCCTGCCATGCAGAATGGGGGTTCTCTGCCAAGTATGATTGGCTTGCACTTTCTAAAAAATAAAATAACTCAAAATTCAGGATTTTTAGCCTGTATTAATGTTGCAAGGAATACATTTTTTAGCTGGATGTGGTGATATATGTTTGCAATCCCTTTACTCAAGAGGTTGGGGCAGGTGGATCACAAGCTCAAGACCAGCATGGGTTTCACCGTGAGACCCGTATCTCAAAAAAAAAAAAAAAATAGTTTTTTAAACATGCTTATTTCCCATACAGACAACATAAATACAAATAAGTCATTGAATGGTAGAAAGGGACAGTGCATCTTTATAAAAGCATACCAACTGATGAATGTACAATGAATGATAGAAATAGAAAATAACCATTAAGCAAATGATGATGCCTCACAATTGTCCCAAGCAACTTACAGGGAAGAAACGTTGCAGGTAACACACTTATTAAGAGATTTAAATGACATCACAAATGATGAGACAGATCAACCTTAGGGAGATGGTGTCCTCAGGTGGGTACGACAACACTCCTAGGGCCATCTTACTCTTTAAAAAAAAAGTACATTTTTAATCTAATCATAGGAAAACATCTGATAAGCTCAAATTGAGGGCCATTCTACAAAATAGTTGAGCTATACTCCTCAGAAGTGTCAATATTGCAAAAGTTTTTTAAAAATGAGAAACCCTCATCAACTGTAGAAGACTGAAACACATGACAGCTACATACAATGGAAAGTAGACTGAATCCCGCGTCAAAGAATAAGGACAATAGTGGGAAAACTGGCGGCATTCAAAGTGTCCATAAATTAGTACTAGTATATTGATGTTAATTTTTCTGAGCTATTTAGTTATAAAAAGAACCTATGAAAACTATCTAAATACTACAGAAGAGTATAAAGAGGAATTGCCCCTCCAACAGTCCTGCCTTCTACTAGTAGCCATTGGTAACAGTGTAGAGCTTTTATAATTATTTAAAACAATGAAAGTAAATACATATATTTATATGTCTATGTGCATATGCAACTATAAATTTATGACTGTACCTATGTATAGTTCTATAATATGCTATATTCAACTATATCATCTTGAGCAGTTTTCTACATAGATTTTTCTTGTTCTTCGATGACTATATAATATTCCACTATAATGACTGATATGTATATATACACTATTGTTTACTTAACCAATCCAGATTTGTCTCCAGTTTTTCCTAATTATAAAAACACTTCTATTCTTTAAAAAACAGCGTGTATGTGTTGTATGGGTATGTGTGAATATGTATTTCTATAAGACAGAGTCTTAAAAGGGAGTGATTGAGTCACAATAAAAAATAATTTACATTTAAATTATGCCTCTACCAACAGGGAATAAAACAATTTCTGCATTTCCTGAAAGCTAATAAATATTATCAGCATTTTTTTCAGTAGAATGGGAAAACATTATTTTTTTTTTTTTACCTTTTTCACCTACCTGAATGTCACTCTAAGGCCTCTGCTTCTATTACACAGGAACTGTTGATGTCTTGAGCAAATTTCAGTCTCTCCACTTGATGCCCAAATTACCAAGTCTCTCTAGTAACAACCAATCTTCAAGATAGCTCCCGCCAATCTTGGCCTGCCAGCATTCATGTACTTGTGGAATTTTTCCCCAGGTTGTATCACAACTGATCTGTGTGATTGATAGACTATGGCAGATGAGATGGCATGGGCTTCCGAGTCCAGGTCACAAAAAGGCAAATGGCTCCCCTATCTTCTCCCTTGGATCACTAGCACTGAAGGAAGCCAACCATCTAACAAAACTGACAACCAGGACCTCTATAGAGGCCCTGTCTGTTGTGTGGGAAGAGCTGAAGCCTCCTGCCAACAGCCCTGTGAGGCACCATCTTGAAAGCAAATCATCCAAGCCCTGTCAAACCTTCAGATGACTGCAGCCAAGCCAACATCCTGACAACAGCCTTATGAGCATTCCAAAATCAGAACCACCCGGCTAAGCCACCCCCAGACTCCTGGCACTCAGAAACTGTATGGGATAAGAAATCCTTGTTATTTTAAGCTTCTACGTTTTGAGAGTAGTTATTATACAGCAACAGATAAGCAATACACTTCTTCATCTGTAAGATGGTAATGCTAACAACAATAAAGATACCACCACACAGAGAGAAAACAGAGGAGTACCTGCCACCTGTGTGGCCCACGAACATTATTGTCTCTCTCCTGGGACAGGCTGGCAGGCCTGACTAAATTGAAAGAATGTTTCGAGTTGTGATGCCTTTGACCTTTTCATTTAAAATATGTGTCAAATCAGCTTCTGATTCATTTACAGACACATTATTCTGGGAATGAAGCAGAGAGTGAACTTTGTTGCAATGTGTTTCCTGCCCTTTTATGTGATAAAATTACAAAAGCAAACAATCCTGTTGCTCTGGTCTTCAGAGAGGTGCTACACTCTCTGGGTGGTCAGTGGATGGTTGCTGGGGACCCCAGCCAGGGACAAGCTAGAATGCAGGAACAAAGAGAGGAGCTTGCCATAACATATACGTCAGAACGTGACACAACACCTTGTTTCCAGGCAATGTGGCCGCTTACCCAAAAATTAAAATACTCTGCCTTTCTCAGCTAAGAGGTGCCTGCAGCGCATGGAATGACTCAGCCCAGTGGGAGGAAGAAAGCCATGAAATCCCCAAGTATGGCAGTCCCCCTGCATCCAGCCCAGTGAATCCAGCATCCAGTACCTGAGCTAGGCACAGAGGACATGAGCAGCCAACACTCTGCCTGGCCAGATTAGGTGCTCCTTCCTGGACCATCCCTAGAAACTCAGTCATGACTCTTCTGTCCACAGATCAGGGTCCCCTCAGACTGATTAGCACTGCTCGCTGCTCTTCACGCTGCCATCTCGTGGCCACCATCAGCAACCACAGCTTTCCCTTGGACCACCCACTCTGAATAGGATGGAGATGTCGCTGTTCCCTAGCATACGGTGTCTTCCTTCCCATACGAGTGACAAGGCTCTGTCAGTCCACTAAGCCCACAGACCTGATGAAATTTCCAGAACACAAGAATATCTTAGCCAGTTTGAGCCAATAGAACAAAGGACTGTGAATTGGGTAGCTTATAGCCAAGAGAAATGCGATTCCGGACACTGAAAATCCAGTATCAGGATGCCAGCATGGTTGTGCTCTGGTGAGGCCCTGTTCCAGGACTGTCAGCTTTCCATTGTATTCTCCCATGAAGAGAGAAAGAGACAGAGAGATCTAAAACAAGGTACTTCATCTTTTTCATAAGGACAGTAATCCCATATTGAGAATTTTACCTTATGACCTAATCACCTCCCAAGAAGCTATAACTTATCAGTAGAGATAGAAGAAATTGTCATGTATCAAACAGGTAGGTAGGGGGTTATTCATTTAGTACTTACCTAATTCCAGGCTGTAATCCAAAAATAATACTTTGAAGTAAGTAGTATTATTATTTTCCCCACTTTGTATGAGAAAATACCAAAAAAAATGGGATTAATGTGCCAAAATTCACACAGATAAACAGCAAAACTAGAATTTGAATGCAGGTGTAGAGACACATATTTAGCACTAGACTACACAGTCACATGATCCCTGGTGGGAGAACTGCTTTTCTGTCAATACACTGGAGCACACAAAGACAAAGTAGCACACAGAAGTGCAGGGAAGCAATGAACGTTAGAATCAGTACCCAAGTCAGACTGATCAGCTCTGTTATCTAGACCTGACCTGGTCCTGTGGTCTCAGGAAAAAGCAGGGGATAGGAGAGCTCCGGTGCATGCAACTAACAAAGGCTAGAAGTCGTGTCTTGGAGACAGATAAGTGAGACCACGCCAAGCATCCAGTCACTGGCTAAGGTCTGGGATAGGACCTGGGTGTGCAGCCAAAATGAAAAAAGGACAGAGGGGGCCCAAGACCAATAATCAACCAAAAGATTGCAACTTGGAAGAATTCTGGAAATGGTATGGGTTGAGAACAGATGCTGTTTACATTTCAGACTGACTAAGGGAGCTGCCTTTCTTCTGCCCACAGAAGCGCCAGCTCTTACTGATCCTGACCATCCCAATCCTCCGGAAGCCATGGGACCCTGGACACTCTGGAAGGCAAGGGCTTCCATCCATCTGCCTCCAAGACCTTCTGTCATGCATTCTTGATCTATATATTGGACACTGGAGCACTAAAATGATTGTAGAGAATTCAGATGCCACACCCCAAGGAAGGCGAGGAAAAAAGAACTGTGGGGTCCACTAGGGGCGTGCAACACCCAGCAGGGGATTTCCTGAGTCCCTAGCTCAATAATTTCCTAGGACTAAACCAGCATCTGTGATGTGGAACGGAGCAGCAGGCATCATACCCACCCTGCTGAGGTTTTTAGAGTCACACAATATGCCTGATTGAAAGGCTCTTTGAGAAGACTAATTTTTTTAACATTAGAGAATTAAATCAATAATGTCCCCATTTCGGCATCTCTGTGATTATGTCTTTTGTGTCCTGTTTACTATTTAGTAACAAATGTTCTAAAAATTACAACCTACGTCATGTGTGCCAAAGGAAATCAGGGAGGGAGAAAGAAGAAAAAGAAATTAACATGAGGCGGGCAGGACCTACTAGGTACTGAGCACTCTTCTAGGGACATTATATCCTTTATCTAAGGTTGTACTAACCAGCACCCAAAAAGGAAAATGTAGCTTTATTCCTCCTTTCACAAATGAGAAACCTTAAGCCCAGAAAGGTTGAGAGACTTCTCCAGGGTCACATTAAAGAGCCTGGAATGGAATTCTATCGGATTCCTAACCATCTTTTCCACTGCTTTGTTAATTCACACCACCACTCAGAGCTCCTACCAGTAAGATCATTTGATGCTGAGGACCCTTGCTCTGCAGGCAGCAATCTGTTTACAGGCAAGCTTCAATGAAAGTTCTTCTTGTCCACCTAGCCAGATGGCCCATCCAGTGGTGCTCACCCCTCAGCTAGTGCCTCGCCTCCTGTGGAGCCCCAGATAGGAGAAGGAGTCCCACCTGCAAAGCATCACTGCCTGAGAAGCAGGAGTTTGGTATTCAGGGACAGTTTGGAGTCAAGTATAAAGCCTAGCAAACATAAGTGGTAACTCAGAGCTGCTGTCCAGCTGTATAACTGGGAGGCAGGAATGCTGGGTCCCAGATGCATTTTTGCAAATCTTCAGGTGAGAGACCTTGGGCGAGCTGCTTTTCTTATAGTCTGCAGTTTCTAGTCAACAAAATGAGACTAATTCCATCTCCCATAGGGACAGTGGTAATTAAGCTAGAGATTATGCCACAATTTTTGTAGACTCTTTTCTGCAAGTTGTCATAGGAGCCAGTGATGTTCTGTGATGGGGTCACCACCTGGCATAGAAAAGGCAAAAGAGGAGGGAGTGGCTCATACCTTGATGAGGTTTTCCTGCACAAAGATGTTCTTTCCTTTGTCTTTCTCTTCTGAGACAAGGTATTACTCCTTAGTCAAGACTGGTCTTAAATTCACTATGCAGCCCAAGCTGGCCTCAAGTTCGGCAATCCTTCATAGAACACCTGACTTACGTAGTACTAGAGAATCAAGCCCAGGTCTTGGCCTCGCTAGGCCAGTACTTTAACCACTGAGCTATGTCCCCAGCCCCTAAAGATGTGCTTTTACTTCCTGAGTCCTAGCTTGATTTTTGTGGGCACAGGTACACCAGACCTAAGGTATGGTAACCACTTCCCTGTCTGCCCAACAGGTTATAGTTTGCAATGCATTACACACACAAATATAAACAAACACTTGCACAGGCGCACCCATGTACACACACAAACCACAACTTACTTGCATCTCACAACTCGTACAGGCACAAAGTGGCTTCAGCAAGCAAAAAAAAGGTGAGGAGACTGAAACCCAGACTCAGTTAGGAGCCAGGTGCAAATTCTGGCCCCTTGTTCTAGGGCTCAAAACCATGGTCAGACTGGAAGGCCCCAAATCAGAGCACATGCTGTAGATTAAAATACTTGCCAGGTGTTACCTATGGATGCATCCTCAAGGCTGCCTTGCACGGCAGGTGCTAGTCCACCTCTGACCACAACTACAAGCGCCGTGGCCCCCGACCTGGGAGACGTTCCAGGAATAACACGGTTTTCTTTCCCCTTCAGCTGCTGCTGCTGCTGCTTTATCTTCTTCTGCTTCTTTTTTGGTGGTACCGGGGCTCAAACCCAGAGTGGCCCCCCTGAGCTACATCCCCAGCCCATTTTTAGTTTTGATTTTGAGTCAGGTTCTCACTAAGATGTTGAGTTCCCCACAGGGCAACATCAGGCAATTCCCTCACCCCTCAAGTCTTCATTCACACAAGGGAAAAACATCTGCTAAGACAACTGGGAGTCCCTCACTGCAGACATGCAGGGAGCAGGTAGAGCCCACCCCTTCCCACCTTGCATGACAGCTCCATCTTGCTTCAGTTCCCTCATTTGTGGCCCGAGAATCAGAATGCCTGTTTTACAGGATTGTGGTAGGAACTAAAGAGAGAACGTGTGGAGCCAGAGGCAGGGTACACACCCATAATCTTAACCCACTACGAAGGCTGGGGTGGAGGGATCACAAGCTTGGGAAACGTAGGGAGACCCTGTCTCAAATAAATAAATAAATAGATAGATAGATAGATAGATAGATAGATAGATCTGGGGCTGTACCTTCCCCCTCAGTTTGATCCCCAGGATCACAAAAAGAAAAGAGAAAAACAATGTGTGAGAAAGTGGTTTATAAACCTGAAAGAATTAACAAATGTTAAGAAATGACCCAAAGATTCATTAACAGGTAAATGATTACTGTGGGTCATCCATACAATGGAATACTGCTCAGTGGTAAAATGAAAAAACAAACAAAGAAACAAAAAAACTAGTGATACCCATAGCGTAGACTAATCTTAATACTGATTGGAGGGGGTGAAGATTATACAATTAAAGTATATGCGTTTTGCTGAATTTGAATTAGGGTTTGTCTGAGGGTGGGGTGTTACTTTATTTTGTTTTTGCAGTACTGGGCATTCAATCCAGGACCTTCAATCTGAGCTATGTCTCCAGCCTGTTTTTTTTTTTTTTCTTTTTCTTTCTTTTTTTGAGACAAATTCTAAGTCGCTAAGTTGTCTAGGCTAGGCTCAAAGTTGCAATTCTCCTGCCTCAGTCTCCAGAGTACTGGATTTATAGGTATCCACAACTACACCCAGTAAAGTTGTTCTTAAGAACTCACTACTCAGTAAGTTATCCTTAGTGTTGCCTCCAGGTGGGTCCCAGCAGTGAGGACTCAATACAAGACCACTGTAGAATGGAGACCCAATGAGGGGGACAGATTTTCCCAGTGTCATGAGGAGAGCCATCAGCAGAGCTAGAAGCACATAGAGGTCTCCCATCAGGTGTCCAGGCCTAGGCATCTCAACATTGCCTATTTCTTTGAACCACCTGACAAAGTTTTTTTAAACTCCCCACACCTCTGTTGCTTAAACCAGAATCCCTGATGGTGAAACTGAGGCCTAAGTATTTTTTAAAGATTCTGTGTGGTCCAGTGAGTACCAAGGTTAAGCAGCCACTGCTTCACACCCTCCTCCCAAAAGCCTACCTTGCAAAAATAAGCTTTTTACTGTTATGTTCCTGGGAATTAGACACAGGACCTTTACTCTGAGCTACATCCCCAGTCCCTTTTTATTGAGACAGGGCCTCACTAAGTTGCAAAATTTCTCAGATTGGCCTTAAACTTGTAATTCTCCTGCCTCAGCCTCCCAAAAGTGTTGGGATTACAGGTCTGTGCCACCAGTCCCAGCAGAAAAATAGGCTTCTTATAGCTCCTAGCTGAGCCAGTTAATAACATGATCACCTGCACTGATTGGGAGACCTAATTGCCTTAAGGTTCTACACAGAGCCAGCTGAGACCTAATCATTCCACTCACATCAAAATATTTACTCCAAATAATCATTACCACCTGGAAGGGGCTTGCAGGTAGCTAGGGGAAGATGGGTGGGGAAGCAGCAGGGTTCTGCACGCGCTGTGAAGGAGACAGGCTATTTGCAGAGGCTGCTGTCCATCATCCAACGTTCGCCCATCCTCCAAGAGATTGCTTTAGTTAAGTGTTTGCACTTTAATACTCCAGGGCTTGAATCATCCCATTCTGTCTGATGCAGGTGCTAGGGCTTGGGAACATACAGTAGGTGATTTGCATAAAGAGAGTGAAATTTGCATAGAGTAGAAATTTGCATGCAGTAAATAGCTAAGGGGAGGATAAAATTATGGCCCAAAAATGGCCTAAAATAATGTGTTAATTTATAGCCTGGCTCTAATCTGAATGCTTATCTGAAAAGCGAACGTCTGCCGCCAAAGAGAGAAAGCTACCCATTTCTGGCATCATGGCTCATCTCCTGAAAATCTGGAATGATTAAAAATGCTAGGAGAAGGGCAGTGATGTAGCTCAGTGGAAGTGTGAGTATTAATAAGCATGAAGCCCTGGGTCACCCAGCATGGGGGTGGATTCCAGAAGAATCCGAAGAAAACAATTCTTGCTCCTAAGGAAGGCAACTAAGAGATTCAGGCAAAAAGCTTTACAGCAAATCTTCTTGTAATATTTGAATTTTACATCATTTTAATCAAGTTACTAATATAAATAAAGCACACAGCATTCAGAACCAACAAATTATGTGTATGTAAATATTGATAAATTTAATTTCATCATTATTAAATTAAATTTTATTTCAAAATGTATTGAACATTGTTACCCTGGATGGCGTTACTATACTGGATTAATATTTGCTTATTTTGACAAATATAGTGTTCCAAGGGCTCCTGCCTTTGGCCTCTCTGGAAGACCTGTCTCCAGCCTCCTTGCCTACTCTCCTGCTCTCCGAGAAGAATGGGAAACAGGAAACTATGGAGACCGAGTTCCTATTTTTGGTCTTCTCCAGAAGGAACGATTCCACCTGGACATATTCATGAGCCAACACAGCCCAGGCTACCTCTGAGCAAAGGTATGAGGTGCAGCTAGAATGCTGGGAATATGGCAATTATGCCAGCAGATGGAGTCTTGCTACTGCAGCCCAGACAGCTCCCAGAGAAATATTTGTCCCTGAACGGTAGCCATGACTCAAGAGTTTGTAGTTGAAGGTGACTGCCATCATTGTGACTGTATGGTTAGCCATCTGGGACTCGTGCAAGCAAGGGAAGCTGGATAATAATACTGCTTCCCCGGTATAGCCACCTGCCAGCCTGCCTCCCCTGTTTGTCACAAAGCAGCAAGGATGTCAGTGTGGTAGACTAAATCACGTCCCCTAAATATGTCCACATTCTATTCCTGGAAACTGTGAATGTTGCAGAGCAAAAGAAACTTTGCAGACGTGAGTAAGTAAATGATCACAGGATAGGGAGATGATCCTGGACTACCTGGGTGGGCCCAGTGCAGCCACAGTGATCGTCTAGGAGGGTTACTTACATGAGGAGTCAGTCAGAGAGGTGATGTGCCAATGGAAGCCGGGAGATGTTTGAAGATGGTTTGTGCTGTTGGTTTTAAAGATGAAAGAAGCAGCCATAGAACCTCTCTGCTAAGCTGAATGTTTACTGCCCTCCCTCCCCTGGCTAAATTTGCATCTTGAAACTCTAACCTCTAGATGGTATCAGAAAGTAACACATTTAGGGTTAAGTCATGAGGGTTCTACCCTCCAGAATGGCATCAGTAACCTTATAAAAGAGGCCCAAAAGAGCTATCTGCCCTTTCCACCCTGGAGGACACAGCTCCAACGCACCAACTCTGAAACAAAGAGCAACCCCTCACCAGATAACAAATCTCCTGGCCCCTTAGCCTTAGATTTCTTAATCTCCAGAAATGTGAATAAGCTTATGTTGTTTATTTTAAAAAAAAAAAAAGCACGTTAAGGTCAAACATAGTATTCCAAATGAAAGAAGAATGACTGTCAGCCATAAATTGGGCTTGAACTTGTTCATCCTAACTTCTCCCCTCCCCATTCCTCTGCTCTACCAGGAATGGCAGACTGGACTGGTCATTAATTCCCAACATAACTGGATAATTTGCGAGACGACAGTACGGTCTCTCTTGATGCCTCCTCCTGCAAGATAATGACTCTGTTCAACAATCCTGGCGTTAGCCAGACCTAAATTAGAGAGCTAGATTATCAATCAAACACGGAAAGCTGTCCTATAAGGTTTTCCCTTAACATTGTCCACAAGATTTCACATGCTTTCTTCACTTCATCTTCCTGAGCTACCATCTCCATGATGCTGATTGTCACAAAGCATCCCTAAGCACTCTCATTCAGTGAAGGTGCACTGTCCCCATGCAGCACTTCCACTTTGTAATCCTATGGGTAGATCCTTCTCTAATTTGCTTTAGAATGAACAGTCACTGCCTTTCTTTGTTGCTCTCATGCCAGGTGCTGAGTTAGGCATTTCCCATGACAGCGTCTCATTTGATCATCCCAAGAATCCAGGAAGTTTATCCTGCAAGACAGTTCTGAGTAGTCTTAGACCAACTCAGTTATTCCCCTTCTCATTTATAGCTTACAAAAATATTGATAGGATGTGCTGGAAATCAAATGTCCAGAGATAAGAAGGGAACTAGGCAGGACAGTTCCAACCTCTTACTCCCCCCCACACACACCACACACACACACACACGCACACACACACACACACACACACACACACACACACGATGTCCTTTAGTGCTTTAACCCAACAACTTTTATCACCCTGGCTATAAAACACAGAGTGGGCTGTTTCTAAGGTCCCTTGACTGCAATGTTAAGTAAGTCTCATCCAGTAGAAGATCCACACGCTTTGGGTAATTTTCTTAAGCCTTCGAGGAGCTGCTGAATTCTTTCGTCCACTTTTAGCGTCTTGTGAGCATGAACCTTCTGTCTCTCAGAACTCAAACACATCGGTAACCAGTGTACAGTGGACCTACTTTACAAGTTCAATTATTAGCAGTAAGAGAAACCGAGGATCAAAGAAATCATTTGCCAAGACCAGAGAGCTGGCTAGAGGTGGTGATCCTAACTGTTACATATTCCTACAGTGGTCCTGATGTAGAAAAGAAAGGAATCATCTAAGTGAAGAACAACATTCTAAAACAAAAGTTATGTGGGTGCAAATTCAAAGCAGAAATTAGAGACATCCACAGGTGCAGGAGCCACTGGGCCATCATCCGTCAGCTGTAGGAAATGATGTTGGCAACCAAGGGTGAGCTTTCGGGGAGCCAAGCTCTTGCATTCAGCACCCGCATCCCATTTTCCAGTGATCATCACAGATTCTCTGCTCCTTTGACACTCAAGTCACCAATTCTGACCCTGGCATCCATCCACCAAAGAGATTTCAGAGCACTTTGGAGATTTTTGTGTGAACAGACGAACAACATTCCTCCATCTTGCTATAACCTGGGAGAAATTCTCTCTGCCTCTTTTCTGTGAGATTAGAAATACATTACAAAGTTTCTGTGAAATCTAGCAGGCAAAGTATGGCATGAGCTGCACTAGTTTGGCTAGTTTCTGCACGAAAGTCCTTGGATGATTTGCCTGTTTAAAAGACAATATTACAGGCTAGCGCAGGCCTGTTATCCCAGCATTCTGAGAAGCTGAGGCAGGATTGAAAATTAGAGCACAACCTGGGCAACTTTGCAACTTACCAAAACCCTATCTCAAAATAAAAAAAATTTTTAAAGGCTGAGGATTTTGCTCAGTGCAAAGTGAAACAGGTGTTTCAATCCCCTGTACACCAAAAATTAATTAATCAATTAATTATAGATAATAGTAAGAAGGAAGCTCAATACTTGCCATAGATTAAAGTTTTAAGACTGTCACAAGGTCTCTCTGAATCACAGTTTCTGTAACTTAAAGACGCTAGCACTCTCTCCAGCAGCATCTACTTTGACTGTTTCATGTGTCCATTTTCCAGGAAAACTTTAAGGGTCAGTGTAAGGTCAAAACTGTTTATCCTTACCAACCCAGAAGCCCTTTCACAAGCCACCAGAGCCTAATTGTCAGAGGACATCCAATTCTCACTGCCTCCCCCTCCCAAAAAAAGCAGTATGTTCTACTGAAAACTCAATTTTTAATAGTTTAATTTTTATGTATTTTAGCTTTGGAGAATAATTTCAAGTTTGGTAGTTTCATTTTTAAGGGAAATTGGCTTTGACTTGGGAAGAACTGAGATGAGGTCTGAGGTGTGGCCTCTAATCTTAAGGACCATATTTGCATATCAATGGCCTCTCGCTTGGTTTGCTGTCTCCACCACCCTCTGAGAGTAGATGGCTCAAGACATAAAGGAAGGATGAAGAGATGCTGGTTGTTCTTTCTTTTCAAAAACTTTAAATATAGGAACTGCTTTGAAATAAAAATTTCCCTATGGACTTTTAAAGGCAGACTGAGTAGATAAAATAGATAATATTTCATCAAACTTACTAAGACTATAAGAGAGCGTGGAATAAATTTTCTAACATTTGCATGAGCACACGTGCCCTTTAGAGTTCCCATTAAGCCTCTCAGAGACCATTCATGCATCCCCAAATATTTACTGAGGGCTCACTTAGCACCAGGCACTGTGCTAAGTGCTGGGGCTACCAACGGGAGGAAGACAGACATAGTCATTACCTTTCAGAGTTTGGGCATCATAGAGGCAGAATTTAACAAACCACTGAAGAACCACAGAGATATAATCAGTAATAAGGTTTAAGAGTAAAAGAATGGAGTACTCTGAGGATATAAGAGACGAACTTCCATGAAGGAACTAACGAACAAAGTATAGAGAAAGTACATGCCTTGAAAGAGCATATATGTACACACACATGCACACACCTCTCAGGGAACAGAAGGGGAGACAAGCTCTTTGATGTAAGTAACTGAAAGATGGACAGTAAGGTGGCAATGCAGAGAGAAACAGAAATAATGGTGAACAAGGATATTATGAATAGAAACCAGGAGCTTGTCTTTTTTTGAAGGAACAATAGAAATCATTGAAGAATTCTAAGAAAGAAGTTGGTATGGTCAGATTTACCGGTTTTTTTTTTCAATTTTTGGCGGCTATACAGAGAACAGATTTAGAAAAGAGCTTGCGTGGAAGCCAGGAGACCAGTTAGAAGGCCATAGATGGTATTACCATAGCTTGGGTTGAGAAGATGGAGAAAACGGGTGGATTTGATTGCTGTTGAGGAAAGAGGAGGGAAAGAGAAACAAGTTCCAAGGATGATGTCAATGTACTAGCTAGCTTTCCCATTAGTGGGATAAGATACTCAACATTCACAACTAAAATGAGGAGAGGTTTACTTTGGCTCACAGTTTCAGAGTTTGCAGTACATTATTGGCTGCTCAAAGGCAGGAATATCATGGCAGAAGAGCAGGTGAAGCAAAGCTATTCACTTCATGGCTTCTGGGAAGCATAGCACAGAGAAAGAGCACCAGAAAGAAAGGAGCCAAGGACTAACACTGTCCCCAGGGTCACAGTCCCAAGACCCACCCAGCTATACCCAGAAGTGTATACTTTACTATCTCCTATGTGTCTTTCTCAAGCTAATCAATACAATCAAGATTAACCATAACAATCAGGTTTCTGGCTCACATAACTGATTGGGTGGATGAAAACCCTAAAAAAGGAACACGCTTGGGTTGGGGACTGGTGTGGAGACTTAAAAGAACTAAGTTGAACATGCTGATTATGAGGAACCTTGAAGCATCTCTGAGATAAAAAGAAGCAGCTGGGTGTCAACCTGGGGTTAGAAAAGAAAGCTGGGCTAGAGATGGTCATGTAAGAGTCCCCTAAACCTTGGGTTAGCATATCAGTGACTTATCTGTTGCTATGGATGGGTACAAAACTTAAGGGAGAGAAGAGTTATTTAGCTCACAGTTTAAGGTTTCACATAGTCAACTGATAGGCAGCCAGCAATGGTGTAAGCACATGGCAGAGGCTGGAGAGCTGCTTAGGGCATTGCAGACCAAAACCAAGTGAACCTGGAGACTCAGGAAAGGCTAGAGCTTTCCCAGAAAGAAGGTGTATCAACGTTTCTTCTTCCTTTCTTTAATTACTTCAAGCTGCCAGTTGGGCCCTTTGGTGCCCCTCCCTCGTTTGCTGGCCCACAAGTCAACACACACCTGAAAGCTCTGCCCTGGGCAAACTCCTTCACCCACTACAGTCTCAACAAGTTCACACAATCTTTCCAGGTCAGACTCCAAGTATCTGCCCCTTCCAGACAAGCCCTTCCTCCCAATAACACAGAGTTCTAAAGTTATTCCACTGCATTCAAACACATGATGCTTTGGGGTCACTCCAGATTCAAACAATTGCACCTAGGATGGAACAAGCCAGAGTCAGAAAAGGAAAAAGGCCAGAAGAAACCTAAGCAACTCCAACATTCCTGCTCCTTAAAATTGTCTCTATTGCAAACTTGGGCTGTTGCCCCAAGTTTTTCCAGGTGCTGTGTGCAGAATATTGGTGCTCCCTGCTGATGTACTTTATCCACATTCAAATCTTTTATCAGTGCATCAGCCACATAGTTGTATTCTTGACAAAAATGTGTAAGTTGAATGTATTTATGATGAAATAATCAGACACATACAGATCATGGAGCAATATACAGGCCAGTAGCCTGACTACTTCAAAAATATCAAAGTTGTGAAAGATACAAAAATAAAACAAAGAAACCATATGAATTTTAAGTTGAAAGGAAAAAATGATAGAGATTTTCTTTTTAAGACAGGATCTCACTCTATAGCCCAGGCTACCCCTGAACTCATTGGATAGCCCTGGCTGGCCTTAAACACATGGCAATCTTCCTGCCTCAGCCTCCTGAGTGCTGGGATTACAGCCATGTGCCACCATGCCTGATTTATGAGGTGCTGGGGAATCAAACCCAGTGCTTTGACCTTGCTGGGCAAATGATTTAACCACTGAGCTATTCCTCCAGCTCTATAAGGGATATTTTGATGATGATAAGAAAAAATGAGATATAGTACACTTGATAGTATTGTATCAGTGCTAAAGTTCTTGAGCGTGATCATGATATTGTAATTATATAGAGAATGTTCTAATTCCCGAAGGCACATGCTAAAGTTCTTGGGATGATATATCTGTGACTTCAACTCATCCAGAAAAAAAATTTATACACAGATAAAGAAAATAAATGAAACATGGAAATATGTTAATAATCTGGAGATGTGAAAAGTGTTTAAATTTTTCTATATGCTGTTCTTGTAAATTTTCTTTAAATTTTAAATGTGTCAAATAAAAAAGTTAGGGCAGTTGCAATGACATCTGAGTTCAACTACCCCAAATCAGACTAATCTTTACCTGTTAAGGGTGCAGCACCTCCTTCAAAACTACCCCCATGTCACATACCAGGCACAAGGTTGAGGATCTTTGCCACCCTCTCATCTTGTACCCAAATACAATGGGTTCAATTCTTACTGAGTGCCATGCCAAAAATCTTAGGCAGCACACAAAGAGTGGAGAAGGATTTATAATATTGCTTGCAAACAGGAGAGCGCAGCTTTCAAAAATGGCCAGCTCTCTCTGAACAAAGAGAGGAATTCACTCGTGAACCTTATATACATTCCTACGGGGAGGGCACATTCCTGGACATGTTCAAAGATATACACTGCTGAACATGCCAGTGGAGTTCATATTTCAAAAAAGAAAGACAGCAGTAAGGAACACCTCCAAATATGTCTAGTCTGCATTGTAAAGTGGTGGGCAGGGTCCTCTGACGCGCCTGGTCTGCAGCCTGTATCCCATCCAAGATGTCCAGTAAGAATGGAAACTCAATGGTCACTTCTGGTTTCCATCCTGTCATTGACCTACAGTGGCTGGGAAAGAGAACAAGGCATAGGCCAGTCAGATTTTTGCAGGAATGTAAAATTAAAAAAAAATGAAACTTTTTACCACTGACAACCTCATTTGAATGGAGTTTTTCTCCTTAGACCCTTTCCCCAGCTTTCTGGTTTCCTAGTGACCAATACCGCTTTGGTGCAAACATCCCAGAGTGTGAGGATATTCTAATTACTTCCAGCGTGCCTGAATGCCAAGGACTTAAAAAAAAAAATCTCAGGCCTTTACTTGTGACCAAAGGAAAAGGGCACTTCTGAAGTTGGTTTAAAACGGATCTGGCCCCAAATGGCCCAGACTTCCATGGCTACCAACAATCCATCTGACTAGCTGGCCACAAAAGCAAGGGTTCCCACTGTGAGCGCCATCTAATGGTAGCAGTGGCACACTTTTCAGATGAAGAAGGCGATCTCAATTTTTCATGCTTTTACCTGGCCAGGTGATTGTAGACAAAGAGCAGGCAGTGGGGAGGAGGCACAAAGGTCCGTTCACAGCAACCGACTTGACTCTGAACCAGTACCTTAGATCTGATTGGAAGACTGTGCATCCGGCCAACAGGAAAAAGACAGGGGAGGGAACTCACAATGAGGGATTCAAAATCTCTGTCCATACTTTCCGTGTGCTTTCTCTGCCTGTGTGTGGAGAAACCACCTTTTTCTTGCTAAAAGATAATTAAAGCTTAAATTTTTTTGAGACGGTCTTGCTCTGTAGAAAGCCTCATATTTCTGTCCTCCAAACCTCCACGTCCATTCCTTATTTGGATAGGTGACCTCCTGCTAGCCACTTCTCCCACTATGACTCACCTCAGGTTCAATAATTCATTGGAATTACAGAACTCAGAAAAATGCTAACTTTCATTATAGTTTCGTTATAACAAAGGATACAAATTAGAAGCAATCAAAGGGAAGGACACATAGAGTGAGCTCTAGAAGGGTCTCAGATGCAGATTTTCCTTTGTTCCCTCCCTGTGGAGTCAGGATGAGTTACTATCCACACTGGAGTGGAATGCGGAGCACTGCCAACCAGACAGGTTCGCCTGAGTTCCATGTCCTGGGTCTCCACGAGGGTTTCATTATGTGACCCCACATTAAATTACTGGCTACATGCCTCCTCAGAGGTCAGACTGATATCACATGGCTCAACCGTCTGATCACACCATGACCAGCCCCTGATGCGTCATATCTTTTTTTTTTCCTGAGACAGGCTCTCGTTCTGTAGTTCAGGCTACCCCTGAACTCACTATGTGGTCCATGCTTGCCTTGGCCATAATTATGGCAATTCTTCTACCTCAGCCTCCCAAGTGCTGGGATTACAGGCATGCATCACCAGACCTGGCTTGTGGTACTGGGGAACTGAACTGAGGGCCTTGCACCTGCAAGCCAAGTGCTTTATCCGCTGTGCCATTCCTCCAGCCCTGAGTCACATCTCATTAGCACAACCTAGCAGGACCCATGATGAATATCAAAGCTACTCATCACTCAGGAACTTCATGGATTTAGAGGATGCCTCCCAGGAACCAGAGACAAAGGCCAGTCTAATTATTACACAGACACAAGATTTAATGTATTTTTTAAATTTAAAAAAATTAATCTTCATCAAAAACCACTGTTTTTGAACACATAGCACAGTGGTAAAGTGCTTGCCTAGCATACACAAGGCCCTGAGTTCACTCCCAGCACCACAAAAAAACAAAAACAAAACCATGAACCACAGTCACAAAGGCCTAAAAACTACCCAGCTCCATAGATACTGCCTCAGCTCCGTGGAGGCTTCAACTGCAGCACAATTTGTTTGCATCTTGAGTTTAAACAGAATACTGGAAAGCTGGGTGTGGTGGTATAACCTGTAATCCTAGCACTCTGGGAGGTGGAGGCAGGAAGATATTAAGTTTGAGTTCAGCCTGAGCAAACTAGTAACTTAGAAAGCCCCTATCTCAAAAAGAGAAATAAAAAATAAGGTCTGGGGATGGATCTGGTTAAGTGAAAGAAAGAGCCCATGAGAACCAAAAATATGAACAGCAGCAAAAGAATTTGGAGCAAAAACTTACTGGTCCCTTGACCCTAAACCAGGATAGCAGGTTCAGGTATAAGACCCTCCCTATGCCTGGCTAACAGGTCTAGGCATAAGGCCGGGCATGAGGTGTAACGGGGATGAGAAAAGGGGCAAAAGGGGCAGATTATGCAGCGAACCGAGCTTTTATGTAGTGTGGGTGGATTAGCAGCATGAGGGTCGGGAACTGGGCAGAACAGAGCAAAGCAGATTTGCCTGACAGACTGGGAGAGCAGGCAGGCAAGCAATGGATTAAGGGAGACAGGTCCCTGCCGGGGTCAGGGTTGTCGTCTTCAGTTGGCCAGCTGCTGGGATTGCAAAGTTGTTACATCACATCGGGCTGAAGAAGTCAGGTTGCCATGTCTGAGAAAGAATGAAGAATGAGGGAAGAGCGATCTGTAAGCCAAGGTCACACTCGGAGAGCCAAGCTGTGTGTAGACATGGCTGAGAAAGTTCAGCACAGGAACCCCACAGATGTAGCTATTGGAAAGGCCCTGGATGCAATCCCTAGTAACACACACACACACACACACACACACACACACACACACACACCCCACTAGGATGCATGAACAGTTTCTATTTCAAAGGCATTAGGATAAGTCACTTCACTTTCTACCCATAATCAGCTATAAACGATAAACATGAAGCTGTGTAGGAGTAAGAAATAGAAGAAAATAATTTACATTTGTTGCCCAATATGTACTGTTCCCAATCCAATTCAATATGCCAGATTCTTAGGGTAATCACTGCCTGTACCACTCCAATCAAATCAGAGCATTCTAACTCTTCAACCCAAACAGTGAGGAAGTCAGGATTCTGTGAGCAGTGTGAAAAATTACGGTATAATTGCAAATTAGAACTATAATCAGCCCTCTGGCCCCTGAGCCTCCTTCATCGCTAGGCTGTGAACCAAAATGACTTCCTCTGAATATATCTGCAGGAGAAGAGATCCAAAACATGGGCCGGAGAGAGCTGCCTTGTGCACAGACCTCGCCAAGAGAACACAGGGAAGACATGTTCATAAAAAATGAAAAGGGGAGGCTTGTTATCCAGCAAATATAGGTTCGAGAAGCATCAGCATTCTCTCTGTAATGAGTTTGTTTTTAAATATGAAAGTTAGACATGCACATAGTTGGTTTCTTTGGAGTTTCTTTGCTTTAATGTTTTTTTTTAAACCAGTAAGAGTATAACAGAAATGATATTTGTACTAGTTAACAACATTTACAAAGACACAGACTAATCAGAAGAGATTTCTGCCAGCCTGTTATACTGAGAAATAACCCTTAAATGGCAGGCGTCATGTACAACAAAGTGATCTCTCACCGTGACCTCTACCTATGCTCCCCAGAGGTGTAAATGTTCGTTTGTTAGGACTCCTTCCACAAATATTTTGTATTTCAGGCAGGGGGTATAGTTCAGTGGTAGAGCACCTGTCTCCCATGTACTAGGCATGAGGTTCAATTGTCAATAAAGAAAAAACACATACATAAAATCTGTGTGTTTGTGTATAGTGTGTTTTCCAGCATATCTGCGTGCTTATATATTCTTTTTGTTTAGACTCATGTTTTTAAAAACACCACAGTTCTGCAGCATAGGTATTTTTTTTTCTTTTAGCAATATATCTGCTATGGGTATAAAAACACACACATAAATCTTCAAATGTATATGTTAATGATATTTGGAGGTGAAGTCTTGGGATACAGTTAGGATTAAATGAAGTCATGAAGGTGGGACCCCACAATGGCTTTAGAAGAAAAGGTAGAGAGACGTAAGCTAGCGTGCTTGCTCTGTCTCAGCACATAACACCCTCCGCCATGTGAGAGCGGATCAAGAAGTTACTCTGCAGATACCAAAGAGATGCCAGCACCATGCCCTTGGACTTCATAGGGTCCATAACCATAAGCCAAATAGATTTTTATTCTTTAAAAATAACCATTCTTGGGTATTTTTTTATGGCAGCCTAAAATGGACTAAATATCTTAAACATCTTTCTACATCTGCACCGAAGTAGACACCCGTCATTTTCAAATTTCAGCAATGCTTCCCAAACGGCACATGTGTCAGTACCAGCCCAGGAACCATTTGCTACTTACTGGTCTGGGAAGGATGAGTTTGTATGAGACTAAGTATCAGTTAAGCCTCTGAACACACTGTTGGTATTTTTAAGCTGATAATTCTGTCTGGTTTGGTTTTGTCGGTAAGACTCTATTGATAAAGTCATTGATGAACATTCTGGCCCAAGGTCTTCCCTGCTAGTAGACTAGTAACAAACAGCATTGTATGTCTGTGATGAAAGCAGCCCAAGCACAAACTATTTCCCTAAGTGATGGAACCATCCTAGGTTCCTGTAAGAGAACACTCATGTACACATTACATCCTCATGTATTTGGACATTATTTCTGTAGGACAATTCCTAGCGGAATCAAACCAGTACAAGTAATGAGAAGGCTAATCATGATGACAACAGAGAATCAGGAGTAACTTCCAAGACAGCTTGTGTAATTTTTACATTTTGTCAATGAGAAAATAAAAGCTGAGAGTAAAAGCAACAAAGTCAGCCAACATCTCTGAAAGGTACTGGGTATAAGTGGAGCAAAGGCCTACACCTAAGATCTTAGAGTCCAGCTATGGGAACAGATGAAGTGACTCTGCCTCTCATATGAGTATTATGTGGAACAATTAGGGACATCCCAGGGTCATCACAGGACCTAAATCACAGGAAAACCAAGTCCTACTTGAGCAGGTATTGCTAAGCCACCTATAAAGACATGTGAGGAAGCGTATGGAGCATACTGAGGAAAAGAGGAGAAAGTTGCATTGCATCAAGATACCCTAAGCGAGCAGACAGTTCACCTGGAACTTAGGTGAGTTCAAGGGATCGTGGGCTTTAGTCAGAGAAAGGAAAGGAATAGTGAAAAGAAACTGGGGCAAATGAGGAATTCAAAGAGTAGAGAACAACAGCAACAAAAGTGAGTAGACAGCAGGCTGGGCATGGTGGCAAAGGCCTAGAATGCCAACACGAGTGAGGGTGAGGTAGGAGAACACGGAGATGGAGTCCATTCTGGACTATGTAGCAAGAATATATGTCTCAAAAAGAAAATGAGAACAAAGCCGTCGAGGATGTGGAAAAGTTTTCAGCTAAAGCTGAGGAAGTGAGCACAAATTTAGAAGAAACAGAGCAGTGGAGTCCTGGAAGCCAAGAGAGCAAAGTTCTGAGAGTTAATGAACAGCCAGCAGCTTCAAAACTACAGAGCGTGCAAATGAGATGAGGCTTTCAAGACACTCGCTGAATCCAGCGACGCAGAAGCCACTGGTGGCCTCCTCAGTGAGAGTCACTCCAGGAAAGCAGCGATGGCAAAATCTGGACAGAGAGGAAAATAGGAAACTGTTGAGAGTACATGACCCTCAGGCAGATTAGCATGAGAAGGAGAAAAGGGAGAAGTGGCAGCTGGGGAGAGTAGGAGCGTGACCTAGGAGACCTTTATTCAGTATCTGGACACAGGCAAGTCATTTTCTCTCAGGACCAGAAACAGCTAGAGAGAGTAAGAGTCCAGCTTTCCGTACCAGGCCCAGCCAAATTGTTAATCCTTGGAGACTTGTATAATTTACCCGTAGTAATAGAACTCTGGGCCCAAAGTTTGCAAGATGTGTGCACAGGGAACGATAATAACAATAGCCACTACTTACCGAGAGCACATTTATGCAAAGCAAAGAGCTTTACATAAATTATCTCATTTAATCCTCACAACTCTGCAAGGTAGGCCTTATTTTCTTCAATTTGAAAATGAAGAAAACTGAGACAGACTGCTTAATTAGCTTGCCACTGGTCATTCAGCAAATAGATGACAGGATCAAAATCCAACCCCAGGTCCCGCCAGGGTCCAGGTATTACGAACGTCCTGTGCTGCTAACGTGAAAGCGGAGTTCCTCCAGATTGGACCCTCTGAACCACAGCCACCAGAAGTTCATGGACAGCTTTTTAAAGACACAATTTCCCAAGTCCCACAAAAGATGTACTGACTTTTACAAAGGAAAAGCGGAGTCCAGAATCTGAAAGCGCTACAAATGACTGAATCGGGTTCTATACACCTCCTCTGCTTACAGAAGTCTTCCTCGATGAAGTCTTCACCTCCTTCCTCGGAGGTGCTTATTATTGGACTTCACCCATGTTGAGACTTGACACTCTTCTCTGAGAATAACGAAAGCCTAGACAGCTTATTTGAAAAAAAAGGTGCTTCTCTGGCCTTAGCCTGAACCAAATTGAATGAAGATTTCCAGGAGAGAGGCCTGGTAGCCTGTAGATTTAGCAAGTTCCCCGGGTGATTCTTATCTTTGGAAAATGAGCAACTCGTTTCTTCATTTGCAGCTAATAGTATCCTCAGTGCTCTCCTGGGCTCTAATTTGAGTTCTAATGCTTAATCGGTCTGAGAGTCATAAAATTGATATAAGTACACCTTGCCCGTAGGGCTATTGTGAAGATTAGATACTGTACCAATTAGATTAAGATTTATCTGATTATAACAAAAACAAGGTAACAGTAGCTTAAAACTCTTTCATTTAAGGAATGTTCTTGCTATCAGTCTGTCTGTCCTTTCATCATCACCTAGGTACGAAACGGCTGCGAATCTGCTGCTGCTGTGTCTATAGCTCTGAATGACAGAAAAGAAGAGGGGATGCATCTCACAACCACGTCACATCCTTTTAAGGCTTGTGGAAGATCCTGGTAACATTTCTTGCCTATGTTGCATTAACTAGAACTTTGTCACAAGGCCACGGCTAGTCACAAGAAAAACTAGGAACAAAACCTTTTACTTTAGCGTCAGGTCACCGCCACCTCAAATAAGCCAGGCTTCTGCAGGAGACTAAATATTGGTGTGGTGTCCATTAAAGATGTGCCTCTGCAGACTTCTTACTGCAAGGAGCTGAGGATGGCAGCTTGCTGTGCTTTGAAATCCACTGGCCACGTTTCCCCTGGGGAAGCATCACTAATGGCTGAGTGTAGCTGGGGTATAACGTTGCACACAGTTTTGAGAGACAAGGAGCTTCTTTGTTGGGTGACTTTGGCTCAAGGACGAACTGATGGCTTTGGAGAACCTTTGTCAGGCTGTATCTTCTTAAGACTGAAGGTCAATCTGACATCTAACCACTCAACCAATCTTTCTGTCCCTTGCCTTCTCCCCCTTTCCTGCCTCCCTCATTCTCCCATCACACCCCTAACCCTGTCACATGGGGCACATGGCTCTCCTGGTTTTCTTTAGCTTCCTCACAGTTTTGTTTTCACACAGGAACTTCTTCTAGTAAAACAATTGCACACTTAATCTCATCTTGGCATCTGCATCTCCAAAAACTTGGGCTAACAAAATCGTGAAGGCAATTCACAGTCCTTAGCAAGAGATCAATTATATACCTACCACTTGTGTAACTCAGTAAAGGGCATGCAGTAGACACTCAGGAAGTAATACTGTGAGGTAATAATTGTGGTGGTGGAGAAGGAAGAGGGAGGAAGGGGGAGCCAGCCAAGGAGAAAGGAATGTTTTACAGAGATAGTGAACACAGAGTCTAAGGTTCCATTTGATTCTTCACCCCCAGAATATTTTTATTACAGTAAAAATATGTCTAAAACTATCATCAAAGTCAGTATAAAACGGAGAACATAGGCTCTAGAAAGTTGCCATTGCGGGTCAACTAAACCATTACTACTTAACACCAGACACTTTAAGTGATTTTTTTTTAAACAAAAAAAATAAAAAAGGCAGCAGGGCTAGCCCTGAGCCAAAATTGGACAAAATAAACCAAATGTCCTGGCCAACCCTTGTTCTCACATTGGAAAAACAGTGACCAGAAATTGCTTGTCATGACGACCTAAGAATAGTAGTGTCATGAAAATCATTACAATGTGAATACTAAAAAAAAAAAAAAAAAATCAAATATCAGCAAAAATGATTAAGAATCAAACAAGTAGAGAACAGTGAGGGAAGATGCAGTGAAGGTAAAAGGTGGAAGTGACTTTGTATATAACACAAAGGTTCTAGGGACCTGAATCAATGTAATGTACCTGGTGCGAGGTTGAAAATTAATGAGGGCTGCCCAGGTAAGTGAAAGGCTCACTCAAGATTACAGCTTACGTTTCATTTATTCACTAAAGAAGGAGTTGTAGGGATCCTACTATATGCCAAGTTTTGTGCTAGACACAAAGGATGTTGCAATGCGCAAGAGAGTTGAAGTCCTCTTCCCACCATCCTTCTGCAAAGAAGTCTTCCTTGAAGACATTTTATGGGGCCTCCTCTATCTCCGGCTTTCTACATTTCACATTCATTCATTGGGAGCCCATCTATGTCTATCATATTTAAAGTCCATACATTGCCTCAGACATACTTTCTTAGTCTCTGAAAGTCAACTCATTTATGTGAAAGTATTCCTGATATAACCATAGCTTTATATTGGTTTCTGAATTAGTCATAATTGCTGCATAACAAGTCACCTATAATAGCTTTCCATCGCTGTGAGAAAATACTGAATAATCAACTTATAAAAAAGAAAGGTTTACTTTTGCTCACTGTGTCACAGTCATTTTCTCATTGCTGGGACATAATACCTGATACCCATGATTTCATCAAAGGTTGATCACTGGGTCCTCTCAAACTCTGTTTTCCTAGAGCACAAAATGATTTCCTCTCTAGGAGTCCCAAGAATGTGTTCACCCCCAAATACAGATTCTGACAACCAAAGAATAAATGTTGATACCCTTGGGAACTCCCCGGGAAGCCTTGATCCTATAGAAGCCAGTTTAATGTTTTACTGATTTCTAATACTGTATTTAAACAAAAGAATCACATTAGATTTGTAATCTATAAAAGATTCCTGAAATACAAAATGAAATAAAAACAGCAACGGCAGAAGTTCCCGGTGGAAGAGCCTGCAGAGGACAGTCACATATCCTGCCATGGCTGAAAGCCCAAAGAGGTCAGGAAATAGCTGGGGTCAGGAATACATCCCTCCAGACCAACCTCAATGATTCACCCCTCCTTACTAGGTCCCACCTTTTAAAAGCACATCAAATCCATAGGTTAATCCACTTGATCCAATTAACCCACAATCTAATTACCTAAATACATGAGGCCTTTGGAGGACACTGCAGATCCAAAACATAACGTTTCAGAGGTTTGAGTCTGTGGAAGAAGCTACAGTCTCAATATGTCCTCCAAGAGCATGTCTCTAAAGATCTAACTGCCTTCTTTAAGCCACACCTCCTAAAGGTTCCACTACCTCCCAATGACACCGGGGCTTGATGACCAAGCCTTTCAATACATGGGCCTTTGAAGGACTATTATCCAAACTATAGATTAACATGACATTTAGCAGCCTAAATTTCACAGGGCTAAGAAATAACTTAGCTGATAGTCTAATTCATGATCGCAGGAGAGGTAAAAGTGTCAGCTGGGCATTCAGTCTGTGAACATTTAATCCGGATTAAAGGTTCTGTACTCAGGGTAGCACATCGACATGACTAGCAAATTGACACTACCTGTTTGCAGTAGCCTTGGTTCTTTAACATATGAGTCTCTCTTTGGAGCTCCTCAAAATATGGCAACTGGCTTTCCCCAGATTATATAACACAATGTTGAAAAGAGAGATAAAAACAGAGACAGACCAGGAGAAAAGCTACAAGGCCTTTTATAACCTAATCTGGGCAGTAACACATCACTAACTTTCTGGTACTCTTTTGGCCACACAGGTCACCCATAGTACAATGGGGGAAAAGAATAAATAGGGTATGAAAACTACTAGGTAGAGAAGTTAGGGAGTCCCATCCAAGAAGAGCTCCCTCCCCTCAAATTCCACCCAAAACCTGGGAACAGAGGACATGAATGTTACCATTTGAAAGTATAGAGACACAGACACAGTAAACAGTGAATTTACTTTGTTATGAAAAACCTATGTTTTGAAACCCCCTAACACTGCTTTATTTATTCTTCACTAGCTTGTAGAAACTAAGAAAGAAAAAAAAAGAGGCACCAAAACAGAGAGGAGGAATTAGGGTAAATATTAATTACAACAATATTGGTTACAACAAATCATGATAAATTTCAAAATAACTAGAAAAAAAGGGTACAAAAGTTCCCAACACATAGAAACAAAGTTTGAAGAGATAGGAGCGCTTATTACCCTATTTGATCATTATACACGCATTAAATTATCCTAGTATAGCCCATAAAGATTACAAATAAGAAGTCTCAACTAAAACATAACACTATCTTCAGTTGTACTTCAGTATCATGCCATAGGCCTACACAGACAGAATGACATAACAAATCATTCCAGTTGTCGTTGCTACATTCACGTCACTGATCAATCAGTGGGCATACATGACTACTACCACTCCTGTCTCAGGGCCAAGAAAAGTTGGACTTCTTGTGAATTAGTACTTTGTTTTCTAGTAGAGTGCCCGGAATTTGGTTACCGCTCCCTTTTCTCTCTTTAGCTGCTCAGAGCTTGGAGCCACATGTGTGAGCTTCTCTTCATCGTTGCAAAGCTAATGCCATTGCCATCCAGAGCTACTTTTTTCACCTGTTTTCTATTTTCTCTAATTCTCTCAATTATTCATCTTATTCTTTTGTATAATTTTGTGCTTGTGTAATTCCTATCACAGCTTTTGTGAATTAAGGTGGAGTTTTAAACACATGAAGTTTTCAGCCCAAAAGCCTGATGACCTGCAGTACACGTGCCCTCTAGTGGCAAAAGGAACAACTGCCAGACTAGAAAGAATTCTTCAGATATGTTTCTGCTAGGGCAGGGGAGTAGTGTGTGACGGGAGCAGAAAAAGACCAAGAAAACCTCTCTGTGCTTTGTCACAGTGAAAGCGAATCCAGAAAGGGACCAGGTAGCAGGTGATTGAATGGCTGGAATACAATATGATTTATTATAATCTGAAGAAAGAGACAAAAAATAGCAAAGACTTTGCAAGTGAGGAAATGGTTATTTAGCAAGAAAATAGGTCACATTCAGCAAATGATCACTTTCAAAAGTTGCTTAACATAGATTGATGGGAACTACTATTTTCAAATAATCACTTTAACTATAGGAAGATACATAAGAGTCTAATGTTCTGACTGAGCACCTTGTCAAAAATTATACAGCCTGTCAGTGAGAGTTCTAGATGACTCTTGGACTAGTCCTCTTTCTCTAGTACCACACCACCATACCATCTGTAGCAGATACTTGTTTCATTTTGCACACAGAGAAAAATCAGATCATTACATTAAAATGCTGAACGTAGCATGTTTCACATGAATTATTACTCACTGGTTTTGAAACTGCCGCTTGACTCTCCCTTCTTAAAAAAAAAAGACAGAAAATGAAGGAGATGGTTATAAAACGTTGGTTTCATTAACCTTCACTGCCTGGCAAAAGCCATCAGCTTTCACTGTTACAAAAGGAGAAGCCAACTGCGGTATGTAAGAGAGCGCTAGCCTGAGAAAGAGAAAGTTCACTCATGCACCACATTAACTTGATACCCGCTGTGGATGGACCGGGTTCTGGGCAGGATGCTGGGGATCATTACCAACAACGCACTGGCCATCTCCTGAGCCATATGCATTGTATTTGTCATTATCTTGATGTGTATTCTTGAGCACAGAAGGTTAGCTGAGCTTATCTTTAATCCAGGGGTCTCTTGAAGACCTACCCTACAGGCCTGTAGTCTCAGGCTGAGTATCTCAGAAACAGTCTGGAGTCACAAGATCACATAGAGGATAGGAGGTACTGTCTTATATAGAAGCTTGAGACTTTACTATAGCACACAGCACACAGAATATTTTATTCTTCTCTGAGATCTGCTGAACAGCACTGGTCAGAAACCCTTTTCTGGCCATTCTACTTTTCTGAGTCCTATTGTCACTGGCTAGTGTGGTTCCTTGCTTTTTTGTAGTAATGGAAAATAAAATGAAAGCACAAATTTACAGGAAAAAGCTTTAATTAGTAAGAGAAAATGTAAGGGTAGACTGTAGCATGGGAGACAATAAGATCAGGCTGACTCTTAGCGAGGAAGATTGAGGAGCACAGACGGATGAAGAGGATCAGACTGGCCACCCTACAAGTCCAGCTTAAGGATCAGCAGGCAGGCTGAGATACAGTTGAACTCAATTAAATCTTGGTTTCAAAGCTCAGAAGTCCTCATGGCTGGTTCTGTTCATGGGAGCACTACAAGTTAATTTTCCAATTTTACCCAGCCCCAATCTCTTGCCTTAACAGAGAGCTGTTAGAAGAATTCTGTTTGTGGTGGTTCCAGTCATGTGGGGCTCTGCTTTTCCTGGAATCCAGGAGATCAAAGAACTAAAAGGTTGGAGGCTTTTGTGCAGAGTTGAATATCGCTGTAAACCTCTATCCTGCTGCACTCAGTCATGATAGAGGATGAGATCATGTAACTTCAGAGCTCATCAATGCTGTCTGGCCAACCTCTAGATAGGCACTCCCTAATTGGTTCAATATAGCCCTATGCAGAGATGAGATGACCCAAGCTTTACAGTAACAACTACAAAAGAAGATCAAGTGTTACTCTGTTTTTAGGTACCTATTGGGCATCTATAGGCCCAAGTAGAGTCATGATTTACAGTAAATATGGCTGTTAAGTCCCTTACTGTCCTAGATTTTAAAAATACCACGAATCAAACTTTTAATGATTACAAGGCCCATACCACCAGTTCTCCATCCCTATAGTGGTCTCTATCAAGCCCTATGAAAACTGATATAGGCAGAGGTTGATATGAGTCATCGGTTTCTGGAACCAACAGAGCCCCGGTGTAGACTGTTATTGCTGGTTCCTCCTAGTTACAAATGACAAACCAGAAACAGAGGGCACTGGAGCTCAGTTCCTTCAGGCTTTCAAGTTTTTAAGGTGGTAAAGTGTGCCAAAATGAGAGCAAGGGAAACAAAAGAACACTGGGAGCCTCTAGGTCAGGAGGTCAGAAAGATCTAAATTCCTATCCCAATTTCCCTATTACTACTGGGTGATACTCAGACAAGCCTTTGGCATGTTTTCTTGCCAACAAAAAGAAGCTACAATCCACAAGTGCTTTGAGGATTAAACGACACAACGATGAGACAGAGTTTGGCTCATGGTAAGAACAGATGAGTATAGATTTCTTACTCACCTCTTCTTGCCTTTCAGTCCTTCCCACCTTTTGCTGGAAACAGAACCTAGGCTCTCATTCTTGCTGGGTAGGCACTCTGCCACTAGCTGTTTCCCAAGGCCTATCTTCTCACCTGTTGGCATGTTATCTCTACTCTGCCCTATATAGGAGCCACAGGTCACCTTCTCATCAGGTTAGTTAGATTATGCTAGATTGGTATGCAAACTGGTAACTACATACCAGGCAGCATAAGTTGAATGACAACGCACAGAGAGAAAGGCAAGGAGATGACATTTCAGGTAAGACAGAAGGTGAACAGAAGTTAGCCTGCAAGCAGAGGAAAGGGTATGCTTACTACAGATAAAAGTACATGCCAAAAAGGGAAGACTGAAACACAAAGTAAATGTAGTTAGAAAAGTACTTGAGCACTGGGCTATGGAACTTGAACTAAAATTTGTGGAGGGCATACAGCTTCCAGAGGGGCGTTAGGAAGTCATATTTAAGTACTGAAAATGCTTCCATATTGCCATCAAGGGAACAGTTTATTAGAGGTAGGGCTGGAATAAGTGAGTCCAGCCTCAGTTTGCTCCATTCTACCCCTTGCTCACTGTGAGCTAGTCAAAAAAAAAAAAAAAAAAAAAAAGACTTCTCTGAGTTCCTTGAGTAAGAAACAATCAAGCACTATCCCTATCCTGCCTCAGAACAGTTATACTCGCTGTTCCTTCTCCCAGGCCATTCTTCTCTTGCCTGTTACAGAGCTTCAGTTTTCTCAGCTTTCAGGTCTCACTCTTCTCGAATTTTTCTCAATCTAATGTGTATTCCAGTCCATTACTCTCTCTCAAGCTATTTTGTTTCTTTCAGATCATTATTGGGAACTGTATTCTTATTTATGATATAATCAGTATCTTCCTTCTTCAGACTGCAAATTTCATGAGAGTGGGCTCATGTCTGTCCAATTCAACACCGTATCTCCAACACCCAACACAATGTCTAGCACTATGCTCACACTTTAAATAAATACTACATGGGTGAGACTGTTAGAATAAGCAGTATAATCAAGGGGAGACTAACACCTCACCAAGTGGGCAAGACACGTGGAGACAAGAATTTGAATGATTTACACTTACAGCTGTATAGCTTGAACAAATCAGCAACTCTTTATCCACCACACTTCAAGTTACACCTTTCGGTAAAATAAGACACACCCGCGTAGTTTAGCTGAGTAAACATCCTTCAAGACAGGGAAAAAAAAAAAAAAAAAACCCACTAGTGTTGGCCCCAAGGGTTGTTAGACCTGGAAGACCAGAGAACTCTCCTTGAGAGCGTAAGTTACAGCGTATTTCAAGTCCTTACATCAAATGGAGCCCCCGTTAAGTACAGCGCCATGGTTCTTTGTTACGGCATAAACAGTCCGATGAGCAACAAGTGCCGAGATGTATTTCAGGGCCGTTATAGTTTGTGTCTTTCACACCGTCTCGCCATTTTTCAGTGTTATCTTTCTAAATTTTATTTAATCAAAAGCTAAGTTTGGAAGGCGCTCAAGATTACATGGCAAAGTAATCTCCCACCCCCCACCCCACCCCGGCTGAGATAGGACTAGCAGATGTCCCCGGGGGGCGCCACCGGAAGGGGAGGGAAGGGCAGGCGGGAAAGGTCCGCCCATCCACAGCGCTTTCCCGCCGGCTCCTGCCACATTTACTTCCGTCTCTAAACAAAGGGTCGCGGCTCACCCCTTCTGCCTCAAGAGTGCGACGGCTTTAAAAGAGGTTCCGCTCCTCCTCGCCGTTCTTAAGTCACTATAGACATCCAGCGGAATATCCAGCATCGACCGCAACTAGACAGCCTGAAAAAAAACACAGGGTCTGCAAGGCCTTTTGGGAAATGTAGTTCCAAGGAGGACTTCCGGGCACAGTCGCGAGCAATTAGCTATAGACACGGGCTCCGGTGAGTCACGTGGCCTCGGCAGTCAGCTGTTCATAAGGAGGATTCTGTTGCTCTGGTTAGTAGCTCCCGACGCTGCTTCGGTCCAGTTTCTGGACTGGCCTCTGCCCCTGCGCCACTGTTACCCCAACACTGCACAGGCCGCTTATTTGCGTATCTTTAAGCCTATCTTGACTCTGCATAACTTGCAGGCTTTGTAGTATCGATCTCATCATGATCTCCCCATGGCCTCTGCAGCAACCAAACTCAGTCTCTGGTGCTCCTTCAGAACTGTAGTGAATTAGATCAGTCATATGATCACCTCATGCGTGAGCACCTTTTCACAGCCTGTTCTCACTCCAGTGAGCCTCATCCAGGATTGTCACTTCAGAAATTGGGGATCCTTCTGCATTCCCTTTATCAGACCCCTTCTACTTTATTTTCTAAGCTAACCTTCCTAGACGCTGACAACCATCTCCTACCTCATGTCTTTCAACTCCAAATTTTCTAGGTGCTCCTGAAGGAGAAAAGAGGCATTATCTAATCTTACTGGTTCTTAGCGCTACGATAAAGGCCCCAGACAACAACTAAGCCCTAAACTCAGTAGGGTGATTATAGCATGGAATGGAGGGGGAGGGGACGCTAAATAATAGAGGCCGTGCTCTGCTGCTGAAAATCCTATTGAATACAAGACTGGGAGGGATGTTTCTGCGGCCTTCCACCTGATGTGTGTCGCCCTCTAAAGGCATATGAATGAAATGTAGAACAGAGCAATATGTTAGGGAATATTCTAGAATAGCAAATTGGTAAGAAAGTAAAAGATACTGGGAAGACTCTGAAATGCAACATAAAGAATGAAGCAAGAAATAGGAAGACTGTGTAGTAAATTGGTATGTTAAAAAATTATACAAACCCAGAAAATAAATAATAAAGTCTTTTCCAAACCGTGATGATGGAAAAAGACGGCTGCATCTGATGAAAAGCCAGGCACACAAATTTTTAAATTGTGTTTTAAAAATTCCTAGAGAACTAGGGAGTGCTAGAGGACCCTGGAAATCAGTAAGTAATACAGCTTCAAAAAATTCTCTTAAGTCTTTTCTTCAGGGAAAAGGATAACGAAAACAGAAAAGTTTGGGCACATATGAAACTCCACTTGAGCTGCATCCCATGCAGATTGGACTCCTGCTGTCACACAGCTATGAAGCAAGCTGTGAGATCTTGGTAAAGCCCACAAAGCCTCAAACTTCTCAGGAAGTGTGTGCCAAGCGCAGGAGAGAGTTGGTTTACTTTTGTTCTCCTATAGTGATGTTTTATTAATTTCTATGTTTCATTCCTCTGTAGGTTCATTTATCATGCATTGAGTTCATGAAGTGCCTTTAACTGAATCTACAGTGTTTCCCCATACAATGTGACGGATGCTGTAATTAAGGAAAGTAGCAAGCTGGTGAGTCAACAGTTAACTAGAAAAGGTGTTGCTTCAAAAGTAGTCCATTTTGTTGTACTTCCACATATCAACCTTACCACCTGATTGTAAATTTAAAGATATGCTGTTTACCAACCAGAAATGACAACTACATTTACATGGGTCTCTGAGGAAAATGAATGCTGAGAATCACCACAGCTTTATCTGTGCAAGGCAGATATCTGGAGAGAAACAAAACAATTTTGGAATCCCACATGAAATTAATATTTTAGGAGCAGAGCACAGAAGCCCTCAAGAATAAGAAAGCCTATGCATTATACAAAAAGAAAGCATATGGACATCAGTTTTGAGCCACGCCTCTCAAATTACTTGCACAAAACCATTTGAATTCTTTTTTTTAAGTGTGTGTCAATTCATCGCATACCAATACTTCTGTAAACTAAGAATTTCCAGAAAAATAAGTTATAATCAATTATAGATGCAATATACAATACAGATACAATATGTAAGGCCCATTTTTAAATTGTTAGATTCAACCTATGTAAAAACACTCCAAAACTGCAGTACAAGTTCCCAAACACTTAGATTCAATTCTATTTTTAATTCATAGCAGGCCAGAACATGAACCCACACGTCTGAGGTCTGTTTTTGTATAGTACAGAGATAAAGCATTGAAAAATTCATATTTTCCAGAAGAATATTACATATTACTCCTAACTAAAACTTTTACTATTTTATATTGGTAGTATTGGAGTTTAATGAAAGCAGTAATTATATATAATTTAAAAGGTCAAATAGGACTTTAAGGATTAAAAAACCAGAGTGCCGTCTCGTTGACTTCCCAACTCTCAATTTCTCTTTTCCTTTCTTCTATCTTTCTGAATTATAAGCATAATGCTACTTTAATAGGAAATAATAATGAATATCCATCGCCTACCTTAGGAGGCAAAGCAATCCACCTATACTTAAGCTCTGTGTATCCCCTGACTTCATTTCCTCTTGCCAAAATGAAGCTGTCGCCTGAATTGGGAGCCTGCTCTTCCCATCTAGATCTGTCTATAATCCACAGTGTATGTAACCTTTCCTGCTTTAACTCGTGAAAATGGTGCAATATGTTCTGAAATTATTTTAACATTGTTTTTGCGAATTATCCACCATGATGCTTACAGGGAGTGGTCATTTATTTCCTCTGCTGTATATAGTACCTTGTATGAGTATACCCATTTTCCTGGTGATGCATATTTGGGTGGTATCTTATTTTTTATTATTACAAGCAATGTTGCAGTGGACATTTTTGCAAACACCTCCTTGTGCACATGTTTAAAAATCTAGTATATATAACTTTGGCGTTATTTAGTTTGAGGGGCATATGCATCCTCACCTTTGGATGTTGGCTACTAGATCTCGAAAATGCTTATACCAATTTACAAATACTCTTTGCAGTATATGAGAGTCCCCACTGCTGCACATGCCCACCAGCATTTGAAATTCTTAGACTTCTTAATTTTTCTCAAGCTGTTGGGGTTTTCTTTTGTTTGCTTGCATGCTTGTTTTGATTTTTTTTTTTTTTTTTTTTGAGTCAGGGTCTTACTCTGTAGTCCAGACTGGTCCTGAATTCACTTTGTAGTCCCAGGTTGGCCTTGAACACATGGCAGTCCTCCTGCCTCCGCCTCTTAAGTGCTGGGCTTACTGGTGTGCATCTGATAAATTTTAAATGGTGTCTTATTGTGGCTTATAATGTGCACTCTTTCTTTTTCTTTTTTCTTTTCTTTTCTTTCTTTCTTTCTTTCTTTCTTTTTTTTTTTTTGAGCCTTGCACTGTAGCCCAAGGCTGGACTTCAATTCACTGGCAAGAGCTTTAACCACTGTGCCATTCCTCCCACCCTGTTTTCTTAATTAATAATGAGTTTGAGCATTTTTTCATAGCTGTATTAACATTTTTATTTCTTCTTGTTTTTCTGAGTACAGAGAATCCAACCCAAGGCCTTCACACTTAGATACATTCCTAGCCCACTTTTTAGTTCTGATTTTGAGACAGAGTCTTGCTAACTTGCTAAGATGCCAGGTGTGGCTTAAGCTTGCCATCCTCTGTCTCGGCCTCCCTGAGTCCGAGGAATGTAGTAGGCCTGTGCCTCTAGCTACAGTTTGATTTCTTATTCTGTAACTTACCTATTTACCTGTTACTCACTTTCTACTGAGTTTTATAAATTATGCATTTGTTTATGTATTCTGAATTTGAATTCTTTGTCAATTATGTATGTTACAAATATCTCCCCCCAATCTGTAGTTTGTCTTTTCACCTCCTTAGTGATTTAAATACGCAGACATTTTTTTCATTTTAATGATGCTAACTTTATTGAAGTTCTTTATGGAGGACTGGAAGAATGGCATAGCGGTTAAAGTGCTTGCCCAGCAAGTACACAGCACTGAGTTCAATTCCCCAGCATCATATAAAGCTGGGAGTGGTGGTGCATGCCTGTAATCCCAGCACTCAGGAAGCTGAAGCAGGTGGATTGCTGTGAGTCCAAGGCCAGCCTGGGCTACATAATGAGTTCATTACCAGCCTGGGCTACAGAGCAAGACCCTGCCTCAAAAAAAAATAGTTGTTTATGGGTTTTGCTTTTTGTATTATATTAAATATCTTTATTCCAAAGAGTGTAACACATTTTACTTTTAAACTTTTCCTTATAATTTCTTCTAAAGTTTTGCTTGTTAGATTCCTTAATTCTACTAGAACTTGGGAGATGGAAGGACTGAAAAAGTTTCACTTTCATTTCATTTTTTACTATATTAAGAATTATTATGGTCTTTCTTTGAAAAGTCTCTATTGATTTGTAATGCTAATCTGTCATTTATATCAGATGTATCTCTGGGCTCTATGTTATGTTTTACTGGTTTAGTTTTGTGTCCCTGTTTTGATGCTGCATAATGTCAAATACCATATTTTATAATAAGTCAGATGCTAGAGAGAATCCATCCTTCCTCTGCTTCTTCTCCATGTTTCTCCCATTTTATTAATATGTACATATATGGTACATGTTTGCTCCACATGACTTAAGTAATCTTGTACATTTACATTTACATGTTAGACTCATCATATTGAGTTCCAAATAAACATGTTAAAACTTGGTTGAAATTGCTGTAAAACATGTATATTCTTATGGAATGTGACATTTTTATGTTCTTTTTTTTGCCTGTGACCATATGTTTTCCTGCTTATTTAAATCATCTTTAAGATTTATAATCACTTTTTAGAAGTATTTTGTGAAGATTTTGATCATCTTTTGGTAGATCTAATGCAAGTTATTTTACCATTTCTTAATGTTACAAATAGCCTCTTTTTAATAAACATGTTTTCTGACTCCTTCTTCCTAAATCATAGGAAAACAACTGAATTGCCTTGCTAAACTCTTACATTAATTTAAAAAATCTGTAACCTTATCTTAGCGTTTGCTCTGCGGTCATATAGGCTGTGAATGATTGTGTGGAAGTACCATATAATAGGCTGAATAATCCCCTCCCCCAAACGCGTTCATGTCCCAATACACAAAACTTGCGAGTATGTTAGACCTTTTCTATGCTTTTTGAGATAATCTTTTAGATTTTTTCCTGTTTTCCTGTAATTGGAATGATTTGTAGTAATACTTTGTTTTCAAATTGGACCAACTTTGCATTACTGTTCGATTGTGCAACAGTCAGCTTGCTAATATTTTATTTGGAAATCTTGCATTTAAGCTGAGAAACTTGCTGTCACAATTTATCTTCTGTTGTGTTGTCCTCATGCCGTTTTTTCAGTGTTTTTATAGCCTTACAACCCAAATCGAGTATTCCTTCTACTTGTGTATTGATCAATTCTTTTCAGTTTAGAAAACGGACATTTATTTACAACCACAGGAGGTACAGGCTTAGTTCTCTTCAATTCCACACACTCTTACCTGTTACACTTCCACTTGGCTGTATTTTCCCATTTGGTTATAATTTGTTTCAGTCAATATTCAGCAGTATCAGGATTATGTACATACATATTATGGAGTCACATAGTATATTATGCTTATATGTACTTTTCTATACAACCTTTGTTTTTCCTCAAAGCTGATAACATGCCTCTGCTTTTTATTTATCTGCTTTTTTCTCTCTTTTTTCAATCAATAATTCTTTCTGAAACTGTCACATGGAACTGTGAATTTCCTCTCCACCTACTTAAGCTAATCAATCCATTGCATGTTTTCTGTAGAGAAATCTCAAGTCCCCTTGTTTTTCTTCTTCACCCTGAGTTTGTTGTGCACTGTGCCTGCATCTGGCATTTTGGGAAGGGTTTCCCTGAGTTAACATTCTCTGTATTCCTTTTGTCCCTTTCTAATATTGGAATCTCTATATCTTGATTTCTGTGTTTTTCTTTTTCTTGGTTTACTGATTTGCTTAGGCAAAGTACAGTCTCTCAATTTGAGAATGGACATTTGGAAGGTACCATTTTTGAGGTCTCACTCGTCTGACTGCATCTTAATTCTGCTTACCGATAAGCTACATGGGTGAGTCTAGACTCTGTATAGGAATCCAGCTCCGTCAGAATCTTGGAAGATGTTTTTTGTCTTCTGCTTCAATCTTGCTATCAGGAACACCAACATTATTCTGGTTCTTTTTTGACGTTTTTGTATGAGAGCTGTTTTTCCTACTGCAGTAGTAGTCTTTGTATCTCTGGTGTTCTGACATTTTTCTTTCAATTTAAGATTTTGTCTCATTGTGTTGCCCAAGATGACCTTGGACTTCTGGGCTCAAGAAATCCTCCTGTCTCAGCCTTCTAAGTAACTGGGTGTATAGGTACACATCACCAGACCTGGTGCTTCAAATTTTTATAAAAATATTTTTGGTATAGTGTTTTTATCTTGTCCTTCATTGGGCTGTTGGGCTTTCTTAATCAGAAAACTCACATCTTCAGTTCAGGGAAGATTTTTATTTTATTTCTCTGTGTGTTTGTGTATCTGTGTCTGTGTCTCTGTACCTATCTCTCTGTATATATCTGTATGTATGGCTGTGTGTCAGTGCCTGTCTTTGCGTATTTATATCTTTATCTATGTCTGTATGTCGGCCTGTGAGAAAGATGGTGTTAACATGAGTAATATGTTATGTAGAGTAGTAGTGAAACAAATGCCCATGAATCTGTCAACCAGTTTGGGAAACTGAATATTAATAATATCTCCAACCATCCTATTTTGCCTTTGTCTTTTTGTTGTTGTTGTTGTTGTTGTTGTTGTTTTTGAGACAGGATCTTGATCTGTAGCTCAAACTGGTTGTGTACTCAGTATGGAGCCCAGGCTGGCCTTGGACTCATGGCAATCCTTCTGCCTCAGCCTCCTGAGTGCTGGGATTACAGGCATGAGCCATCATGCCCAGCTTTATGCGGAGCTTGGGAATCAGGCTCATGTACTTAGCTCTTGACTTACCGCTTGGCTTGCAAGACATGTACTTTAACCTCTGAGCCATTCTCCCAGCCCCATATTCACCTCTGTTTACTGCAATTCCCTGCCTTTCCCTTGGCCTGCCGCAGCTCACTACCCGCTGGCCAACATTGTTTCTTGACTTGTTTGCTAGTTAGCTTACTTTTGTTTATTTCACTAACTATGTGTGTCTTGCTAAACCGTGCCTTAAGTATATTTGTTTGTTTTTAGACATAGAAATGACATCACTGAGAAATGGCACTCTTACCTGGCTTGCCTTTCAATCAACACTGTTCCTCAGGGTTATCTATCCACACAGCAATAGTTCATTATCTTTCTACCACAAGGTACCATTCTGTTATGCGAAGATACCACAGTGTACCAATTTTCCCAACTGTAGTCATTAGGTTACTTGGGGACTTTTGTTGCTGTTGTGTTTAGTCTGTCACATATGCTAATATGACCAATTCTTTCACTTTCTCTCTTCTCTCTTAAACATAGTCAGTTATTTAATATTCTAGGCTAAGCCTTGAGTTTTCTTACCCCTTCTCAATTTCTTGCTTCCTCGCATTTTTCCTTTACTATCTCAGAGAATTTCTGAAATCATCCTGCAATTTATCTATCGAATTTATTATTTCTGCTATCATATTTTGAATTTTGAGGAGCTCTTAATTCTCTGGAGATTCCTTTTTACAGCTTACTCTTCTGTTTTCATATTTTTATGGAGGTAGTACTCAAGAGGCTTAGAGTTTTGTTGGAAACTGTCTTTTACTTTCTGCATTCTGTTTCCTCCTTGTGTGGCTGATTGAGTGGGTAGTGGATCGGTGTCTCTGTCTTTGTTGTTAATTGGTCCCCTGTGATGTTAAGTGATGCTATACTATCTGCTCAGACATAAAGTAAAAGTACCGCAGTGCTGAGCTACAGTTCTGTGTGCATGGGTAGAGTTCACAGTAGGGTGATCGAGTAGAGATCCAGCTGTTTCATCCAGAAAACAGCAAATGGTAGTAGATCTTTTCTCTTGGCCTCATCAGATTCCCCAGACCTTTCTTTCTTCTTCCTAGGGAACATAACTTGTCTACCATCAGATTCTGGTTACTGAAGAGAGAAAATAAGTTGGGAGCCTTACCCTGTAGACATTCACTGTTGTTTATTTTTAGTATAGTTCTCTGTTCTAAAATGTGACTGGTCCCTCCCAAGCCTTAGCCTTTTCATTTGAATGCCCTATCCTCTTCCAGTGAGGGGCAGGGGACCGTCATTTTGTTGTTAGAATGGGGACAGAGGTCTGAGAGTCTCACTGCTCCTCAGATAAGCAAGACATGTCTCCGATTCTCAGCCCTACTCTTCCAACCCACCTTCCGGTGTATTCCATCTGGGACCTGCAGCAGGCAATCTATTTTCTTATCATGCCTACTGTGATCTTTTTGAGGTTTCAACTTCAACTTTCTCTGCTTTTCTAAGTCAGTCACCACTGACTTTCCAGGTTCCAAAATGTTCTTGACATCTGTCATCAGTTCCTGTACCCTTGCCAATTGTCTTTGTCCTTGTGTATTTAAGCTTCTTTTTGCTGTAGTCTCTTAACTGTCATTGCGAGGGTTGGGGAGGAGGAAGAGATAAATACGTGTAGTTTCAAACAGCAGTGTTGCCCCACCACACAGAGAGGTGAGAGGTAGACAGGCACCCGAGGCACATCAGACGCTGTAGCAGGGTCTGCAGCAGCCTCTGGGTTCAGAGGCCTCTGTTTTGCTGGCTGGTTGCCTGCCACTGTTGGTATTCAGTTATGAGGCGAGTCAAGAGGAATTCTCTGCATGTGTGCTCAGACCAGCAATGCTTTTTGTGAAGAGCAGCTGAGGAAGGGGTTGATGAACTAAGGAAAAAGAATTGGAGTAATCAAAAATTTGTTGGCACGGAGCTGGTAGTTAATGTGTAAATGAATCTCCCCTGCCTCATTTCCCCTTTAACAGAGATAATTCTGGGGAAGGAAGAAAATGGAACAATCTTGGGTGTTTTAGAGGAAGGGCCCGGGATCACAGAGCTAGCTCACAGTAGCAACTCCAGCTCAGATTGAAGAAGCTGGTGTGGGCCTGACTGCATTACCAGTTCCTGAAGTGGGAAACGGCAGATTTTTCATCCCCCAGTAGAGGGGATGTCCTAAAAAGCCAGGTCTTAGTTAACGATTACACCCCTGGCCTTGCTTTCAGTGTGACAGATGGCCACGTAAAGGAGAGCTCTGTCTCAGACAGAATGATAATTTATCCTTTGCATCTAGCAAAGAAAAATAGATGGGGCAATTCTGAAAGAGGACAGCATGGTCACTTCCTGTGCTGCCAGGGCTCTGTGACCTGGGATGGGTGTTTTCTCAGCCAGAGAAGTCCCCTGTCTGGAAGCTGAGTGAGCTGTTACAGATCCCTGGATCTCGCCACAGTGTTCCCCCTTCTCTTCTGGAGAGTACAGATGTGTCCTCCTGAGAAGCTAAGTCATGCCTGAGGGGATCAGACAATGGGAGGAGGGCCTAGAGGAATAGCTCTTGTGCCTGCAAGTCAGCAGGCAGACGGTGCTTCTGTTCTCTAAGGAGGGTCGGTGCTTCTGTTCTCTAAGGAGGGTCGGAACTCACTTTAATGAGGAAACTGCTCTCCGGGAGGCTCCCTGCGCCATCATTCCTTAGCCCTATACCTGTATTTCTGGGGATTAAACCTGGTAATCTTTGTCCCAGTTCTTGACAAATGGTCGACAAACATGGGAGCCTCTTTTTTTTCCCCCATCCCTCTTGCCCCAAATGGGGCAATTTTAAGGTGTCCCCAGAGATGCTGAATCAAAGTGACCTCCTTCGGGCTGGTCACATTGACCCATCTACCCTCCAGCAATTTTTCTTTAGAAATGTTTCTTAATTTTTAAATGAATCTTCTTCTGAGTCTGGTTCTGGAAACTCAACCTAGGCAGGGGCCTCTGAGTTCAAAGTTCCTTTCTGGTTCCATTGATATGCTATTGAAAAATTGAAGGACTGTGTGGCTGTGTTTTCAAGCTCATGAAAGATGTGAGTATAACATCAAAGCAAACCTTGAGATGAGGAAAGGATGGAGGCCTGCATTGTTTCTTCGAATCAAAGGCAGAGAAACGGATTTATGCAGGGAAACAGAATGTGAAAAGGGGGAGCTCGAATTCTGAGGAGAAGAGTGGCGTTAGGAGAGCCCGCTCCGGCTCTTAGTCTTCAGTAAAGACTGCTGCTTGCATAAACGAGGCGTGGGTGTGAGGTCTGTGACAAGGGAAGTCAAACAAGAAGGCTGCCTGGGATGCTGCGCTGCAGAACAGAGGAGCGTGATAGAAAGGCAAATTGATCCTGAAACTGAACTCCGTGGCACAAGCAGGAACTCTGAGCCAGAAAAAGCTAAGGACAACTTTATTCACTGTGAGTGCATACGCATGCCCATGAGCATGCAGGCAGGCGCGCGCGCTCACACACACACACACACACACACACACACACACACACACACACACACCCCAATTCACTGACAGACTGAAAGGGATAAACACCCCCCCCCACCCCCGGGCTCTGGATTATATTTAACATGATACACCTGAAATAATTATTGAAGGAGAAGATCTTAAATCATCACAAGAAAATATTCAGAAACATCTGCAGCACCGGAACAGAATCTCGCCATAACTACCTATAAATTGACTCGTGCAGCAAATGCAGTTCTTAGAAGGTGGGGATAGGCTTAGAAAGGTTGAGCCACAACTATTCCAAAGCCACAGTGGGGTGAGGTTTACAGCATGCCATTCCCTGCCCCCCATCCCAACACACACACACACACACACACACACACACACACACACACACACACACACACCCCAACAGCGTGATCTGAGCTTCTTCTCTGCTATTAGCCTCCCCGTCCTGTATGCGAGGTCCCCACAGCGCGTTTCTCAGGTCCCAGCAGTGGGTTTCTAGCGCAGGCACAGGTGTAGGGGCCTGCCTCTGAAACCGCTCCTCTGTCTGCATCACTCTCCTTTTCAGCGTTCCTTCCAGAACCACTGATTGGCCACACCCGGTTCACCAGGGCCTGATAAAACTCTGCTGCAATCTGCCTTCGTTTACCTCTCTGTCTCTCTGATTCCATGTCTGTTTCTGTGTCTGCCTTTTTCCTCCACTCTTGCTCTCTTCCTCTCTGCCCCCACGTCCCCACGTCCCCTCCTTTTGCAGTCTTGGCCCCTTTAAATCAAGCCAGCCTGTGTCTCTGAAGAAAGATGACACAGCAAATTTGACAGTGCCCACAGTAACTGACACAGGCACCACGCAGTTTGTGCTAGCAAGTCCATTTTTTCCTATTATAATCATATAATGAACACTATCTTAAACCTTTCTCTACATCTGAATAATCCCGTCAGACTCCTATACTCTCTCTATGTAGGATTTTTTTAGGTCAAAGAGTAAAGAAATTTTTAAAGCTTGTGATGGATTTGGAAAAACCATTTTTACAGCAGTGTGCACATAACTCCAAGTTCATTCTGACCACATAATTAGGTGGAATCACGTATGTTTTTCCAGGGCCCCTAAAGACCTTCACATCCTGGAATATTTCTGAAAATTAGTTGGTTTGTAGAAGATAAGCCTAATCTCCTCACTGCACACGTAAATATTAATTAACCTACTGATTTTTTTCAACATCTCTCTGTATCAAGCAGGTGCCAAGTGCTAGTAATTACTTGGGTCTAGACCCTATTGAGTTTAATCCTTGACAAAACCATGGATAACTGTCTTTTAGGAGATTCAATTTTAGTATTTGGGGCTTTTAAAAATCAAAATTAAGATGGAAATGTTCAAGTACCAGTAGACAGAGTGTGATCAAAGTTCATTCTGCCACCCTTTTATTCCTGACAGGACTAAACAACATTCAACTCTCATCTACACTGCCTTTAGTCTCCATTGGTTGGAGCTGCTTCTACAAACACCTAAATAGCCTCGGATGTTCTATAATATTTCATCACTTCTTCAAAAAGAAAGGTATTAAAGGCCCTTTTGTTTCTGCTCATAAAGCAGAATTCACGGGCCATGGTACCCACTCCTTTTTTTCCTTTTCTCTCTCTATCCTAACACTTTCTTTTTTTCTTCCTTCCTTCCTTTTTTTCTTCCTTGGTACTAGGAATTGAATCCTAGACTGCCCATGTGCTAGGCAAATGCTCTACCACTGAGCTGCACCCCCACTGCTTACCCATACTGATTTACCTCATTTTTGATAGGTTCAATGGACAAATCCTTTTCTATCATTGTTATGGTTTAGATCGGGAACAATCCCCCAAAAGCCTCATGTATCTGGAGGATAATTGGATCAAGAGAACGAATGCGTTGATTTCCTGTGTTGTTAAGAGGTGAGGCTTGGCTGGAAGGATGGGTCTTTGGGGGTGTAACATGGAAAAGATATGCTTGTGAGCCCATCATAGTGTCAGTCTATGATTCCTGTCTTGACATGCAGTGAACAGCTTCTTTCTGGGTACGCCCTCCACCACAGCCTTCCATCATTTCCAGAGAAACATGAATGGACTGAGACCTGTGAACTGCGAGCTAAAATAAACATTTCCTTAATTTAAGTTGTGAGTGTTGGGAATTGTATCTCAGCAACAAGAAAGTGACTAAGACAGCCATCCCACAACAACAGGAAAGCACTGTGAATACTATTAAATAGTAAAAAATATACAAAGATGCAAGGCACATTTAAGAAGATGTGGGTGATTCAAAGAGCAAAAGCCCAGGAAACTGTAGGAGACATTGGATACATGTAGGAAGCTGAGCTATCCTAGGGCTGGAGGTAACCCAAAAGATCTAGGCAGATTGGGGCGAAAGAAGAGTCCTGTCCTCTTTTCTGGGCTTTCTGGGAACTCCCGCCCTGTCTCTTGTGATTTCTGCTATGTGGTGGGGAAAAGTAAATCCTCCTATCACCCCTCTGTGATCTCTTGGCAACAAGCGTTACCGTTTCTTTGACATCTAAGCATATAGAAAACCAGTCTAACATTCCTTTACCTCTTCATCTTCTCTACTCAAAATAGTGTCCTTTAAATCCTATTGTATTTAACCCAGAAAGTATGGACAAGGAATTTTATTATTTTATTTTTGATAAGACATATCTATTGACATAATGGCACAAGATGTGAAAGATCAACTGCCCATCCTCAGACATAACCATTCTTCACTCTTTCATGTACCAGTTTCCAAATCATAAACTAGGTATTTTTTCTGTAGTAAGGATCAAACCCAGGAATGCTCTACCAATGAATGAGCTATATGCCCTTTTTGTTTGGTTGTTATTTTTGTTTGTTTGTTTGTTTGTTTGTTTTTGCCACAAAAGATCAAGACCAGGGTGTTCACACTCTGAGCTATATCCCTAGCCCATTTTTAAATTATTTATTTTGAGGTAGGGTCTTACAAAGTTGCCCAGGTTGGCCTAGAACTTGTGAGACTACTGCTTCAGGCACCTAAGTAGCTTGAATTACAGGGATGAGCCATTTATCCCAGCTAGAATTATGAATTATATATTCTGCCACATTTAAGTAGGTGTTAATATCAACACAAAAGTATGCTATCATATTCTTTTAATGGTTGTGTGGTATTTCATTATATGGCTGTGCAATTACTTATTAATATGCCTCCCAATTTTCACGACTAGAATTAATACACTGAAAAATCTAAGTTCAATATGTCTTTGCTTACTAATCTAAGTAATTTTTGTTAGCATAAATTGCTAGAAGTAAAATTATTTGCTCAAACATATACCTATGTAAAACTTTCAAACAATCTGTCTAATTTTCTGCCAGAATGGTTGTAGTATATGCATTCCCAGTGGTGATGTTTAAAAGTGAATTTTTCTCACATACTTGACAGCACTGGGTATTTTATTTTACACGTTGCCAATATGAACAGTTTTATCTCATTTTTATTATAGTAGAACAATGCTCTTTTTACTTTTCCCTAGAGAAGATAATATTTGAATTCTTCTAGCAAAACTATCAAAAATAATGAGGGTCGAACACAGATTTTAGGAGAGGGTGATTTTTAAATATAGGAACCAAAATTATTGAATTAACAGAAGATAAATATGATAAATACAACCAAGAGCTGATTCTTTAAAAAGATTGAGGGGAGGAAGAGGGAAAATTATCAAAAATAAGCAAAAAAAGTGAAAAAGAGAGAGGATACAACCCAATGCCAACTATAAGGGTCTTTACCTCAAATAAGCAAGAATGAGAACTTAATTGGATTCCTTTATCCCTGAAATCTTGCCGTTTCTGATGGGACAGTAAACTGGTGCAACCACTATGGATAATAGTATGGAAATTCCTCAAAAGACTGAAATATTCCATTCCATTTGATCCAGCAATACCTCTTCAGGGTATTTTCCAAAAGTGTTAAAAGCAACATATAATAGATATACATGTATATACATGTCAGCACAACTAACAACATCTAAGTTGTGGAAGATACAGAAATACCCATCAACAGACCAATGGATGCAAAAAAGTGGTATGTGTACACAGTGGAGTACTATTCTTCCATAAAGACAGATGGATTTGATGCTTTTGTAGGTAAATGGACATAACTTGAGACCGTCATGCTTAGTAAAGTGAGTCAAACTCAGAAGGTTAAATATCACATGATTTCTCTAATATGAGAAAACCAGGACACAGGCATTTTGTAGAACCAAATGGGTGTGATATTAAGAGTCCTGGGTGTGAGGGAGGGAACGGGAGGGCCAGAAGGCAGAAGGGGAAGGGATTGTATGATGACATGATACATGTGTGCCCAAAATACTCAAGTTCAGTGTAACCATTGTGTGGCACTTACATATATACTAATAAAAATTGAGGGGAAACTTATTGCAAAACACTAAACTAAATTTTATATTAAGATACCTAAAATGTACTTAATATGAATGGTATTTCTTAAATATATAAGTTTCTAAAATTGACTTCAAAGAACGTTTACTCCAAGAATACACAAAAATCCATTGATTACAAAAATTTGTAAATAATCTGTAACCTTTCATGCACCTTTGTCCTAGTTTTTAAGTGAATTCTAAGAAACCTTTTATAACACAAAAGTTCAATACATTTTATAATATAAAAATATACTTTTATACACACAGATATGAAAGTCTTAAATAAAATAAGTTATAGTCAACAGTGTGTTAAGAGAATTGTGTTATGACAAAGTAGTGCTTATTCCATGAATAATTACTGGTTCACCATTGAGAATTATTTGTTGAAGCAAATCTATAATATTTCAAACAATGAAAGGAAAACAAGGCATATGGTCATCTCAATAAATGCCAAAATAGAATATAACCTCCATTCAGATTTATGATGATAATGACAATGACGACTTAATGATGAGAAACACCTTAGTAAACAAAGACTATGTGAGTGAAGAATTCTTTTTTTTTTAAAAAGTCACAACTTGCAAACCTAGTGGTAAAACAGGGAACACTGGAGATATTTCTACTAAATGGAATGCTGTCATTTTTATTTTCATTAGTCAAAATATTTCTGGTGTCTCAGAACAAGATCACTAGGTTAGATAAAGGAGTGAAGAGGTAGTTATTAAAAGAAATGGCAGGTTATTTTTATTTCTATACTATATTCCATTTTTCCTAAAATAATCCTCAAAAGTCACTGAAAATGTTATTGACTATTATTATTAAAATATTAATATAAATATTATTATTCACTAATGAGAGAAATGAATGAAGTGGTACAAGCTGGGTGTGACAGCCCGCACCTATAGTTCCAGCACACTGAGAGGTTGAGGCAGAAGGATCTCAATTTCAAGCCCAACCTGAGACAACTTAGTGACTTAATGGAAAGCCATCTGGAAAAAAAATATAATATATATAAAGGCCTGGGTAAAAGGGAGGCATGCAGTTCAGTGAGAAGGCCCTGGGCACAATCCCCACTACTGTGAAATAAATAAATAAGAAAACAGACCAATATATACAAACCCATGATATTCTTATACTTCAACAATAGCCAGTTAACAAATACAATGAAAAAAAACCCGAATGTTCTCTATTTGTGATTTCATATCCATAAAATGCCCTGTGTGACTATAACCAGAAATATAGATTTAAATGAAAAAATATAAAGTATTCCAAAAGAGAGCAAAAAACTGAAAAAGTTGGAGACTGCATAGTATAAAGATGTTTTCTGTGAATCATCTTATGAATTTAAAATAGTGCAATCAAAATCCCTATAGAACTTTTTTTAGAACTTGAAATATTAATCCCAAACTTCATGTACATGTGTAAATGTATGCATGAAATTAATCAAGAAGTTTGCGGATGAGCTCATAGTCATACAAAACAAACACCTCATTCCCAGTCTCCTTTGCAGCTGGACATGTTCGTATGACTAAGTTCTGATCAATAAAGGTGTTTTGTTACTCATCCAAAAATCTTTCTCTCTCTCTGTCTCTTTTTTTTTTTTTTGTAAAGAGTGTACTTTATTGGGAGAAATATAGAAGGGCAAAGAAGGAGGCTAGAGCTTCTGCTAGTGAAAAGAGAGACCTAGATAGGTGGGTTGCCTGTTTAGCGTGTTGTCCTGGGGCTTTTATGAATGACCAGAGCTCTCTTATGTAAAAGAGTTTTGTTATTCAAGTTGTCTGTTATGTTCTTCACACTTAAGCAACTGCTAAAGTCCGCCTTTAGCCAGGTTTAGTCTATCCCTAGGCAGCCTTTGAAGTACTCCATCCTTAAGATCTTTTACTCCATTGTCTCTGAACTACCTACTGTTTAATGTTTATTCATCAGTCGTCCTAAGAGGGCTGAAGGAATAGCACAGGGCATAAAGTGCTTGCCTAGCAAGGTCCTGAGTTCACTTTCCACATAAGCCGGGTGTGGTGGGCAAAAATCTTTCTCCAAAGACAATTCACATATATCCTTTCTCCCTGTCTGACCTCTTTGCCTGTTCTGGTACTGTGGACACGAAGATGTGTGGGCTGACCTTTGAGGATAAGAGTCACATTCTAGTAGTAACAGAGAACTGAAAGTAGGTTGGGTCCTAGAGGTTTTCATGGAAGTCAGACACCACACTGTTTCTAGATTCACCCCAGGTGTAACCTGTGAGACGTGAGCTCTCCTATTAGACTACTGTTATTTAGGGTTCTCCATTGAATCTAATCCTATCAAAACACCCTTCCAGCCAGTGTGGTAGCACATGACAATAATCGCAGCCCTCTGAGAGGCTGACACAGAAGGCTTGAAAGTTTGAGCATAGACTGGGCGATTTAGCAACTTAACAAGTCCCTGCCTCAAAAAAATAACAAAGGCTGAAGATGTAGCTCAGTGTGGACTTTCTTGGTTAAATCCTCAGTGTTGCTAAATAAATACATAATAAATAAATAAATAAATAAATAAATAAATAATAAAACTCTTTCATGCCGGGCGTGGTAGCACACACCTAGAATCCCAGCACTCAGGAGACAGAAGCAGTAAGATTTTTCTTTGGTTTGAGGCCAGCCTGGGCTACACTGAGGCTATCTCAAAAAAAAAAAACTTCCATATTTTTTGCAAATTCATGAAATTATATTCAGACCTATGCAAACACATCCACACACACAAATTTGTATAGTTTTGCATCACTGTTTTGGATAAGAATAAAAAAATCTTTCCTCATTTTGTTTTCCTCAATCAATACATTGTAAAATATCCATATCAATTAGTAGAAGTCTAATTCGTGTTTTTTGATGACTTCAAAAACTTCCAGATTTTCAGGGTATATGGTGCACTTCTTTACCTTCTTCATTTCATGAACAAGAAAACTTTTCAGCAAGGATTTTCGCCACCATCCTTGAAATAGTGAAGATATAAGAACTAGGAAACATGGCCTGTTTTCATTTATTATGTTCTTAGAGGATTTTGGGAGTCTGTTGTATTGCTAACACCTTCTCCTTGGAACACTCTATTTCCTCCTTCGTTTTTCTCTGCAGACTGATCACCATCTCATTGTACTGTGCATTTTACTTACTTAATGTCTGCTCCTCCTTGTCATAAGTATATATCTATCACAAATATGGAGATTTTTCTTACTGTTATGCTCACTGCAGTATCACTAATGTTGGAATAAAAGCATTCCAGAGAAGGCAAAGGGGAAGGGGTTAAGCCCTGAGATTAGAGGACATTGAGGTGTCTACAGACCTCAAGGAGGCCAAGATACCTGGAATGATGTGACTGAGAGGAAGAAGAGAGAGCATGAGTTGTGGTACAGATGTGGTGTGTTCCCCCAAAGCCTCATGTGTTTGGATGTGATAGGATAACCATGGAGCTGCGTACCGTTGGGAAGAGGGGCCTGGCTGGAAGAGGCAGATGCCTAAAGCTTCACCTGGAAGAGGTGGAACTCTGATGCTTGACTCAGAAGGGGCAAGACCTGGAAGGGTACACACTACTTTGCCCTTCCTGCTTCCCTTGGCTTCCTCTGCCATGCCATGAGGAGCATCCCTGCCGCCTCCTCCACCGTGTGCTTCTGCCATTGCCAGATACCCATAAATGGACTGCAACCTTCTGAAAGTATGAGCTAAAATAAATCTCTCCTCCCCCAAATTGCTAATGTTGGGTATTCTATCACAGCAACGAAAAAGTGACTGAGACAGAAATTGGTACCAGAGAAATGGGGTTGTTGCTGTGACTTTACTATGTGGTTTAGAAGTATTTGGAATTAGTTTGCAGGAGGAGTTTGGAAAAATTTTGAAGATGTCAGCTAGAGAAGCCTTAGAATGCTTGACTGTTCAAGCTTGGTGAGAGATTCTGGTCAGAGCTCAGAAGACCAGAATGCTAGAAGAATTGCAGAGTGAAAAAGCTGGGCTCAAGAAGTTTCAGATGGAAAGGAAGACTTTATTGGCATTTGGTATAAAAAACATGTGTGCTATACTGTGGCAAAAAAAAAAAAAAAAAAAGTGTGTCAGCATTTTGTCCTTATCCATAGACTTTGCCAGAAACTGAGATTAAGGGCAGTGGGCGAAGACTTAATCTGGTGGAGGAACTGTCAGGGTAGACTGATGTACGTGGTACTGTTTGTAGCTTTTAGCCGGCCTTACACTGAGAAGCAAGAGAAAATGGCAGAGCTAACAGGTGTAAAAGTTTGCAGTTTCGAGTAAAAATTTATATGACTGTTAAAGAGATTAGCATTAAAAAGAAGCCAGGTACTTGGAGTCAGGACTATAAAAAAGAAGCCTTGAAGGTGTCTCAGGAACCAGCGAGACCCCACCCTTTACCATTTAAAGGGTGGAAAGGTAAAGGATTTTGCTTTGAAAGAGACCCACGGGGCATCCTGCAGGTCAGCCTAGGAAAGTAAGTACCCAAGGAGTTCAGCCATCTAAAACTTCAGAGGTCTCAGCAGTGATTGTCCAAGAGGGCCAGATTGTTGCTCAAGCCAGTGGTGGACCTTGTCATCATCCGTGCGGTGCTGGTTTCAGAGTCATGCAGAGTGTGTGAGTTGTGGGATTATGGAGGCTTCCACCCAGATTTCAGAAGAAGGCCTTGGAAGTCAGGCAGTGTGCACCCGAAAGGGCAGTATGTGAAGTTACAAAGGTGAAGCAAAAAGGGTAGTGGAGGCCTTGGAAATTTGGAGGTGCCAGAAGCATGGACCATGTGCAAAGGAAAGCCTCAGGCTATGAGCAAAGCCAGCCCTAAAAAGAACTCTTTGGAGGCTGCAGTTGGAAGCGATGGTATAGGGGCAGGACCCTCTCCCCAAGCCCATTGGAACTCAGAACTCACCACAGTTTACCTGAAGTGCTGGACACAGTACTGCAGGATCCAGTGGAGCTGCAGGATTTAACACTTGCCCTGATGAATTTAGAACTTGTTTGGTCCAGTTGCTTTCTGTTCTTCTGTCCTCCTATTCCTCCTTTTGGAATGGGTATTATATTGGAAATGCTTAACTCTCACAGGATTTTCACAGGAGTTCACAGCTAAGAGTTTGCTTTAAGCTTCAGAGGAAACATTGCACTTGCACTATTTTTAGCAGTGCTGGAACAGTTAAGACTTTGGCAACTCTTAGAGATGGACTAAGTGTGTTTTTGCAGAGGAAGGTGGACATGAATCATTTTAGGGCCAGGCACAGGATGTTGTGGTTTGGGTCTGTCGTGTCCCCCAAAAGCCTTATGTGTTTGGATGTGGTGAGATACTTATTGAGCTGTGTGCTATTGGGAGGTGAGTCTTGCTGGATGGAAGAGGCAGATAGCTGGAGCTTAACCCAAAAGGGACAGAACACTGAGGCTCGACCCAAAAGAGGTAGATCACTGGGACAGGACCTGGAAGGGTATACATTCCTTTGCCCTTTCTGCTCTGCTTGGTTTCCATCTGCCATACCCTGCCTCCACCTCCACCATGTGCTTCTGCCATTGCCCGATTCCCATGAATGGACCACAGCCTTCTGAAACTGTGTGCTAAAATGATTCTTTGCTTCCCTAAATTAAGGATTTTGGTTATTGAGTCACAGTGATGACGAAGTAACTAAGAGAGCATGTAAGCAGAAAAGTGATCAAACAAACTCATATGGGGTCTTTTAGGCCACGACAGTACTTTATCTTTTATTTGTATCTAGTTGAAGAAGAGGAGGGAGTGTCATATTCTGATTCTAATTTAACAATAGAACTGATGGAATTTACTGACAAACTGATACAGAACGGGAAAGCAAGAGATGGATGACTCCAGAGACTTTAGCCTGAACAGCAGGAAGCATGATGTTGTTATTTATTGAAGTCAAGGATGCCACAGATGAGCAAGTTCTGAAGAAGTCTGGAATTTGCTTTAGTATGTGCTATATCCGAGATGCTTTTAGATACCTAAACGAGAATATCAAGTAGGTAGTTAAATGTATAAGCCAAAAACTCTTGGTGGAAGCCTAAACTGGAGAATTAAATTCAGGGACGTTTGAAGCCAAGAGACTGTTTGAGGTTACCAAGAAGTAAGTGGAGATAGGGAAAAGGACTGCTTTGGTTTGGATCTTGAGTGTCCCCCAAAAGCCTCACATATTTTATACTGTGTTATTGGGAGCTAGGGCTTGGCTGAAGGGTGCAGATGCTTTGGGTTTGACCCAGAAAGATTGTGTCAGTATGTTGAGATGGGTGGTGGGGGGTGGGGTGGGTGTTGTGTTTGCCCAGGGCAGAGATTTCAAGTGTGTGTTCTGGATTTGTGGGCTGGGAAATGAGGGAGGGGCCAACCATCCTGGTTGTGGGGGCCCAACTAGCAGCTTGAACTAAATAAAGAAGAAGCATTGTTACAGCTTCTTCCAGGGAAAGTTCTAGCCTAGCTTGATTCTCCAGACTAGTTGGACACCAGCTTTCATTTGGCTTCTTTTTTTTTTTTTTGAAAGGGAGGCCAGCGACCCCAATGGCCCCAGAGGAAAAGTGACAACAGCTAGAGGAGAATGAGCTAAGAAAAAGGTATGTTAGTAATCAGTGAAATATGAGTAAATAAGTTATGAAAGTTAAAAAATTCTGAAATAACTAAATTTGCTTTCATCTCTGTCACTTTAAGTATATTTATGTGGTATAGATTTAAGTTCATTTAATGTAGCAATGTGATATAGTTTTAACTTTGTTTTATTGTAGCAATTCACTTATTAGGTCACTGATGAAAATTTATCCTAAGAAAACTGATTGATGTAAAGATAACCCTGTGAATGTACAATTATGTACCTTCCAGTATTCAGCTAAGGCATTAGAAATGTAACTTTTTTTTCTTCCCAAATTTACTAGTCTTTTGAACTACATGCTTGTAGTTATTTTCTAAAGTGAACTGGTGGGTAAGGCCAGGTGTAAGAATAACAACAAAGATATAGCAAAATATAGAAAAAAAAACTTTTGGTAAATATCCCATTAAAGGGATTGGTTGGATTCAGAGAGGAGGCATCAAGATTTAACTATTGTGACCCATTTGAGGAATAGGAAGCTGAGTTAGAGTGGTGACTTAAGTGAAATGACTTAGGTGCGGAAGATTAATATGTTAAACAATGTATTGTTTCTCTGACTTGGAAAACCCCAAGCACAGACATTCTTTGGAACCATATGAAGTGATAGCCGGAGTTGGGGGAAGGGATATGGAGGGTGTGGGAGGGTTAAAAATGGGAAGGGATTGTAAAATTGTTATGGTACATATGTGTATGAAACACCCAAATTCATTGTAAAGACTATGTATTACATTTGTATATTAATAAAAATAGTGGGGGAAAAACATTTGTGAATAGATAGGTAGGTAGATAGATAGATAGATAGATACATAGATACATAGATACATAGATACATAGATAGGGAAGAATTGACCCAAAAACCAAGAAAGATCAATTACTGAAGTAGAAGAAAATTATGAGAATGTAATATCATAGAAACTAAGCACAAAATGTGTTTCCAGGGACAGAGAATTATCCGCTGTACAGAACGCTGCAGATTAGGTTGTAATAGGCAAACAAAACTAGATATCATATTAGAGACATCCTCATATCTTAGTGGCATAAACAATATTGTTACCCATTCATGTAATATATTCAGCAGCAAGAGGAGAGATGAGAAGATGGGAAGAGTGGTTCACGATGACAGTCAAGGCTGTATGTTGACAGTTTGAACTTGTGGCTTCCAAGGTCACTCTAGATGTTACTGCCCAAACCATAAAATAGGGTAGGAGATTAGGATGGTGCATTAGAAATACATTGATTAGACATTGGCAATTAACAGAGATCACATTCAAGTTGGATAATTTCAGCAAGACTTCACTGAAAGACTGCTTATGAAAAGTGCAAGCAGGAGCAGAAAAACCAACAAAGGATGATACCGTAATCCTAAAGAGGTTGACCCTTGGGACAGAAGGGGAAAGAGAAAGTAATGGCTAATGGAATTGGGAGGGAGAAAGAGATGTGTGAAGAGGAGTGCCTGACTGAAGCTTCCAGAGAAGAAAGCAGACAACTCCAAGCAACCACACAGAGAACCATAGAAAATAGACATCTCAGACTCACTCTCTTCCCTCCAGTTTCCCGCAGACACCTTCGGTTGACTCAACCAACCAGAAGTCAAAGTCTCACTCATAGCACTGCTGACAGACTCCCAGTGCGTGAGCACAGTGGAGAATGGTGATAATGTATGGGAAGAGGGAGTTGCCAGCACAAGAAGGTCTTCTGAATCAGGCTTAGAAATTGCATACATCTCTCCTACCTACCTTCCACTAGCCAGAACCCAGTCATAAGTCCACATCTAATTGCAAACCAGGCTGTGAAAAAAGGTTCGGGTAGTTCCCAGGAGGAAATATGAGAGATTTGGTGAACAGCTAACCCTTTCTACCACATGGATAAACAATATAGGAATTAATAATTGAGCATTGGATTTAGCTGTATAGAGGCAATTGGTGACCTTGATAAGCCAGTCAGAGGCAATTCGTGACCTGGATAAGCCAGTCAGTGAAGCAGAGGGTGTGAAAGCCTGACTAGAGTGGACTCAAGAAAGAATGGCAAGAGAAAAATCGGAGGCAGCATTTGTTAAAACGGCAACATCTTTCAGTAGGTTTTACTGTAAAGAGAAGCAAAGCACTCAAGTAGCAGCTGGAAGGATTATAAGATAAAGACTTTTGATTTGTTGTTTTACAATGAAGAAATAGAAGTATGTTTTTATGCTGATGGGATTGTTCCAGTGGAGAGGAAAACTGATGATGTAGGGAAGAGAGGGAAATTTGCTGGTGTAGTGTCCTTGAGTAAGCACAACAGGATGGGATCTAGTGAAAAGTATGAAACCTGGCCCTGGAAAACACCAGGTATTCATCTAGAGCAGCAGCGAGGAAAGCAGAATACATGGACAGAGCCCTGGTTGGGAGTAAATGTCGTAGGAGTGGTTGTTGAGGTTCTTTTCTAATTATTTGCATTGTCTCATTGAAACAAGAATCAAAGTTATCAGCTGAGGGTAAAATTAAAGGAGGAATTGCTGGGCAGAATGAAATAGTGTGATATAACTACATAGACAAATTTCAATCTTCCCAGGGAAAATGGGCCAGTTATTTCTGAGATATTCCAGTCTGAGTCCACACTCAGTGAAGGCTTCCAGTCCTGCCTTTCTCCCATTCTGCCTGTAGACCTCTCTTTGCCCTAATCCAACAAGGGAATTGGATCATGGTGGTAAATAGCTCTTTTGAGCACTCACAATTCCCAAGCTCTGTTCTAAACACTTCACAAATGCTTAGTCATGATTTCATAACTCTATGAAACAATTACTACTATTATCAACCCCTGGTATGATTCAGATCTGGAATGTCTCCCCAAAGCTTTATCTATTTGGAAGGTGATTGGATCATGGAGGTTAATTAGATCAAGTGAATTAATCCGTGATGATTTCCTGTGGGGCCTGGTTAGAGGGATGGGTCACAGGGGACATGACTTAGAAGAGTGTACCTCCCTCACCAGTTCTACCCTTCTCTGGCTCTGGTTCCTGTTGCCATCCTGTGAGCAACTTTTCCCACTAGAGCTTCTAGTGTGTCGTTCAGTCATTGGGAGCTGACCACAAATGGACTGAGACCTCTGAACTGTGAGCTAAAATAAACCTTTCCCACCCTTAAGTCGTGAGTTTCAAGTATTGTGTCCCAGCAACAAAAGCCACTAAGACAGTCCCATTTTGTATAAGGAAGTCAAGGCACAATGTATGTGCATAGTAGATGCCCGAGCTGAATTTGAACTTGGACAGTCTGGCCCCAGAGCCCTTATTCTTGCCTTCTAGAAGCATCACAGTTGGCCCTCCAGATTGAAAAGGTCTGCATTTGTAGATTCAAACAATTGTGGACAAAAATACTGAAAGAAAAAACTGCTTCTGTACTGCATGTATGTAGACTTTTCCTCTGTTCCTATTCCCTAAACCGGGTAGTATATAGCAACTATTTGCACTGTATTGGCTATTAGAACTAATATGGAGCTTTTAAAGGGAGGATTGTGTATGTTACTCACCAATACTGTGCCATCAAGGACTTGATCCATGGATTTTGGTATTCACTGGGGGTTCTAGAACCAGTCTGGTGAACTAGAAGTGTCAAAGAATGATAAACATTAGAGGGGGTGGGATTAGGAGGGATAAATTATATCTTAGAGGATCTATGACCAAATAGATGCAGGTGAGATTGTGTGTGGGGGAGAAGGTAGACAAGGGTTTGCTTGGGATCACACAGTGAGTCTAGGATCAAAAGACAAAAATCACTATCAGGAGTACAAGGACTAGTTGAGTAGACCAGAGAGCACCTTAGAAATCTTCCCTATCCTATGTAGACTCTGCACCAATAATCCTATAATGTTTCATTTGATCTTGATTTAAAATTCCCTTGGTTTCCTTCCATGTGTCAGTTGTTTCTATGATAGAGACACGGTGCTGTCATTGTAGCAATAATGGTGATGTGATAAAGATGGTTCCCAGTCGATGGGCAGTGGACTGTGTGAAGGACTTTACTGACTGAAAACTGTCAGCGAGCAAAGGACGAACCATTATGTCGGTAGTGCATCATCCAGTAGTTAGAATGTCCCCGTGTGAGTTATGTGGCTTGTTCCCATTTGCAGAGAAGAAAATCGAGGTTCAGAGAGGTTGCAGCCCATGACCAAGGTCAGATAGATAAGACGTGGTGGAGATCGGCTTGGGCCCATGCCTAAGTCCGGAGCCTGTACTTGCTACGCTGTACCAGCTGCCTCTCTATTTTGGGATGAAGCACCAGGAGCCCTAAGAAACCCTACCTGGCTCCAAGGACCTTTGGGATCGGGCCCCTGGGTGAAAGGAACTCCCTTTAATGAAGTCAATTGAGAAACAATCCTCTTCTTTATTTGCCTGTAACAGGGGCTCAGAAAAGCTAATTATCTTCCTGTGAACCAGTTAACTATTCAATTTTCTCCATTTGGGTAATTAATTATCAGAGTCAAATGCAGGATTCAGCTAATTTTAGAAACATGCAGCTGTAGGGTCATCTGGGGAACGAGCTCAACCCCGAAAGGAGGAAGAGCAGGCGCCAGCTTCTGCCAAGGCTTAGCAGGAGGGGGAGTGTTGAGGGACGGAGAGAGGTGTGCCTAAGGCAGGCTGGCTGGGATTCCCTCAGCACCAGAGAGTAGTGGTCAGTGTCTTACACATAAAAGCACAAAGCTGCTACTGCCAGTGCTGCCTGTACCACCTTAGCATTGGAGAGGGGGCTCTTCAAACATCAACTTCTTTAGCTGTTTCTACTTTTGAGGGACTAATGAGTCTATGTCATGCCATTGGGTCTCACATTATTACTTGAATCCAGTTCATCAAGGTACCAAGCCACAGACACACAGATACACACACACACACGCACATAGGTGGGTTCTACCTATCTGTATCTCTGGCTATCAGTATACCCTAACATTGCTGACATTTACCAAGAAGCAGGCATCTCACCAAGGATGTTAGGTATAGGTGCTTTCCCGTGCTACAGATGAGAAAGCTGAGGCTCCGAGAGAAGATGAGACTTGCTCAAGATTCATGGTTAGGATAGGGTTGAAAGTTAGGATTTGATCTATACTCCCGGACCTGTGGTATCTTGAAGTAACATGCAATGTGTGCAATTTTCTGAGAAGTACCAGATGAAGATATGAGGGTGTTCTGTGCAGTCAGGGTTAGAGAACTTAGCTCACTAAAACAAAGTCAACAAAATGTGTTAGAAAAAGGATATTCAAACTCTCAGCAAGCTCCTTCACAGCAGAATGTTCCTTGCATTTCTAAGTACAGAAAGGTCTAAAGTTTTGTTCATTGTCTCCTCCCTGGTGCCCCAGGAAGTAGAGCTAACTATGAACTATCTTCCGAGAAGAGAGGTTTGGAGTGGAGTTGGTGGTGATCATGGCTTTACTGAGCACTTTGTGTATGCCAAGGATGATAATCATTTTAGTATGAATTAATTCATGTAATCCTTTGGGGTTTTTTTCTTTTTGTTGTTGTTGTTGTTTGTTTGTTTGTTTTTGGGTTTTTTTTTTTTTGGTTTTGTTTTGTTTTTGAGACAGGGTCTTGCTCTGTAGTCCAAGTTGATCCTAAATTCACTTTGTACCCCAGGCTATCCTTGAACACATGGAAATCCTCCTGCCTCAGCCTCCTGGGTACTTGGATTATAGGCATGTGCCTCCACATCTGGCTTATATGGTGCTGAGGAATCAAACCTGGGGCCTTGTTCTTACTAGGCAAGTGCTGTAATTGCTGAGCTATGCCCCCGGCCTCTGTTATCCTTGCAGTAAGCTGAAATTCCCATTCCTACTACACAGACAGTCAGCTGCAACATGAAATTTAATGCCTTGCCTTTGGTGGGGAAGCTGAATTCAAATCTAGGCAGTTTGAAGTCACAGCCTACCTCTGAATCAGCTGGTCCCTGGTAAAGGGTCAAATTGAGATGTTAAGGAAGCTACGCCAAACCATGGACAGCTCCACCATGCCTGTGTGTTTGAATAGCAAGGTCCCTGAGGCTGGTTCACTGTGCCTCCTGTAGGCCCCAATATCCATCCCATTGTAAAGAGCTCTGCCTCCTTACGGAGAGGAATTCTACTTGGATTGACCATTAGGCACCAGATGCATTGGCTTGAAAAGTCATGCATAGTTGAGTCCTAAGCCAAGTAGTTCTGAAAAACCATCCTCTGGGTTGTAAAGGTTTTCTCTAGAGTGGACCAGCCAGAGAACTGCTACCTACATCAGCCCAACAGTCTGCCTCTCCTCACAGCTTGCTCTCTCCACATCTTCCATCCTTCTTCATTACTTATGAGAAAGGCAGCCACTCTGCCTGAGCTTCCTAATTTGTTTTTCTGCCATCCCCACAAATGCTGAGAACCCAAATTGGACTTCCCCATATTTGGTCTTCCTCCTTCTGCCAACCTTGATGGGAGTTTCCAAGTTCAAAGCCCAGCTTCTTGGCCCAAGCTTCTGGCCCAGAGCCCAGCAGGTGCAGCCTGGTTGCTAAGCAACATCTCAGGATCTCTGTGTGTTCCTGTCACATGATTATTGTTGCTAAGGAAACAAGTCCTCTGGCATCCCAGGACACAGCACAGCCCAAGCAGTGGTGTGTTACCTGAGGCCTAACAAGATCAGGATGATCCTTTCCTTTTTATCTTTATTGTATTTTTGAGACAGGGTCTTGTAGTCCAGGCTGATTCTGAACTCACTATATAGCCAAGGCTAGCATCAAACTCATGTCAATCTTCCTGTCTCGGCCTCCCAAGTGCTTGATGATGCTCTCCATTTATGCAGGTACTGCCTAACCTAGGAGTGTGGTCATGTGCTGTGCACTCATGGAATCCAGTTTTTTGTGGTGGTAGAGAGATATGTATTAATAGACCGGGTTCAGAAGACAATTTAATATTACAAATTTCTCCACTCCTTAGCCCTAGATTCTTCTGTAGAAACAGAACAAAAAAAATTGTAAGTTAGAAAAGCTGGGGAGGGGCTGTACATAAGAGGGTTGCTGGAGGGCCTGAGGGCAACAGCAGCAAGAAAGCCAAACAGAGATCTTTCTAATCCTACCACGCTATACCCAAAGCTCAACCTCTAACAGAGGTGGTGTTACATCAAGGATGACGCAGCCTCCCTGGTGGCTCACCTCCCCGGATTCTCCAGCCCAGATGTCCTGGGATTCTCTACTGAGGATTTGCCTGGAAATGAGGTAGAAATGAGAAAAATCTTTCTGAAGGACAAAAGTATAAAGGGATGGACAATAAGAGAGGAAATATATGAGAATGTGAGCACCAGTGAGAATGTACAACAATTGAATAATAGAAATTTCAAAAGTATAAAGTAAATGGAAAGAAATTATCAAAGAATTAATTGAAATGTACTCAAACTCATTGGACTAGCTTAGGGGAAAAAAAAAAAACCCAGCGCAAGTTTCCAAATTCCGAGAGTATACAGTACCAACTCTGGAAATATTTCTACCCAAGTCACACCTCTGGAAAGTATCAGGTCACTGATGACACAGAAAAGATTCTAAACCTTTCCAGAGAGTAAAAATAGTTTTCATAGACCATGTCAAAAATTATAATTGCAACTGACTTCTTAACTGGCAGAGAGACCATGGTGCAATGGCCTCTAAATATCAAGGACAATTATTTCATCTTTTTTATTACAACTGTTTTTTATTTGAAGACCTCTATTTCAGGGGGTTGACCCCCCACTAGTAATACCTTGCCCTCTATTTACACATGCACTGTTCGGTCTTCTTGCTGCATTGCCTTGAAGGCTTTAAAATTGTACTGGTATTGTGGGTCTCTGTCCTTCCTATTGCAGGCTTTCTCCTATGTTTGGGCATATTAAGTGGCTGTTTGGATATTTTGATGTTTGGTTTGGGATTCAATTGGAATGTTTAGTTTGCCTGATCACACTTAAGAGGAAATCAAGTGCACAAGCCCATGCATACACACACACACACACATATACACAAAAACACACACAAATCTGAAGTGCACACAGATACACAAACGCACACATACACACACACACACACACACACACACACACACACACACACACACACACACACTGATCAGAAGCTCTTAATACTTGGCTTGGGTAGGTGGTCTGTGGGTTTCGCTATAGAGCAAGCCTTCCCAATCCATCTGTGAAGTTCTCAGGCTAGTCAGATTCTCCAGAGAGAAGATCTCCCATCCTCTTGCCTAGATGAGATAATCCCGGCTACTAGCATTCTAGCAATTATGAGAGAAGAAAGGGTAAGTCTTACTTGTATTGTGCCAATTTATACCAAATTCTCCTATTGTCAACAAGAATACCATGTCCTTCATTGCATCTGGCCTCCCTGGTTCTGGAAGCCCTTTTTTCAATTTCTTTCAGAAAATAAACCTGCAATCTTCTACTAGGGTTGAGGAGGGAATCTGAGAATCTGCACCTTAGACTTTGAACAAATCTTCCTGTTGTAACTGTACCCAGTGCTACCAATGCCTGAACCTTGGGGTTGCTGCTGCTGTATGAGGCTGCTGGTTTTTTTTTTTTTTTTTTAATTTTCCCATTGCCAGTTTAGGACTTCGCTTTCTGAGTCAGCTAAGTATTTCTTTCATCACCTTCCAGCTTCTAAAATTGTATTGCTACTTGAGAATGGTGCCTTTTCCATCCTCAAGGTCTTTGTGGATTTAAACCATTAAAAAGTTCCTGCACTGATATGAGCCAAGTTTCAGAAGAGGGGGATGGTAATCAGTTGTTCTTTTTTCGTCTGTCAGTGTGAATCGGAAGTCCTTATGTTGAAAAACACCCATTGCTAGCAAATGTGGATCCAGCATACCTGGGTTCAAATGCTGGCTGTAGTATAAACTAGTTGTTTAACTGCTTTCTGTTTATAATAACACAATGCCACTGGCTGGTTACATCATAAAAAAGTGGTTATTTTGGCTCATGGTTTTGGTTTGGGGTCCTAAGGTGACATAAGGCATCACATAAGAGACAGGCGACATGTGGGAAACCTTGCCATACTGGCTTTTGTAGCAGATCCACTCTCAAGGTAATGCACTAACCCATTCATCCACTCATGAGGACAGAACCGTAGTCACCTCTACAAGGACCCACTTGGTCCCACCTCGTAGTATCTCCCAATGGTAGTTGCATTTCAACATGTGTTTCAGAGGGAACAAAATACGTTCAAACCACAGCACATGGGTAAGTTACAAAAACTCTATGCCCAGTTTTTCTCCTCTGTAAAATGGGTATAATAATGATACACACTCTATATGACTGTCTCGAACTCTCAGCATAATGCTTACTGTAGTAAACCATTTTATCGGAGTTAATGATTATTGTTATTTATTATTTATATTTATTCTGTATCAAGACTTGTGACAAGGTAGCAGCGGATCTGGAGAAACCCAGAGGAATATTCTGGGTTAATCTCCTTTTTCCAGCCTCAAACTGGTATGACCAGTTTTCCTACTTAGGTCTATACCATGTAAATACAGTACGTACCCAGGTAAATTATCAAACAGGTGGAAGATCTAGTTGTGCAAATATAGCTGGTAATAATGTAAATAAGGTATTCAAATGAACCAGAGGCCAGCGAGGCAGGGCAGTTGTTTTCAAATACAGTTGAATCTTTTAAGCATAATGGTCATAGGCATCAGTTCCCAAATAACTCGCCCACACATTTATTTCTGAGCATCAAAACCATGCTGTCTGTTACTTGTTTTGCAGGGCAAATGACACCATCTGGAGACTGGAAACAGCACATGCTGTAGTCAGTGTCCCACCTCTACCCCACCCCACCCCCAGCCCCAGAAGCAAAGTCTCCTCCCTTGAAATGAGCTTCCTTCTGTTTTCCTTTCTTCTGGTCTGCTGGGCTTTCGTCTTCCTCCCGCTGTTCTCTTTGTCCTGCTGAGCAGGCAGCAAACTTGCAGATTCTGCTATCTGATCCCACTGCTCAGCTTTAAAACCAAAAGCAAAAACAAAAACAAAACTCTTCTGCAATTTGTGAACTTTCCCTCCTGGAAGGTGTAGCCATCAGCCTCTGTGGAAGAAGCTGCTGTAGGGAATTGGTCTCAACATGACAACGGAGAAAAGATTGAAGAGGGAAAAAGAGGTGGAGAGAGGCAGCAAGGGACGCCCACATAGAGAAGGGAAAGGCCTGCCAGCTGCAGTATGAACCACACACTCAGCCTTTGAGAAACACGACTGCTTTAACGTAAGTGCAAGCGCTAGCCAGGTAGTTTCCACTGCAGATTCACTACCAGGATTAAAGATAGATAGCTAGACATTTTTACAGAGCTAGCAAGGAAGCCTGTCTTAGAAGATGCAGTTATTGATGCCATTGTCCTAAGCATGCCCTCTGGCTTGGATTGTTCCTCCTCCTGCAGCCTGTACTTCGCTCTCATCCCAGCTTCAAACCCAAGGCCAGTGCTTCCAGCCTGCCTCACGTCAGATCAGTCGGGAGGCCAGAGGCATACCACATGTGTTTATGAGGCTGGGGGTTATCCTGAGAGGTTTGCAGGTTCAGCTCCTGCCACCATCCAATGGCTACAGCTGTACCTACCAGGTGATACTCTTCATCCAGACATGATCTCTGCTGCTGAGATACACTAGGCTAGTGAGGCACCAAGGTAGTACACCCAGGAGCCAACAGAAGATCCAGAGCTCTGCAGCTTAGAGATAAGGGTTTACAACACATCTGGAGTGCCAGCTCTCAGTTTTCCCATGTATGGTGTGTTTTTATTTGTCAGAGTTCAGAATCTTGCCCCTTTTGCTCCTCTTTCTCTCAGATCATACCTAAACTTCCTGAAGGGATTGTTAATGCCACATTTCTTATATCCTGGAGCTGTCCTCGTTCCTGGTCTTGCTACATGTTTGAAGTAAAACAGACCCTCTTGAGGCCAAGAGATAGGGATTCTCAGCCCTTAATCCACATCCTGTTACCTACCTACTGCAGGGAAGACCTGTGTTTTTCCTTCTCCTCCCTGGCTAATGGTGTATGTGCCCCTCGCCCCGTTTTTCTCTTTGCTCTTACTGCAAGGAATAGGTGTTCTGTACCAGTAGGGCCTATCATAATGTCTCCACGAATGAGAGTAGCCCACTAATCTACGTTCTATACAAGGAGGAAATCCCCTAAAATTATAAGGTAGAAGTCCCCCCAAAATGAAAATGAACTCAATGAAAAATGTACCACCCGCTAGAGGAATAGCACAGCGGTTAGAATACTTGCTTGACAAGGGCAAGGCCCCGAGTTCGATTCCCCAGCACCACACAAGCTGGGTGTGGTGGCACACGCCTGTAATCTCAGCCCTCGGGAGGCTGAGGCAAGAGGATTGCTGTGAATTGGAGGCCAGCCTGGGCTACACAGTGAGTTCAGGACTAGCCTGAACTACAGAGCAAGATCCTGTCGAGAGAAAGAGAGAGAGAGACCAGATTCTAGACCACTTCAGTGATGTCTTTGAAAGTTAGTCCTATTAGTCCTGTTCTTTTATTAATGGGCCAATCCAATCTCCATCCGAGCTGTACTCCCCTGAGATTTTCTTCCTTTCAGGCTGAAGTTCCCATTTTCTCTTCTCAATTAAACCTTTTGCCTATAAATTCATGCTATTGTCTCAATTTTTTAATTTCTATCATCATTGAAGCAAATTCCTATGCGCGTCATATATCAAGGTGACTGTTCAGCTTTCTTTAAAATTCTGTGGGATTTCTTATGGTCTTTCAATAATTTCTTTTTAATATTATATATGTCAGGCAGTTTCCAACCAGGAAAAAAAATGATTCTAAGCATTTAAAAGAAAGGGAAATTAATGCAGAGGATTGGTTATACAAGTTATTATATTTTAGATCAGAAAGCCCTCCCAAAGTCTCATGTGTTCAGAGGTGGGCCTTTTGGAAGGAATTGGGTCATGAGGGTGTTTATACTCATTAGCAGATTAACCCACCCATGGTTTGGAGCTGAGTGTGCTGCTAGGAGGTAAGGGCTGGTTGGAGGAGTGGAGCTCTGTCACCTCAAAGCATGTGTTCTTATCCCTGTTCCCTTCCTCCTGGCTCTTGCTCTCTCTCTCTCTCTCACACACACCTTAGGCCCCTCTGTCAGTAGGATTATAGCAAGGTGGAGCACAGAGGCACTGGGAGAGATGAGAAGAGGGAAGAACCCACGTGGCTCTTTCCCTCTGTCTACCACAAGCGGCATCCTTAGCAGTAGTTGCACCTTCTCCATGACTTCAGACAGGTTTGCCATGCCTACCGTCTTACACTGATCCTGCACCCTGAGCTCTAGCAACATCAAGTCTTGGTGTCACAGAATTTGAAAGGATGCCTGGGGCTGAAGAGCTGTTCTCCAACATACCTTTCCACTGTATCATTTTTACTGTGGGGCCAGCTGGTCGTGGACTAAGCTGCATTCTCTGGATCCATGAGACAGAATAAACCTTTTCTTCTCAGTTGTGTATGTCAGGTACTTTGTCCCAACATTGGAAAAGTGACTAGTAACACAAGTACACAAGTGACAGAATTGCCAACCACCTGGATGACAGTGGAACCAGTCAGAACTTAGCAACAGTGGGATGCCACTGCCGTGGCAACGAGAAGCTCTGGTGTTCCCAGAGCTCAGGGTTCAGGATCTGTGAGGGAAGAGGGGACCATGGCAAACATGTTGGATCAGAGCCACAGCCATAAAACTGATGCAGCCACTGTTAAAAATGCCACCTATGGCAGAGAAAGAGAAAAAACCGGCTGGAGTCATCCTCTCCCCCTGAATACCTACCTCTCTCCAGCACCTCTGTGCCTCACCTTGTTGGAACTGTGCTCACAGAGAAGCCTGAAAAATGAACCTGTCGCGGGAGCCACCCTGTGACACGGCGGGACAAGGACAATCTCGGAGTACAAAGACTGGACAACACCCACTCCATTACTTATTTTACATTGTTTAGGTGTTACTTAATTTTTAGAACGAAATGAATTTATCATTTCAACAAATAGCAGTATACAGCGTCAGAGAGACAGATGTTCAAAATGTAGGCACCGTTTAAATTCCCTAATAAACATAGATACTATTACGCACAACTCGGTAGGGAAGTCTTCTCTTTTGGAGAAAGCTCCGTACCTTGCTCATGTAACGTTGACATCATAAACGAACTTTTCCCTTTCTTTACTGTTCACGTTGGCAGTGCTCGCTAGAGATGATTATTAGCTCCTCAACTGCAGCCTCACCAGCAGGGTAGTGCCCAGAGTCCCCACACCTTCAGGCTCTAGAAAAGAGAGAGCCAAAATAGGGCAGGTATCGTTTGTTGACTCAGGAACACAAATCACCAGGTTCATTCTCAGCCTCGCGCCATCTCTGCGCTATTTTCCTGCTGCTGACTGCAGGATTAGTCTGGCTTCATATCAGAGCCCAGAGAGGTGGGAGTGGCACAGTGACGCGACAGAGCACGATGACAAAACAGGATTCTTTTCCTTACATAAGTTGTATATAAATAAGCGTTCTGTTAGGCGATTTAGTTCAGCTTTGCTATTTTCACTATACAAACATCCAGATCTGTGGCTGGGGCACTGCGTTGTATCGGTCTGCACTGCCTTCCCCAGAGGCTCCAGCCTTCTTCTCCAGCTTACATAATCCTGAGAAAGCAGTTCTGGCGCAGCATTTAGGCTTCGTCCCCGTGAAAGCAGTGCTGGCTCTTTTCCCTGCAGGCCTAAGAAAAAACCGGTGAGCCTGGGGAACAGAGGCGACCTCAGAGCAGGCACAGATAATGTTTAATGCGTAAACATTCTGTGGCAAAGTCAAGGGCACAGGCAAGCACACTGGGCTCAGACGCACCTTTAGCACTGACCCTAGCTCTTCCTCTAGTCCATCTGGGTTTAGGTCTCTTTTTCCTTAGCATCGCTCTTGTAATGAACTTCTCCTCAGTCTCCACCCACCTGCCCCATGGACACCGAAAAATTAATGTGTTGGCACACGAATTTGTTCACCTCCACACGCATGCTTGTGCCATCTTCCTATCTCAGGGAATCGAATTTCCAACCATTCAGCTAAGTTAAAAACCAGGATTTTATCCTTAATACCTGGTTTGTCGCTACCAGCATCTAATTTATTCTGCCCCCCAAACGCCTTGTGAATCCAGTCCCTTCCCTCTGTCCTCATAGCCTTCAACCCAATTCCAGTCATTTGTTATTTAATACCTGCACTAGGCAGTCACCTCCTGGTTGTTCTGCACTGCTTTTCCACACAGCAGTCTTTTATCCATTTTACAGTTGTTTACTGGGCATTTCCATTGTGGTAGGTTCTAGTGATGCAGTAAGAAGCAAAAGAAAGTCCTTGCCCTTGTGGAATTAATATTCTTACAGAAACCAGTTACCTTTTCGAAAGCACAAATATTGCCGTATCTGATCCCAGGTTAAAGTGTGTCAGTGACATCCCACTGCCCTCAGCATTGCATCCTAAGTCCCTCATGTGCCCTCTCGTCTAGTGCATTTCGCTCCATTATCTCCTTTACTTACCTGTCTACCTTCCTAGCCACATGGAATCAACTTCAGTGGCTCTCACATATCCTAGAACATTCTAACTAAACCCCTTCTTTCCTTAATAGCCACTTACCCTTGAGGTCTCAGCATAGGGCTTTCTTGGTCAAAGTTGCTGACTGAGATGAGACACGTTGGGTATAATAAAGTGTGGAAGATTTTTTGTTGTTGTTGTTAAACTGAGCTCAGGGTCTTCACACTGAGCTATATTCCTAGCCCATTTTTTGAGTTTTGATTTTTGTGACAAGGCCTAAGTTGCTGTGTTTCTCCGGTTGGGCTCAAATTTGTGATCCTTCTCAGTCTCTTAGAGTGCTGAGATTACAGGACTATGCCAGTGGGTCCAGCTCCTCAAGATTCTTGATACGTGAAACCTGCTTGTCACAGTCATTACTGCCCATTCCTTGTCCTCAAGTTTTGGAAATGATTATGTAAACAGAGCACAAGGCCAGAAAAATGCATATTTCTGCAGTTCTGGCCTCTCATTGTGTTGGATTGAACAATATAGAGTATTTCTTTGAACTGGGCTGGAGAGAGCCTTAACTGATGTCAGAAAAGGAAGTTTACTATTTTGGGCTGTGAAGCATCTAAGCATTCATGCCATTTGGAGGAAATTGGAGACATGTGTCCAGTGGCAGAAATGACCTAACTAAACTACTCCTGCAGCAGAACCTTATATGGCTTTTCTGAGGTCAGTTATCCAGTTCTTCTCAGTGCTGTGATCTTCTTGATACCCTTCCTGTGAAATCTTTTCTCTTAAGGCTCACTGGATATGATCTTTATTGTTGGAATCAGAAAACCTCAACAGTATAATTATCTTTCTTCCCCTTCAGGCCCCATTGTGAGACCCATTCCCAACCACTTCAATGGTTCAAAATGCAAGCCCAAGGGAGAATGAACTGGACAAAACAGAGATTCCAAGTTCCCCAAGGTAACTTACCCATTCTCTTTTTCCTGGGGAATTGGCAACTCAAACACCGGGCCATTTCCCTTCTTAGCCATGAGAAAAAAGAGAATTTCCAAACTGATCTAATCTTACAAGAGGGAAATTCACCTTTTACCATAGCTAGTTTCTTAGGACCCCAGGTCCATCTATACTGAAGTGTCAACTAATTGGTAGCAGAGTCAGGGAGAGAGTTGTTGAACCTCTCCCTAGAGTCCAGCAGTCGTGAGTAACTGGAAATATCTGTTGCTTTTTCAGGTATTGTATGATTCTTTGCAACATGGGTGTCACTGCTCCCTGCCTTTGTCCCTTCACCAAACTAATGGTTTGGCCCTTCTTTATTCCCCTTTCCATCCCATGACTTATCCCTCTGGCGTTGGTACTAACTTTTCTACTCCTACAAATAATTTACTCTTACTGGGTCAGAGCTCTTTCTGTCTACCCCACAGCTCCTTCTCATTGGTGACTTTGCTTCCTCATTGCCTTTTATCTGTGTTTCTCTTACCGTCCAGCCACTCTTCTATTTAAGTCTATCCCATAGATTCAAACTTCTCAAGGATGATGGGATTAGATCTACTGAACACGACTCTTACCGAGTCTGGCACAAGGTCTCTTGTCTGTGGCTTCTTTGCTTAGAAGGGCTGAAAAGGTGACAAACACACAGAACTAATGGATCCTAGTTTAATCCAATATTTGAGACACAACCTTTACAAAGCTAAGCACGTCGCCTTCACCTCTGTTCCTTCTCTAGAGATCTGGCTTTCAAAATAAAGTCCCTCCCATAGCCTACCTCTCTAGCTTCATCTCCTTTGCTCCCACTATAATTTAAACACCTAGTTCCATCATACATCATTTTAAAAATGAAATGAGGTCTCTCAATCCCCTGACCAATGCACTCTCCCTTCAGTCATCCTCCACACAAGGGAGCTTTGTTCGCACTTCTTTTTCTACTTGTATTCTGTTTTTTCTACAAAAGACCAGGCTGAAATATTTTAACATCCTCATCTGCTTGAGCATGAACCCCTCAGGGCAGGAATGATGTCTCAGTTATCTTTAGGGCTAGCCAAGGTGAGTGTTAATGAGTGAAGACTAACTCAGCAATGACCCTGAGACACCCTTCCCCTGAGCTTAACACATAGTCTGTAGTTAGTTCCCCTGTCCCTGTGTCCAGCTGTTCACATTTGGGAGTTGTGAAAAAATTAGTGTCCCACAAACATCCTGGTGGGGTCTCACTGTACCTTCTCTGTGACAGAGCTTGTTTAGATAGGAACAGGCCTGCAGGATTAGATCCCAAGAATACTTCTTCTCCAAAGAATGGCAGCAGCTAAGAGGACACAGTTGTGACGTAGGTGGTTCATTGCCTAGTCTCTCGGGGGCTTTGCGCTGCCTGACTGCTCCTGCTGCTGCCTTCCTGTGGAATGAGCTCATTTCCTCTTGTTCTGTGGGTTTCTCATCTGACGCTGCAGGACTCCTGGTCCAGAAATGACTCAGCTGATTTGCCTTCTGACACATCTCAAGTGATAAAGAAGAGGAGAAGAGGGAGAGGAAGCCTAATTAGAGCTAACATTTGAGTCTTAATTGTCACGAGAAGGCCTGGCGTCATACCCATAACACTATACAGAGGGCCAGAAGGGTTAGAGCGTGGACCTAAAACTGCCCCCAGCAGCGTAGCAGAGATTGTGGGAACTCTGTCAGCTCAGAAAGGATTTAAGAGGTCGCAGGGTTCTCACTGAAGCATAGGCTTTGAGACTCTTCTCCCAGGCAGCCAGAATTAGTGTTAAAGAGTCCAGCTGGAAGGCGACACATATCAAGACATACATTAGGTTCTCATAGCGAAGACCGAAACTAGAGCCAATCTTCGGAAAAGTTGGAGAAAGAAGCAAATTAAACAAATCAGAGAGCCAGAGCCAGAGCCAGCCCTGTGAGTCCAGCACTGACTGGCTGGGAAAGAAGGACCAAGGCTCAGAATCACCCTCATCCATTCGTTACTTAGAACCTTTGAGTGCCGGAGCTGCAGGGAGCACAATCTCTGTCCTGCAGGAAATTTATTTTTTAATTTGGTGGGGAGTTCAGAGTTACAAATAAAGATCACAATAAAACATGACCAAGGCTAAGGCAAGGCACAGCCAGGGGCTATAGAACGCATACCAAAAAGAGGACTTAAAACTGCCTTTTTTTAATGGAATGTCTGGGAATCCTTCATAACAGAGGTAAGCGGGAGGTACACTAGTTGGGAAAGAGAAAACTCAGAATGAGCGTGGAGGTATGTTACTACAAAGCCTCCGTGGGTGCTGCATTGGATGGCACTGCTGCCTCGGGTGCCTCACAGTGTTTGACAGCAAATACTGCAGGTGTTCATCTTAGGCACAGGAATGGGTCCACTGGCTGTTACTTTGATGATCCCACCTGGTAGTAAATATGGACCTCACCTTTCACCCCTAGCACCTGACCCAGCTGATCACAACTCTTCCTCTTAAGAAAGGGGGATGGGTGATTGCTTCTGCTTAGTATGAGGTTCCTTCATCCTCCAATTTCTTCTCTTCCTCCTCCTCCTCTGCTTCTTCACACACCACACTGACTTGGAATGACCTCAGAGAAGAAATCTAAGGCAGGAGAGAAGGAGAAATTCAACTCAGCCGGTACTTAGGTGTTCAGGACTCAACTTCAAACACATGGGACGACAGAACAAGGGAGTATGTTGGATTTTAGCCCATTCACGGCTCCAGATGTAGTGCCGGACAACTTGGTGTTGGCTCAGGACTGGGCCGAGACTGACTCCTGCGGCTGGGTCCCCAGGTGTTACAGTAGAGTAGAAATTAGGTGCTGATCAGGAAAGCTGTGAACCTCCTGAGAAGGCACTCGCATGACTGACGGGAAAGAACACAGGTTTAGCCGGATCAGTGGCATGGATGTGTACTCCCAGCTACACAAGAATCTGAGGCAGAAGGACCACGAGTTCACACTCAGCCTGGGCAACGTAGTGACACAGCAACATGCCTCCAAAAAATGCAACTTTAGGTTCAGAGTTCTAATACAGCTTCTTAGCTGTGTGTCTTTGAGCATGTTACTCAGCTTCTGAGCCACTGCATCCTCAGCTATAAAATACAGCTCTCAGGACCAGCTTCCTAGGATTATCGTGAAAGTAAATGAACACATTCAATATTCAGTTAAAAGGAATTCTCTTCTGCTTCTCCGCATGGTTTGTTTTATGAAGCCCAGGGAAGGGGGAAGGGAGGAAACTTTATTCAACATATGTAAAGGGTTAATACCTGAGTATATAGAGAGTGCTTTTAAATCATTAAGAGAAAGAATATCCCAATAGAAAAACAGATGAAATATAGAATTAAAAGACACTTAATAGTTGTCAATCATATACAAATATCATGTGCATACAGAATATACAACTATATATATTACTAAAATTATAAAGATTTCCATAAGTTCTAAGTCAGCCTGGGTTTGTAGTGAGTTCAATACCAGCCTGAACTTCAGAGTAAGATTTTGTCTCAAAAACAGCAACAACAACAATAAAAGAACAAAAAATCTCAACCAAATAAAGACAAAAACAACCTGACACTAAATAATTTGTATTAAAAAAAAAGAAGTTTTGTGGTTTATGGTTCTGGAGGCTGGAGGCTGGAAGGTCCAAAAACCATCTGCTCAGTACTGAGGAAGAGCATTCTTGCTGCATCTGATATGTCAGAGGACAACACATGGAAATAGAAAGCAGTCCAGCTAGCTTGGGTCTTTCCTCCTCTTCTTATAAAGCCACTAATACCATCATAGGAGCCCCACCATCATGACCTCACCTCATTTTAGTTACTCATCTCCAAGTGTTATTAGCTTGAATTGGGGAATTTTCTAACACATGGACTTTGGAAAGAATATGATCAACCCACAGTGCAATATCTTCCTTTGTGGCTTATCAAAGAACATGAAACTTTCACCATCTTTAGTGTAGAAAGCACTGTCCATAACATGAGATTGTTGGTTTGGATTAACTCAAACTGCAGTTTCCATTTGAGGTCTTCTAAGTCTCACAGCTGTCACTCTAAATTATGTGTTCTGTAGCCTGCTTTGGAAGATTTGGCTGCTTGTATAGGTGTGAGCCCAGAGAAAAAAATGTACTGATCACACAGACTTAAATATGCTGATAGCTTTAAAAGTAGTATTTCTCATTGAAAATATGTTGCCTGGGACCTGGTTTATACATTGATCAATAAATTTGGTTATTGTGAGTCTGGCCTCAAGGTGAATTTCTTTTTAATGATGACAAAAATCAGATTTCCTGCTATATTTGAGATCCCAGATTTTGGGATGTGCTAATTCCTCAGACTTTTCTGAAAAACATAAATCTTACTGCCTTTTCTCAGAGATCGGTCCCAACATTTCCACAGGGAGGTAAATACCTTTCTCTAAATACTGATGTAATAAGTAGTGAACAAGAATATGCCAAAAACTTCATAATGGATAACAATTCATAACCACCACACTTGCCCCGTTATTAAGCACTTTTTACTTGATTGCTTGCTTGCTTGCTTGTTTTTGGTGCTAGGGATCATCCTCAGGGCCCCATGTACTACTGAGCTACATCCCCATCCGATTTTTTTTTTAAGTTAGAGTTTCACTATGTTGCTTAGGCTGACTTAAATTCCTGGGCTCCAGCCATCTCCTCCCTTTAGACTCCCAAGTAATTGGCATGACAGGTGAGTGCCACCAATACTAAGCACTTTCTAGGTGTCTGGCAGCATTTTTTATTTTGGTGCACTGAATGGACTCATAGCCACAACGACTTTATGATATAAACAACAATAGTTTCTAATTTACAAATGAAGAGGTAGGGGTCCAGAAGATGGAGTAATTTAACCAAAGTTATAAGGTCAAGAAAGTGGTTCCGCTGGTGTTTGAATCTTGGGCTGTCTGCTTTCCTTTATGCCCATATGTGTAGGAGTTGATTATGACCTTATTTTGAAATCACCATTATGCATAGGAAGTATCACCGTTTTCTGATTTTCCTAATAAGTTTTCCAATGATGAGTTGATGACCATTTGCTCACAAACTTTTCTGTTTCTTCCTAAATTTTCAGATCTCCTACACTAAATCTTTCCCATGCACACTCAGTGGATAACACACAGGGATCTCGTGGCCAAACTCTCTTCTCAGAAATATGGGGTTCTATGCTTCCATGAGCTTCATGAATACCATGTTAAATTTAAACTATAAAGAGCTTCTCATACCTTGTCTTCTAACCAGCAGAATTAGCTATATGCTGACACGTTCTATATATGGTCCCAGGACTCAAGGAAAATACTTTTCCTTTACCATTTTCCAAAGTATTGATTTAGTTCTTTATTTTATGAATGTGAATATAGAACTTTGTTTACCAGTTTCAGATACTTTGGTAAAGCTCAAATAACTAAAATCTACCAGTCTAAAATTGAATTGAGCTATTTGGAGGATATAAAAAATACTGTTCAATTTCACTTTATGTGTTGCTATTTTTACTTGAGCTAAAAATTCTGTAGACAGAAGAGTGGGAAAATAGACAGGGGGACTGCATTGTGCTAAGGAAGAACTAAGAGAATGAAACCTGGGAAGAAAGAAGAATTAATAACGATCACTTCCTTTTCTAGCCACCATGCTTTTATACATGCTTCATTTATGTCATCTTATCATTTATATCATCTTGTTTACTCTCCGCAACCTCCCTGTGACATAAATTTATTATATCCATGACATGGATTAGGACACAGAGTCTCAAAAATGTTAAGTAACTTGCTCAAGAGAACGTGGCTGTGGAATATGAGTACTGCTGTCTTGTATGTCCAAGGTATAGACAGAAAGAATAGATTACAAAGCTAAGCTGGAGCCTCGCAGATTACTGAAAAGATCAAAGTGAAACGAGCAATGAGAAAAAAGAAGAATGATCAAATGGCAGAAAAGGACATGCTAGCCATTAGTAAAAGGTATGGCTTCTGAACCTGCCTGCCTGAAGCAGGGCAAGGGAAGATGATTGGAGCTGGCTGGCACCGATGGAGGTCAGGACAAGAGACAGTCAAAGGGGGCTCATGAAATGAGAAAGGATGCTACCTCGAGGACAGGAAAGTGAAGAGGATCTACATTAAGGCCCAGAAGGCAAGGCTAGACTCAGATGTAGGGGCGCTAACCTACTTGAGGGCACTGAGTGTCTTGAGCTCACGGGTTGACTCTTCCCTTTGGAGAACTCTCCTTGTCAAGGTCTTCCATCAGAAAAGATAGACTTAGTCACCACGGTATTGATAACGTCCCAGCAGCCCACCAAGATCTTTCTTAATGACTAGAGTGGAAATGCAATTCATTTAAAAGAAAATAAAAGTACTTATTGGATATTTTCTATGGGCTTTAAATAATACGCAAAAATCTCTTGATGCCTGTCCATGTGGCCCTCACAATCTAGTAGAAGATAATAATCCAAGTTGGGTGGTTGCTGTATTGGAGGGAATAAAGAGAAGTTAATTGTTTGAATCTGGAGTCAATGATATAGGCCTGTTGTAATCCCAGGCCTGCACTCTGAGAGGCTGAGGCAGGAGGATTGCAAATTTCAGCCCAGCCTGGTCAATTTAGGGATTTAGTGAGACCCCGTCTCAAAATCAAAAATCCAAAAACAAGCTGGGAATGTAGCTCAATGTGAAGGCCTTGGGCTCAATCTCCAGTACCACACACACATACCCACCAACCTCCCCCATCCCCCCCAACACACAAAGAAGTTAATCATTTGAAAGAAGAATATTACATTGTAGACAGAGAAACTATGACGAGCAAAGGTCCCTTGTTTTAAATAGTTCATTTTGGACAATGAAGGCTTAGTCCAGGATTGGGCTTTGCACATGTTTGCTACAGTCTATCTGGATTTCTTCTTCCCTAACTAGAAACTTTCTCAATGTCGAACACATCCACATTTCAGGCCAAAGATAATACTTCTGTCTTAAAGCACAAGAGAGTTTTCACTTACTCATGCATATGTACACACTTGCGAATATTCATCCATCTAATAAGATCTCTAACCAGCTATCTTTTCATTAATCTGTTTACTGATTACCCTTCATAAATCAGGTCAATTTTCCATCATACTAGTCATCAATTCATGTGTCTGTCTACTCATCCACCAACCACTGACTTATTCATGTATTTATACATCTACCCACACTGTATCTCTCTGTGTACTTATATATCAATTATATCCATCCTCCTATTTATGCATTTATGCACCCATGTACTCATTCTTGTCTCTACCACCCATATATCCTTTTATTCATTTATCCCTCCAACCAAACATTTTTGCATAGCCATTCAAATGAATTATCCTTATGTGGCTAAAGATAACATTGACTTCTTATTTTACGGAGTTTTAAAAATTAAAAGACTGCCATTCCTACGGCTGAAATGGGTTTTAAGGGAATAAAATTAAAATGTTAGCCACAGCACAACCCTTCTGGATGTCTTAAGAAGAACTCATTTTCTTGACTTTTACAGCTTGAGTTCACTTATATTCTTGGTCTCATGGCCATCTTTTTCCAACTTCAAAGCCAGTAGCATAACATCTTCAAATCTCACTTGACTCTGTCCTTTCTACCTTTCTCTTGCATTTATAAAGACCCTTGTGATGATTTTGGGCCCACCTGGATAATCCAGCATAATTTCCCTACCTCAAGGTTAACTGATTAACAATCAGCCTTAATTCCCTCTGCCATGCAATACAAAATATTTACAAGTTCCAGAGATTAAAACATGAGCGTGTTTGGATCATTACTCTGCCTCCCACCTCATCCATTCACGTATGCATCCACCCATTCATCCATTCATTAATCCATCTTTGTGTTTGTCCACCTGCCCATCAGTCTGGTCTTCCATATGCTCCTGCATGTATGCATGTGCCTATCTATTTATGTACCCATCCAGCTGGCCACTTATTTACATTCATCCAACTAATTATTCACTTGCCTACTCTTCGTTCATCAGTCACTTATCCTAATTTCATCCAGTCATCTACCAATAAATCATGAATCAGTTTATCCATCTATTCAACCCCTTATCTAATCCTTTAATGACTTGAGAAATACTCTAATCTGCCTCATCTCTGGCCCATTAATTAACCAAACAGCACCCTTCCAAGATTCCAAACATGTATGCACGCTCACAGGGACACATAAACATGCTCTCCCCGCAGTTTGAAAGTACTCAATCAAAGCAGGTCATTCTGCTTGGACCTTTGTTGTATGTTCTCAATGCCACCTCTTTTTCTGATCCTTCCTCCAAATGGCTTGGTGTTCCTGGCTCCTAATCTGACTCAGTTTTGCTTATAGTACTTTGTACTGGCTGGTTGCCAGTGAGTCCTCCTGGAATCTTAGTTTCCAAGCTCTGACAGTGTTGACTTTGTGTTGATCCATCTACTCTCCTAGCTGTACCTCAAAGAAGTGAGGGCAATAAGTGACCCTATAACATATGAGTATGTGTGTTGATGGTACTGGGTAAGAGCTGCGTGTCTCCGTGCTTTTTCTACTGCCATGAGTCCTGCGTCCTTGAAGAGGTATGAATAAAACCCATACTCCTCACAGTTTAAGGGTTTTTTTGTTGTTTTGTTTTTTGCTTTCCCAGGGAAGTAAAACAAATAGTATTATAAAACAATTGTAGTGTTGTGATGGTCATAAAACATTTTGAAAAATACTGAGTAATCAAAAACCCATTTAAAGATCTCAAAAATTGCCACTATAAGGGAAAAATAAATAAATATGGCTACTTTATTTTAACAAATTTTCTCCAACAAGTTCTATTAATAAAGTAGAAAAGCAGAGACTACTGAAGCAATAATGTAAATAGCAGCAGTAATATCAAATCACCACTCACAAACTCAGCCATAAATTACAGTTGTTGAAAGTGCTGATGGTCTCACCATAGGCAAAGACATAGACCAGGTGGACTGAAGGCTGTGTGTACTTCCCAGGGCTCAGCTAAAACACCAGTTCCTGCTGTGCTGCTCAGAAGGGCATATCATAATGCTAGGAGTGACATTATGATAATAACTGCTCTCATCGGTTTAAGAAAAGTAAATCACTCAGATTGTGGTATTTTACAACTGATTAGCAATAGATTACTGGTCACATACCATGTCAAGGCATGACCACTGTGAACAGTGGTTAACTGACTGCTAGATTCCTGTACAGTTTCAAGCCAAGAATCCATCATGGGCACAAGTTCATATTGGAGTGAAACAGTTTGGACAAGTCTGAGTAGTCTAGCTCCTCACCTATACATACCAGGCATTTGTTGGTTGAACAGAAGTTTTAGATTTTTTTCATGAAGCCCAAAATTGGCCCTGAATGGTGTCGTCTACCCTTCTTTAAAACCCTTCAAGAAGTACTGTACGTGAAAAATGCTGCTAACAAAGCCTTGACCAAAGGATAATTCAGAAACGAATAAAAAGGGGCAATTCCCTATAACTGAGAAGTCTAGCCTGAGAAGATAACACTCCTTAATAGCTGAAAGATTCTAGATCCTGAAGTCAAAAATATTTTGAAGGCATTATCATTTTAAAAATGTAACGTCACCTTTTTTTTTGGGGGGGGGGGCAGTTTTATTCTGTAGCCCAGTCTGGCCTTGAACTCACAGCAATTCTCCTGCCTCAGCCTCTGGAGTGCTGTGGTTACAGGTGTATACCACCATGTTTTGCTAGTATGTAGTGGTGGGGGATTAAACCCAGGGCCTCAGGCTTCCTAGGCAAGGGCTCTGATCACTGTGCTGTGTCCCCATCCTGTAAGGTCACATTAAGAATATGTGATCTGGCTGGTACTAAGACATGGAAATTATATAAGAAGGATTTATACTTTGATGTCCCGTGTACAAAATGCTAACTTGAAATTAGGAGAAAGAGGTAAAGAAGAAGAGCAAGAGATAAGGAAAAAATGGAGGAGGAGGAGGAGGAGGAGGAGGAGGAGGATGACAAAGGTGCAATTCTTCATTTTTAGGAATTCCTAGTCCAGTTTTTCCATCATTCAGGTCTGTTCCTGATAAAAGACTTTGGCATCTCTTCATCAGAAACAACTACTTTTTCTTCTTCTTCTTCTTCTTTCCTCCTCCTCCTTCTCCTCCTCATTCTCCTCCTCATTCTTCTCCTCCTCCTTTTTCTGCTCCTCTTACTCCTCCTGCTCCTCCTCCTTCCTGATCACACAAGAAGATAACCTTATTTTAGTTCTTTTGTGGTTGAGTGTGACCCTGTAATTGAGTTCAAGCCAATGACATGTGAGTAGAAGTGAGGTGTGTCATTTTTGGACCAATGCTGCTCCAAAGGAGCAGCTGGATGCAGACCATGATAAAAAAAAAAAATCTAAGGAATGATTTAATGCTAGGAGAGAAGGAAGCTTGATCTAAGTCAGCAGAAAGAGGACTGTAACTTGTCATTCATAAATGCTTTTCTTGATATATATGAGCAAGAAATAAACTTTTTTTGGAGTCATTCTCTTGTGGACATATTTGTTATAGCAGCCAATAAATGTTATACTACTTGCTCTTTTTAAAAAATGATCTGATTTCTTTTGTTCTCATTTTATCATGACTTTCACCCAGTGTGGTGGAAATTTAATCCATATTTCCAGGTTAGATTAATAAACACTCTTCAAATTAGACCAGAACTCTGTTTTTAACAGAAAACACCAAAGGCATATTGAAGATACCTGCTGTATTCCATGCTTATGAGGGAGGGATAGTCATGTTTGTTTGAAGATACAACAATATTGTTCATTGCTGCTGTCAGACTCCAAAACTAGCACTATAATAGCTATGCAAAATAGTCATGGGCTCTAAAGTCATCTGGCCCGGGTTTATCCTCAGCTGAGTCTCCTAATTAGTAAATCTCAAACTTTAACATCTCACCATAGACTGCTAGCCCAAACTTACTATGGGAATTGATTCACTTGATTTTTGGTGGCTAAAAAATTCTACCATCTGCATTCTGTAAGCTGGAAAACCAGGACAGCCAATGGTGTAACTCATCCTGATTCTAAAGGCCCAAGGACAAAGGGACCCAGTAGTACAACTCCCAGTCCATGTATGGAGGCCTAAGAATAGAGAACAGGGATGGAGAGGGTGCAGGAATAAGACCCAGAATCTGATGGCCTGAGATCCAGAGGAACGAATGGGTGAGAGCTGGAGGGTGAAACATCCCAGCTCAAGAACAGTGAGAAAGCTGCGTTCAGTTGCACAGGTCTGTAATCCCAGCACTCTGGAAGGCTGAGACGGGACAATCCCAGGTTCAAGCCCAGCTAGGGGAGACTTGGCAATTGACTTAGTTCCTTTTTTGTTGCTGTACAAAATGCCTGACATGCACAAATCAGAGCAGGAAGGATTTATTTTAGCTCAGTTTCAGTGGTTTGTTCACAGGTGGGTGGCTGGAAAATGGTGGGAACACATGGTAGGGCTGGAGCCAGGCCCAGCGCCAGAGCTGGGGCTAGAGACAAGATTTTCATGGCATGATAGGACAAAGCCGGCCAGGTGCCACCTCTGAGCAGTACACAGTATCTATAGGAACATGAGGCTTTGATGGAAACTCCAGATCCAAACCACAACAGCAACTTAACATCACTGTCTCAAACAAAAAACAAAATAACAAATGGGCTAGAGATGCAGTGTGTGCTCATTTTGACAGCTTGTAGGCTAAAATAGGAATGATACAGAGATGTAGTGCATTGCAAAGGTCTTGGTCTTTCCCAGTACTTGGTTAATCCCCAGAACAAAAATAATAATAGTAATGGTGCAGAAAGACTTCATACTTCCATCATCATTTTGCTCATGTGGGGCTTCAAGAGGCTGGATGATGCCCATTAACATTGGTAAAGCTGGTTTTCTTCACTCAGTCTACATATTCTACCTATCCAAATGCTAATATCTCCTGGAAATACTCTAACATACACCCCTCAAGATACTCTGGTTCAAAATACTCAAGATACATTCTCTCTGGATATCCTTGTGCCCAGTCAAATAGACACAGTTGATCATCACAACATGTGCGTTCTGCAGAAACTTTTCTTTTTGTGTTTGCTTTTCACTCTCTCTTCTGTAAAACCTCAGCCCTAGTTTTGCTTGTGATACTTGGGATAAAAGCCTGGGAGAAACCCAGAACATCTGAGCTGACCTGCTATGGGTCAGCTGAAATGGGACAGTGGCTGATGGACAGACATGGTGATAGCTGTAGCTTCCTTCCATCGATGTGCCTCAGTCTTACCATCTGTAAAATGAAGATAATAACAGGTTTCACCTTGTCAGAATTAAAGATGATAACAATTGTGAAACACTTAGAATGGTGGCTGGTGCCACCATTAAGTGGTCAATAAATTAAGTGGCTGGTGCCACCATTAAGTGTTCAATTATTAAGTGTTCAATAAATATTATCTATTATGAACTGTTAGTGTTCCATAACATTGTTTTATTATCATGGGTGCATCTTTCTCTCCAAATTTGTTCCCCTTTAGGATATGTGTTAGGAAGAACCAAAATGTGTGGTAGGAATTAGGCTTCCTAGAATTCAGTTTTACTGGCTGTAATGAAAATATAAAGCTGGGTGTGGTAATGTATGCTTGCAATCCCAGCAGTGGGGAGGCTGAGGAAGGAAGATTGTTGTAATTTCAAGGCCAGCCTAAGCTACATAGTGAGTTCAGGATTACCCTGTGTGACAGAACAAGACCCTGTCTCAAGAAAAGAGAAAAATAATGTAAGAATTATTTACAAAGAAATGTAATTAGATGATTAAATACACTTGTTGCTGCCATTCCTGTTCAGGTTGTTGATGGGTGATTTGGATTTTCTATTACTAACAGGCTATGAAGCATATAGTCAACACTTAGTAATTGAATGGAACTGAAATGAGCCATGGAACAGCTTAAAATATTTAAACATAGCTCACATACTGAAAAAAACTTAAAATTGGAGGCTAACATATACAGTAACTGAGCATGATCTGCAGGAAGCTAATGGTGGTATCACCCATCTAATATCACCAGAATATATCAGGTTCCTATTGCTGGGTAAGAAATTGTAACTTGGTGGGCTTAAAACAAAAAGCATTTATTTTTCCACAGCTTCTGTAGGTCAGAAGCTTAGAAGTGTCTCAAAAGACTGGAAATAAATATCCCCTTCAATCCAGTGATACCTCTTCTGGGAATATTCCCAAAAGAGTTAAAAACAACACATAACAGAGATCCATGTATACCCATGTTCATAGCAGCACAACTAACAGTAGCTAAAATGTGGAAGACACCAAAATACCCACCAACAGACCAATGGATACACAAATTGTGGTGTTTATGCACAATGGAATACTACTCATCTATAAAGACAGATAGGTTGGAGGCTTTTGTAGGTAAACAGAGGTAACTTGAGATCATCATGCTTAGTGAAGTGAGTCAGAAGCAGAAAGTGAAATATTGAATGGTTTCTCTGATCTGAGAAACTCAGATCACAGTTATTTCATAGAACTTAATGTGGGAAATAATGGGAACTAGAGGGGAGGAGGGTCAAAAAGAGAGAAGGGAAGGATTTGTAACTCTGCCATGATATATAAGTGCACAAAATACTCAAGATCAATGTAAACTCTATGTTTTGCACTTATACATATCAATAAAATGAGGGGAAAAAAGAAACTTAGGAATGGCTTAGCTAGGTGGCTAAGAGGTGTCTCATGACGTGTCAGTTCAGATGTGCTAGATATATAGTTTTATCTGAAGGCTTGACTAACCTTGAAAAATCCACTTCCCAGATGGTTCACCCACACATCTATTATCAAGAAGCCTCAGGTTCCGACACACAGACCTCTTCAGAGGGCTGACTGAGCGTTTATCTTCATGACATGGCTACTGACCTTTTCCTTTGCAAATGATTCAAAGAAACTAGGCAGATGGTGTAATGTCATTTATGACCTGGCCATGGAAGTCACACTCTGCCATCTCAGTAATATTCTGCTGGCAACTCAAATCTGCTCTATTCAGTACAGGAGGGGACAACGTAAGGATTTGATTTCTAGCTGGTGGAGAACTTCGAGGGTTACCTTGGAGAAAGGTTACTATGCTTTACCTTAGAAAGAACATGGAAACTAGTTAATTAATTTTCAAAACTGCAGTGTTTTATTCCTAGAATGCAAAACAGCATTGCTTCTTTTATTGTCAATTTGCAGATGGCAGCCTCTCTAAATTGGTCAGTAAGGCTGTTGGTAGAACTGCACACATATGGGAAAGAATTCCATCGCAACTTAAGGCTTACTAAAAAGCATCCGCTTAAGCAAGTTTTATTCATAAACCATCTAGCCATCACTGCAAGAAAGCATACTGCTGAGCAAAGATGAAGAATTTATGGAGCTTTTTCAGGTAGTGTGGCTAGTGTTTTCTAAGAAAACTCACCCTGGAACACTTGAGGTATGACTTTCCATAAATCATAGTAACTGAAAGACAGTCATCATTTATATGCATCAATTCAGGTTTAAAACAATCAAAATGGTGCTATATATTAGTTACAGCAAGAGCTCTACCGCATTTTAAAGGTTAAAACAATCAGATTAATATTATCAGAGATGGAGGCCATATGTCAACAGAAAGTCTTGCAGGGCAAACACAGGAAGATCACTGACCAACTTCAGTTGAATAAATGGAATTAATATATGTCAAAAAGAGCAAGTCAATGTAGGGGGAATGTGGAAATATGTAGTCCATGGAAATTAGGTAAGTAATGTAGTAATAATGTATTGAGCACTTACCAAGTACTAATTACTGTGCATGAATGAATCCATGCAACTACTTTATTACTGAAATCCAGATACTCTAAATCAAGTGATTTTCTTCAGGTCATTCGTGGTGCCGCTAGGATTTCAGCAAAATCAAATGGACTCCACAACATACCCTGTGGGCTTAACTATAATTATTTAGTTTTGTCTGTGACAATGTTACTTTGGCAAGAGGAATCCCTGCGGTAGAGTAACAGATCCGGATCCCTGTATCAAAAACACAAGCACTGGAGTGTTGCAGTTCTATGATATTACTGGCTGTTAGCATTATCCCTTTAGTTCCAGAATTCATCTTTGATACTGATAAAGTCAGTATTTGACAAGACAGGCTAGGTTTCTTGACACATACAATTCAAAGGAATTTTAAAAACATATTTTAAGACCATTTAAACATGAATCATGTCAGTCATACAGAAAGGTACAGAAAATAATATGAGACTACCATAAACTAACCTTTGTTAGCATTTCATTATATTTGCTTCAAACTCTGGGAGGTTAGAACACTGGGACTTTATCTGAGGACAAATAGGCCTGAGACCAACATGCCTATAAACCCTCAGAGTTGTTTACAAGGGCAGCACTATTGGAAATAAGTATGGTCTCCTAATGTACTACCTCAAAAGACGTATTTCATTGGGGAGACATACTTTGGACATCCTTCTTAGCTCAAGGGCAGCTTTCCTGATCTCTTAGGCCAATCTCAGGCACCACATAAAACTCCTTTCTAGCACTTGCCACTACTGTGATGTTACATTTATTTACATGACTGCAGGCATCATTAGTCTGCAAGCACCAAGAGGGCCAAGTTTGTGTCAAATTTTTTTCTCCATTTTATCCCCAGCACTTATAATACTACAGTGACAGTAACAGGTATTCAATAAAGGTACTTTTAATGAATACATTTGACTTTCAATCTTAATTTTTCTTAGATATCTTAGAAACTTAAATTTTATGCCCACACAAAGACTTGTATGTGAAGGTTTACAGCAGCACTATTTATAGTGGCTCCAGGGTGGAAACAATCCAAACACTCATCATTTGGTGAGTGGATAAAAAAAAAAAGGTGGCATAGCCATACAAGGGAATACCATTAAGTAACAGAAAAGAATGAACTACAACAAAACATTCCACAACATGGATAAACCACAAAATACTATGTGATGTGAAATAAAGCAGACAAATAAGACTGCATACTACACTATTCTCTTTATATGAAATTTCTAGAAAAGGCAAAACTACAGAGCAGAAAGCAGATTAATGGTTGCCCGGTCCTGGGAGTGGGAGGGAGGACTGACTGCAAAGGGGAAGAAAGGAATTTTGTAGGGTGACAGAAACGTTCTAAAATTGGATTGTGGCAACTTGTTGCACACATGTAAATTTACAGAGCATCATTGAATTGTACACTTGCGGTAGGCAACTTAAATAATATGTGAGTTTTACTTCAATAAAGTGGTGGTTTTAAAACTTGATTCCTTACATTGTCATTTTATCCCAACTTATGTTCTGCAAAACACTAATTTTGTAGGCCACTGAGTCTATCAACTCTTGAGAAACAGATCCAAGTTTAACTTGACACGTAGACAAGCAAAAATAAACTACTACATTTCCCGGTCTCCTTTGCAGCTTGCTGTGGCCATGTCAATTCTCGTCAGTAAGATATAAACAAAAGTAATACATAATATTTGATAAAGGCTGATCAAAGGATTCAGTCTCATTTTTTCCCATTTGTCTTTTTCCCAAAAACATCTGGACTGGTACTATTATAGTCATTTTGGACCTTAAAATGACCTTGAGATTGAAAACTAAGAATGATAGAGCCAAAATATTGAAGCATGGATTCCTACAATAGTGTAGAGCTGCCACACCACTCTGGTACTGCTTAGGACCCATATTTTTTTTATATGACAAAAATTTTAATATTATAATTACTTTTTATCTAGGCAGACAAATCTAATTTTATGTTTAATAGTTAAATGAAAAGAGAGTTCTTTGGCCAAATCACTCTGAGAACTATTATATTAAGGTTTAACAGATTTAACTAATGTAGGGCCAGAGTTTTCAATATGCTAATAAATAATCAAGAACTTCCAAAAGAGGCTATATATGTACAACTCCTACAATCAAACTTGAACCTAAAAATTTATTTTTAGTGAGGCATTTCACAAGATGAATAACTTAGGAAAAAAGAAGACATTGCTTTAAGAAAAAAACACTATTTTTGGGTCTTCCTCCTGCTTCATTATGATTATTATTTTGAGATGAGGTCTTGTAGGATATGGTGGCACATGCCTGTAATCCTACAGAAGGCAGAAGGATCATAAGGTCAAGTCCTACCTGAGCAATTTAGTAAGATCCTGTCTCAAAATAAAAAAGGGGGTGGAGAAATAACACAATAGTTAAACCACTTGCCTAGCAAGCATAAGGCCCTGGGTTAGATTCCCCAGCACCACATAAACTGGGCATGGTGGTGTACACCTATAATCCAAGCACTTGGGAGGCTGAGGCAGGAGGATTGCTGCAAATTCAAGGCCAGTCTGGATTACATAGTGAGTTCAGGAAAAGCCCGAACTACAGAGTGAGACCCCACCTCAAAAAACAAAAAGTACAGTAAAAAATAAAAAAGGTCTAGGGATGTAGCTCAGTGCAAAACTCTAGGTTCAATCCCCAGTATCAAAAACAAAGCAAAACAAAGAGATGGAGTCTTGCTCTATTGCCCAGACTGACCTTGAACTGGACTTCAGGGATCTTCCTGCATTGGCCTTTCAAGCACCTGGGATTATAGGCACGTGCCACAGTGCCCAGCTGGCTCTCCCTTTGTAATTCATTCTTTTGTAAGCAGCTAAGAGAAATCTTTCTTAAACACAAATTTGATGACATCACATCCTTGTTTAAATTCCATAAATGATTCCTAAGGGAGAAAATTTAAACTCCTTTATAGTACACAATATAACTTTTAAAATCTGGCATTTGCCTTCTCTTTAACCTCAGTCTAGCCATTTCTCCCTTGCTTGTGAACTTTTGGCAGTGTTAAGAAGAGATCACAGTCTACCTCTGTGCCCACTACACCCCCTTTATGGAACACTTTCTACCTGGTATCTTGCTTGATAGTCTACCTCTGATCCTTTAAGACTAGATTCTGGTATCAGTTGATTCAGTTGCATACTTTGAGCAATGCCTAATATGTGCTAGACATTATCCTACTGCTTGAATTACAAACACAGTATCTGCCTTGGTGAGGGGTGGGATATGGAATCAAAGTTAGACAAGTACTGTTTTGTCATGCTGATGACTATAACAATCTCCATATTTCAGTAACTTGACACTCCGACAATTATTTCTTGCTTACAGCATGGTCCAATGCAGGTAAGCATAGGGACTCTGCTCTTTGCAGTTAGCCGGGGACCTGGACTCATGCTGTTGCCATTTCCTGGACCTTCACTGGGTAATTTTGCATTTGGCCAGCAGGTAAGGATCACACAAGAGTTTTTAAGGGATTTCCAGAAATGAGATACATCCATCTGTTCTGTCCAGATTCTATTATCCAGAGCTCAGTCACATGAATCTACCTGATCACTGAGAAATTACTGAGCCAGCAGCCTAAAAGGAAAATGAAGGGCCTGATGAATATTGTCTTTTTTTTCCTGCCAGTTATATAAAAAAGAACATAAAGATGCTCATGGTCTAATGGAGGAAACAGTCAAGTGAACAAAGGCAAGGAAGCAAGAGAACTGGTGGGGTTCATCTTGTATTTGTGGAGTTACTCTGAGAACATTCTAGAACGACTGGAAGCTCTTCTGTGGCTCCACTCGCATCTCCTCAGGATCATTCTTCTGGAGTTGTTTAGAAATGGAGACAAACTGTATGGAACAGAAATTTGTGCATCTCCGGTATCACTCCTGCAGTAAACCATCAGAGTCTTGCGGTGCTGAGCATCTCTTATTCTTGCAGCTCCTGTGGCATCTAATTCTGTACAGACTCCATCTGATTTCACACAGCTGCACCCTGATATTTGCTTCATGGCCTTGCCATGTGTTTCTTGCCAGATTCCCTGTTGATGATGAATTTTGAGGCACCGAAGCAGCCCACTTGGCATCTAGGCTTGAACAACTGGTATGAATCTTCACCCAATGAGAAATGAGCTTGTGGATAAATTTCCTTTCCTTCCCCCTCCCACAGACCACACTGAGACTTATTTTATGTGGCTTCTCAAAGGATAATCTCCTGAGCAGAAGCAATCAGCCACACTCAGGGGAGGCAAGATTAACAACCATCTTGTTATTGGATTTCTTCCCTACGTTACACTTCTGCCTCACTCCTGCAATAGAAAAACAGGTTCTGCTTCTGGACAACCCAGAGCCCAGCAAAAAGCAACTTGGCTATCTTTGTTTCCTTTGTAGTACCTCCCAAACGTCCCTGGCTGCTGCTGAAGTGCTTTAAGTCCTCTCAGTTCTGCAGAACTACTCTTTCAATGTCAATGGGCCACTCCTGAATGTAGTCACATGCTCCTCCTTTGTCCTATTCAGTTGTGAAGCCAGCAGTTAAGCCTACTGATTCCTTGCTTGACAACCTAACATTGGGTCTTCGCATGTTTAATTTCTCTCCTGCTGATGACTTTTCTCAATGTTTAAGAACAGAAATTTCTGCTAATTCTCCCTCCTGTTCTGTATCTTCCCAGGCTGCCTCTTGCCTCTGTACTTTGGCATATATATGTTATTCACAGTATCTACAGTCCTATTTTCCCTTGACGAAGCCTTCTTTCAGCCCTTTTTTCAGATCTGGCCCTCATGAACACAATTAAGAACTCTGGAACCCTGATGCTGGCATTTGAGCTTAGGACATTGAGACTTAACTACCAACCACGTGACCCTGTTCCAAGTTCTGCTATAGCTGCGGCAACAGTTGACTTAGAAGTTAAAGTAAGCTATCCTTGTGAGGAAAAAGGAGGGAGGAGAACAAGCGGCCCTCAGCGTATTCACTCAAGTCTGCAGAATCCGACGTCCTTAGAACCTCCGTGTAAACCTCTACCTTGTTCCCAACTAGACCAGAAGCCCCTGAGAACAAGAATGTTGTTTTCCTTGTTTAATACTGTACCATAGTATCTAAAACAATACCTGCTTATTAAACAAGAAAGAAAAGAAGGGTTATGAGGTTATGAGATATCTTGACCAGCTTTGAGTCATGTCTTAGCTACTATTTCATTGCTGTGACTCAGTACCCAACATCCACAAATTTAGGGGATGAAAGGCTTATTTTAGCTCACAGTTTCAGAAGGTCACAGTTCACTCAGGGGTAGCTGACAGCAATGAAGTACATGGCAGAGGCAGAGGTGGAGGCAGCTTCTCATAACAACATAAACAGGAAGCCAAGTCCCATCTAGTCCAGTCTCTCCCCAGAGGAAAAAGCTGAAACAATCTTTCTTCTTCCTTCCTTTTGTACAGTTTGAGTTCCTAGTTGGGCCTCTCACATCTGGGTGGGTGTTCTTCCCTCATTCACTGGCCCACAAAATCATTCACACTCTAATCCAGGCTGGTTCCTAACTGCCTAATCTAGGTGTGGTTCCTAATTGCCTCAAATTGACATTATTTTTTCCATTGGTCACAAGTCATAGGAAAGAAAGATGTCTAGGAAAGAGATCAGGGGTTGGGGGGAAAGGGCTGCTAACTTCTGTATTTTTAACCTGGACAAATTTCTGGTGTACACCAAGAAGTGAAGAGGCATTACTTAGAACAGGGCCACAGGCTGAGAGCCCTAGGAGAAACACTAAAAATATTTTCTTTGTGAGTGCATTAAGGCAAATTATGAGTTACCCTTGACACACTCAAATCACATTCATCTTCAGTTTAGCAGACAAACTTCTCTTGGAGTCATCAGACTCAGCTCACTTCTGCTTTAATTAAGGTAAAACGAGCCTCTGAAGTCAGAATCCAACCAATTTCCTAGTGAGTTCTGAGAACGCACTCAAGCTGGGGCAAGGGAGCGTGAGGAGCGAGATGACCACTAATACCAGGTGAGAAGGAGCAGTAGTGAGATGCCACCCAGAGAATCAGCCAGGCAGGGCAAGCTCCACAACCCTTCCCTAACTGCCTGTCCCCATCTCTTGTCCAATTTCTTTCCTTTATCACTAGCTGCCCCTTTGTGTTTATTTTCTTTTCCCTCTTCTTTGAGAGCAAGGGCTTTGTCCTACTGACTGCTGTATCCTCTGTCTTAGGGCAATGTTCGGTCTTATTCAGGGGCCACTTAAAAATTAGCGGTTAACGAACGAAATAGGGAATATAACAACAATCAGTTCAATCTCTGCAATATGCTAGGCCCTTGTCCTTGAGGATGTACAAGGATGGTAGCAGAAATAGGCCCGAAAATAAAAACACCACGGCTCAACACCTGATTTTTACAGAGATATATCCAAAGCGCTGCAGGATCCCTGGGGCTGGAAAACTCTCCCGGTGTGCGGTGTCCCGGGAAGAAGCCCGCTGTGTGCTAGGGACTTGGACGGAGTAGCAAGAGATGTGACCCGAGAAAAGAGGGCCGGGCTCCTCTCTGCGCTTGGCGTGTCAGCATCTTGCGGGACCCTCGCCTTTCCTAGTGTCTACCGGTGCGATTTCGGCCCAGGCAAGCCCTCTGTCTCGCGACACCCGTCACATCCTCTCCCACTGTCGGAAAAGCCAGCCCCGGCTCTTCCAGATTGCTCGCCCGCTACCTGCGAGGCCTCCACTTGAGGGACGAACTCCTGCCTCCGCCCCCACCTGTGCTTCGCGGTCCCGCCCCCTGCCTGCGGTCTGCGGCGTGCGGAACGCCGCCCCGCCCCCTCCGCCCACGGGACCCCGGCCCCGCCCCGCCCTCTTGGCACCGCCGTTCGGTCCCGGGGGGCGGGGCCGCGCGCAGCGCGTCTTCGGCGGGGGCGCGAGGTGGTGGGGGCGGGGCGGCTCCCGTATCGGCCAATCCGCGCCGCGATCACATCCATGCAAATACGAGCACAATGGAGCGAGCCCATCACTCTGCCCTGCAAGCAAGCTTGAAATGGGCTTCTGCCTGAGCGGCAGCCAGGCTACCCAGTGATTCTGTGTTTTCGGCCAGCGAGACCCAATAGCGTGGCGGGGAAGGCGGGCCTAAGATGGGTTAGGGTGTCCTTGCAGGGTGTCTGAGCTAAACTTCACCAAATAATAGCTGTTTGTATTTTGGCTGCTGCAGGAGCCATTTTAGGTAAGTTCTTCTCTTAACTTTTTATTTTCCTCGCCGGCCTCGGCGAACCGGCCTCGGTCGCAGGTCTCTGGCCCCGCCCCGCCGGCCGGGCTGAGGTGCCCCTATGAATGGACCCAGGATGAGGGGCTGCGGCGGGGCCGAGGCCCGGGCTGGCCGGGGTCCGAGCGGGGCCGCCGGGCAGGCGGCCTGGCAGAGGGCAGTCGGCGGCCTGAGGCCGGGGATGACTTCGGCCGCACTCTGCGCCTGTGGGCGCTCGGACAGTTCTCGGGTGAAGCAGCCGTCCTTGGGAGTGCGCGCCTTGGGCCGCGCGCAGGGGCGGGGGTCCGGCAGACCTGGGCCGCGGGCCTGCTGGCGGGGCGGGGCGGGCATGTGGAGCCACCTCCCGGGGTGCGCACCGCGGGACCCCGGGGCCGACAGTGCGGAGGCGGGGGTGGCTGCGGGTCCCGCCGCCGCCCCCGCGGAGAAGTTCCTCTATTTGCGTTCTGCGTCTGTTTGCAGAGGTGGAGGAGGGTGGGCTGGTGCCAGGCTGCTGCTTCTGGAGGGGTTGGGGCCCTGGCGTGTCTTCCGATGGCGACCCTCTCCGCCCCCTTCTTACGCACTAGCGCGCGCTCTCCCCGAAAATTGGAGCCCCGAGGGGGTCCAGCAACCTTCCTGCCAAGTTTTGTGCACTTAAATTAGATTGCATGTTTAAGCTTGAAAATAAGAAAAAAAATCTGTCTCTTTCGGGGTATTAATTTTCTTTGCTGTTAAGAAGTAACGGAGTCCGTCGCTCCCCAATTTCCAGGGACTTGCCTTTCATATGTGCACAGGTTTGGCAGCGTCTTGATTTTTAAAAAGATGCTATTAGGAAATCCCCGCACTAGTGAGATAATTGAAATTTGAGTTTGTTTGCAGCTTCAGTTTTATTTGATCAAATTAAAAATGCATAAGCAGCCACTTTATATCTGTGTACATAGAGTATTCTTAGTTTCAGTTATGACTGATGTGACTGGTTTCACTAGTGTAGGATCTAATAAGGCAGTATAATTCAATTTTGAGCTTCTAGGCCCGTGTTCTCCAAATTAGGGTTTATGGACTATTAGTAATCTGGCCAAGGTTTCTAGTGAATCCTTGGCATCTCTGAGCCTGTTTTCTCTGGTGCTGTGTGTTCCTTATTCTTCATCTCTTAAAGACTGCTCATTTCTAAGTTGACAAATCCATAAAGAGAGAAACATTTTAAACGTTTGCAATTTTCAGCTTTTAGGTTATCTGGAATACTTTTCCTGAGATTTAATTATTTCCTAGGTGGTGTAGAACACCGGGTCAGAAGGCCCCAAATTTTGACGTATTTCGTGGGGACCTGCATGTGGCCTTTTAGAAAGTCAGGACAGAAACTAGTCTGCTTTGCTCCTAAGAGTAATTGTGAACAGTCTGACTTCTATGTGTGTCTCACTGATGGTGCATGGCACAATTGTTTGAAAGTCACTTTGGTAGCTCAGGTTGGCAACCTCAAAGAGTTTCTGTGAACTTTGTGGCTCTCAGGCAGGAGAAAAGGCTTGAGATCTGTGAGTGATAAAATGATTAGGCATAAAATGTCAAGTAACATGATTTATGCCAACCAGAGCAGATGGTTTCATATAAGCAATGCATCATTATTTTAACTGAAGGCCTGGGAAAATGTAGATTGGTAAGAGTATTAATTTTAGAGTTCTTTCTGTCCCAGGGCAGAGTTCATAAATAATAACTCTTGTATTTAAACAATTTTCTTCTTGATTAGTGCATTATTAAAAGCTAACCTGTACATATCTTTTTCTCCCATTTTTGTTAGCTTTAGAATCTACTTTAACCAGACTGTGATGCTGTTCTTGGTGTATTTTGTCCATGGGCAAAGTAGATCTCTTGTGAAATGACAGTTGTACTCAGTGTGGTATTACAGTCTCCCTGGAGTCATGGATTTTATTCCGTAGTTATGGCTGTGCTTTTCACCTTTAGCTCTTCTGTTACAGCATCACAGACTTTCATTATATAATTACTCTTACCACGACTTCTAAGTATTCTGTATCTTTATAATTTTTACTTAATATTAGTGTTGTTGGAGGTCTTCTAAACTCATCAGTATAATTTGAGGCAACACCATACAAGAAGTTGAAAGACCAGTCAGAAGTGAAGTGGGAAAACTGTTGATAACCCTGCTGCATTTCTGGAAGATTTTTTTGACTTTCGTTTTTTCCTTTTTATATTACTGTTATTGTAACTGCTTCAAATACCATAGAACATCTGAAGCAGGACTGTCTGTCTTTAGGAACCAGATCAGTATTGCAGAAAAGTTAACAGAAACAGTAAGCCCTTGAACTTCTGTGTCTTGGAGATCTGTTTGGTTTATAGATGTTTCAAAGATATTTTTGCTTTTCTTGGAAGGATAGTTTAGTCCCAAGCAGAGTTTGTGGTTATGTCTTCCTGTGTTAAACCATAAAGTTCCACAAACCTTGGGCTTCATTCTGTGAGTGCAGCTTTCGTGCAGGCTTTGTACTGCTAGTGACCGAGTGTGTCACACGTGACCCACGTGTGTCACACGCGACCCCTTTGAAAGGGTTTTAGGATTTAGAGATTCTTCCTGCAAAAAATACCCTTAGTGGAGGACAATGACAGTATCCAAATCAACTGATAAGACTGCTTTTACCTCTCCTTCCCTTAGGTCCCTCCAGTGCACTGCAAAGAGATGGTTTTGTTTTTGATAAATGATTAGGAGATCTCTTATACTTGCATCTCTCCTACAAGCCATTGCTCAACTGAAGTGAAAAACTGCAGTGCATTCCATGACACTGCTTGCATTCTCCATACCAGGTAATTGTATTGAAAACCCTTTGAAACATGAAAAATAATAAGTAGGAGTTAGATATCTGTTCACTAGAGAACACTTTTGTTTGCAGTGGAATGTAACATACTTGTGAGAGGAGCAAAGTGAGCCAGCATTAATAGAATACCTGGTGTGTCTGGCACTCAGCCAGGTGGGGGGGCTACAGAGATTTTAAAAAGTATCCCTGCTTTCGTAGCCACTTCTGCTCTACAAAGCTGGACTGCCACTCAGAGAAGTGGAGTGACTTATTCAAGGCAAGAAAGCACATGATTGAGTCAGAGTTTGAACTTAGATCATCTGGATCCAGAGTTTCACCAGCAACTCTTTCCAAAGATTCCTTTAAAAGTTCGAATATGCTGTTAGTTGTAGTACTTTGGCCCAACGTTAACTCATACATCTTTTTTAAGTTCTTCTTTGCACACATCCATTTTTACCTTTCCAGTTCAAGAACTTGTCACTGAAGAGGGGTGATGAGGCCACCCTTTCCCCCTTCCTTCCAGAATTAACATAGGAGTCAAAGTGTAGCCTGCTGTCTAATAACCATGAAGTACAGAGGGAGAATGTAGTCACTTTTTCCTTCCCAAAATGTTCTTATGTTCATATTGTGGAGACTTTGACACCCTCATGAGAAATTCTGTTACTTCCATAAAAGTCCTGAAGCTAATAAAGTGGAGTTATTTAAAAATATCCATCCATGTTCCCATTTCTGAACAAAATCATTTGTGTGAATTCCAGAGAAAATGTTTATTTTTGCCTGTAGTACCTGTATTTATTGTTTTTATAGTCTGTTATAGTGACTCTGTATATCCCCTTACTTACGTTTCCTTTTACTGTTTGCCATCGTTACATTTTGGAGCCTTTAGAATATATGATGATATACATGCATGCAAATAGCTCTTATTTCGAGGCATCACAGTTTTATTTTTTAATATATAGGCTTTTTTCCTAGAGTTGTAAGCAAAGACTTAGAAATTTTAACGTGGAGTAAACCCTGATTTTTCAACAGACTCCAGTGATGTTTGTATCTACAATTTTAGAAGAATTAAATATATTAAGACAGTACTGAAAACTTTAGGAAAACTAAGAGGTAGAGCTTCGTGATAACCTTGGGATACAGACCCACACCTACACAGTGAGTGATAGATATTTGAATTTTCTAAATAAATGAAGAGGTTTCCATTTTTCTGTCATAAGATGCTTGTAGAAAGTATTTACAGATCTAATTTCATGGGTCAAATATGTGATCTTTAAGCATGTACTTAAAATTTAATATACCTTGGATTTTCTTATGTACCGTGCAACTAGGTATTTTGTTTTGAGCATTTATTTTCTTAGTTCTGAGATTGTTTTTATATAAAAGAGCTGGTTTAAGGTTAAAAGATGGTCTATCTAGTGTGAGTTCCACACCCACCTGGGCTACATAGAGAGTTCAAGGCCAGCCTGGACTACATAGCAAGACTATCTCAGAAACCCAAAAACAGTGACAGGTCTAAAAAATATAACATTGACTTTTAGTTCCTACCTAGTGAGGCTGAAGCTATTTATTCTAGGACTCATGGACTTCCAGGGAGTCTTTGGCTTATCTGTAAATACCACAAAATGGTATGCAGAATTTTGTCTGTGTTTTTGGAGGCAGGGGTGTGGTGCAGTGGTTGGAGTCTTTGCCTAGAAAGCATCCCCAGCAATCCCATAATAGCTGAGGGTAGTGGTACGAACCTTTAATCCCAGCACTCAGGAGGCTGAGGCAGAAGGATTGCTGTGAGTTCTAGGCCAGCCTGGGCTGCATAGTGGATTCAGGACCAGCCTGGACTACAAAGCAAGACTCTTACAAAAACAAAAAAAGTTTTTTGTTTGTGTTTTTATCAGAAAAAAATCTACTGCTTTTTCTGATTTTTTTTTCCCAAACCGTTCCCTTTCCCTTATCCTGTTTTTCCGCATGTACAACAGTAACAGCTACTAATTGAGAATCACTGATTTAGGTTATTTCAAAAGTGTTTACAGTAGCAGACTTCTGCCTGGAGGCTTACCTGGGGACTGTTTGCCCCTTAGCAAATACATACAGTCTTAGTCTTCATTATTTGACCTGAGCTTGGGGAAATACTACATTCCTGTAAGCAGCATCCAGGCTTTCCCTGGGGACATCCGCTGTCTGTGGCCTTGTGGAAGCTGTTACAAGTCCTTGCTGCCTCGTAGAGTTAAAAGATAGAGTGGAGAGTGTGGGAACAATTGCAGCACAATCCTAAAAGGTGCTGGAGCTCTCAGCTTAAACCATCTGCCTCTGCAGATGGGTCTAGAGGGTTAGCTGTGGCAAAAGCTTGTGACATTTTCTTGCTTTGAATACTACTACTTATTCATTTTGTTATGTTTCATTTAATATGTTAGGAGGAAGAGGGTTTTCTTTCTTACATTGGAGAGGAATAATTAAAAAGACTTTTTGTTTCACTGTTTCCCACTTATATGATGAGATGTCTTGGGGGTGGGGGGAAGAGATGTCTTGCCACCCCTGTTACTAAATGGAGTTTTCTTGGAACGGTGTCTAGTTGAACATACTATTTTACAGAGGCCACGCATTCATCCCAAATTCTGTTAAACCTGGTATTACTAACAGAAAAATATCTTAAAGTTTTCAGAGCCTATTTAAGATTGACTTATAAACAAATAGGTAAAATAAAATTTAGAATAAATCTTGGTGGCTCTAGGAGATGGTTGAACATGAAGTCATCCTGGAGATTTTCTTCCAGATGTTCATTTCTTGGGCCAGAAATTGAGTAGAATTACTTTTTCAGTTGGTGTATAGGTTAGGGAAAATACCCGCTTAGCTTTAGGCAGTTGACTTATAAAGGAACTCTGGTTTGTTGATGCTGTAAGTGTACGTGAATAAGAAGTATACCTGTGTGTTTATGTTGGGTTCAAGAACACCACTGTTAATTTCTCAGAAACCCTTTAAAGGATTATGTCTGGTAAACTAAGTCCAGATAATGTTTTATTTACTGGAAGAAACTACATAATTATCTGAGACTTTTTCATTGCTCGTTGTATCTTTTGATGTAGTTCTTTGCAGTTTTAGCAGTTTCTGAACTGGGTTCACATGAAGAAGTTAAGCCACGGTCATTGTTGATCATGTGACGGAATTGAATCACATAAATGCTGGCACCATTAAATTTCTTCTGTAGTAAAGCAAACCTGGTATGGTGTCACTTTAAGAGATTTAGAGGTATGCTGCTTAATAGGATTAATAAGTTTGCCTTGAATTGTAAAAGTATACTAATAAGATGATTAAGGATATAAAAGAAGTGTTAACAAGTTTCAGGAAGAAGATTTTTAAAATGTGAAATAAGGCTTTCCAGGTCAGGCTACTGAAAGTAGTCTAGAGACAAGGCACATGCAGTTCTTGTAAGGAAGCATATAGGTGCTTTTTTAACAGTTTGTTTAAAAAATAAGTTGTCTCTTGAATCTAACAATACAAATGTTATTTTATATTGTTTCCTTCCTTGATTTTGCTTTTTTCCTAGTAGTATGTTTTATAATGATATTGGCCTATGATGTATTGGGAAAGAATAAAACCAAAACTTCATTTACCATAAAGAACCCCTCTCAAAATAGTTGGCAACTTTATTAACTTTACCTTGGAGCCTGTTAGAAATGAAAGACCTGCTAAAATAGACTATTGGGTTGTGCCCAAAGAATGTATTTTTTTCCTTCAGTACTTGGGGATAATCCCAGGGGTCCTCTACCTTTGAGCTACATCTTCAGCTGCTTTTTGTTATTTTTATTTTGAGAGAGTCTAAGTTATTCAGGTAGGACTTGAACTTGAAGTCCTCCTGCCTTGATCTCCCTAAGTGCAAGATTACAGGGGTTTACTGCTGTGCCGGCATAAATCTGTTTTCACAAGCTACCCTGATGATTTTTGTGTATGCTGTAATTTGAGAAACATTGTTTTAGACCAGCACTGCCCAACAGAACTTACTACTGTGATGGAAATATTCTCTATCTGCCCAGAAGCTCCTTGGCATGTGCGACTTTTGAGCCCTTAGAATGTGGCTAGAATGACTGAAGAAGAGAATTTTAAATTTCTTTTAATAGTTTTAAATTTAAATAGCCACATACAGCTCATCCCACTGGAATTGGACAGTACCTGGATCTAGATCTTTCACTTATGAGCCCACTTAGGAGCAAGTGAATTTTTTTTTCTTTAACTGAAAAAGAGAAGATGATGTGGAACAAGACTGTCCTTTAGCCTAAAATGAAACTAAGTAAATCATATAATTAAACTTAACACTATTTACCCGCTTATATTTACCTGTTTATTTGTATCTGAAAGTTGATTTGAATGTTCAGAAAATAGAAAATAAGTTTGGAATGTGTCTCACAAAGCTGTACAAAGAACAGGTTGGCTCGCTGTGCCTGTGAGGCCTTGTGAACTTCGTATCCATGTCCAACATGCATGATGATGCCTTATACCATGCATTCTGAAGTTTGATCTTTTTTATCATGATTTAAAACAAGCAGCTTTTTAGTGCAATAATAGTTTTGCAGTTGCTGGTTATGAGGATTCTCCTTATTGTACATAGTAGAGATTTTTATTGTAAAGTAATTTGGGTATCTCTCAGCCAACATACAAGGTATTTTTGCAGTTAATAAAGGGAATCATTTTTAAAAAAATCTACTAAGACACTATTGAAAGATTTGAGTCTTTTTCTGTTCTCTTTCTAGTATATTTAAAAATTAAAAGGAATCCTTTTGCTCATTCTGTTTACTTATACTTTAAAAAATCAGGGGTAACATTAATTCTAATATATTGATCAATTTTCCATTGTAGAATTGAATATTATTTTATGGTTGACAAGGGATAGAAATTTGACTATGTAAGTATAATAAGTAAGGGAGTCTAATCATAAACAGCAGTTTTATTGAACACTTGGTAGGTTTTAGGTGTTTTTTAGGTTTTGGGTTTTCAAGCAGGAAAATGTTGTTTAGCTGGTGAATAATAATAATAATTATTGAGACAGGATCTTGCTCTGTAGCCCAGGCTGGTTCTGAACTCACTGTGGAGCCTAGGCTAGCTTTGGACTCATGGCAATCATCCTGCCTCAGCCTCCCAAGTGCCGAGATTATAGGTGTGTGCCATCACTCCCAGCTTATAGTCAGTGAATCTTAAAAGTATGAGCCAGCAAATGGGGTCCCACATAGTTTATAGGCTTAGAATGTTAGAATTACAAGGTTCCTTAAAGGTCGTGTAGAGAGCTGCAACATAGCAAAACCGACAGCACAGTGGTGTCTGTCCGGGCTGTGACATGAGTCAGTGCTGTGTTGTCAGTCATTGGTGTTTATTACAAATGCGCATCATTATCTTAATTCTGTTAGATGGATGGTCTGACACTTGAGGGCCGAATGAGTGGACATATGGTAGTTGCTGCTTTAGGCTTGTGTATTGAAATTGAGATCTGGTGGTTGGATGGATTCCCAGCTTAGAGCTCCTTGCTTCGGATTCGTTCCTTTCAGTGCCACTGGCTTGGCAGTGATTTCTCAAGCCACACAACTACCACTCTTCTTATTTACCCATATAATCATGCACTTTGCACTCTGACGTTTTTCTTTATTTCCAGTGTTTCATGTCAGCAGGGCCCTCCTGGAATATTCTTGACTGTGTTACCAGCTTTCCCCCCCCCTCTTTTATTAGTATACATTTGTGATATGTAATGATTATATTTATCTTGGTTCTGTTTGCTCCGAGATAAGCTTTGTTGCTGCCATTACTAGTGTGGTTGTTGCAGTTTTTTTTTAAGTTTATGATTTGTGAATTACCAAACAAATTAAAAATGTTGGTGTCTTCCAAAATATCCACCAACAGACCAGTGGATACATACATTGTGGAATACTAATACACACAATGGAATCCTACTCATCTATAAAGACAGATAAGTTGGAGGATTTTATAGGTATATGGATGCAACTTGAGGCCATCATGCTTCTTGAAGTGAGTCAGAAGCAGAAGGTGAAATATCGAATGGTTTCGCTGATAATAGAACCCAGATCACAATTGTTTCATAGAAACTTATTGTGGGGAGTAATGGGAATGGTAGGGAAGGAGTGAGAGGGTAGAAAAGGAACAAGGGAAGGATTTGTAATTTTGGCCATGATATGTATATGCACAAAATACTCAAGATCAATGTAAACTTTGTGTGTTTGCACTTATACATATCAATAAAATGGGAAAAATGTTGGTGTCTTACATAACTAGATTCTCTTAAAGCAAAGCTTTCTGGTTTCTTGGGAGTGGGAGGAAGTAAACTTGAAGGGTATTTGTGAGGTTATCTAGTCAAGTCTCATTTTATAGGTGAGGGAATGAGTTCTTTGTCATACAGATATTTTGTGAACTCAGAGCTGATCTAAGGCACAGCCAGGATTAGAGTCAGTCCTCATTTATAGTGCTTCTTTCCCACCCTCAAAGGGGTAGGATCTTGAAAAGCCCCGTTGGAGAATTTCCTTAAGATTTTATGAGGAAGCTCCAGTCTTGGTACACCCCTGTAAGCCCAGCATGAAGATCACAAATTCCGTGTCAGCCTAGGCAATGTAGTCAGAGCCTGTGTCAAATTTACAATGAAATTGGGATGTGGCTCACTTCTCCCTGCGTTCACTCTCCAATAGTACCACCAAGAAAAAAAAAAGAATTTATGGGCAAATTATGGAGAAACAATGCTCTAAGATTAGATGTGAACCTATAAAAGGATGCATACTTTTTATGTGTTCTTTAAAACAGTGAAGATATTATCAATGAAACTTTACATCTTAAATGAGTAAGAAGGAATGCTATAATTTTGGTAACTTTTTTTTACAGTTTCTTGTTTATAGGAAACATTTGACATGCTTTTTTCATATTATGGTAAAATATTTTGTGTACTGTTTTGATAAATCTTGACTGTTTTTGCTTATTAGAAACTTTGGCTCATTTTTTCTTTATGTTGGTACAATTCTTGTACATTCACTTTTATTTTGTTGCAAATAATGTGAAGATTATTTTCTCATCTGCTTATCAACCATTCAGTTTTGTAATCTAGGATTATTGGGATAGGTCCTAGACCACTTAATAATTATGCTAATAATATGAGCTCTCAATTGCTGAGTGCTTCCTATTTGCCAGGTGTGGCGCCATGGTCTGTCACTGTGTGGTGTCACCAGTATTCTCTTTATTCTGGGCATGTGATTGGATTGCTTTATTGGTTACTTTGAATTTAGACATGGCTGTGCGACTTGCTTTGGATATTGAAATTTGAGTGGAAGAAATGTGTATAACTTATAGACTGATAGGTTTTCTTTTGAAAAAGATATGCAGTTGTTACATACTATAAGCAAATACACCTTTGCTGTAAAACATAAGTTTTAAAAAAGGAGCTCTTTGTTAATTTGGCATAACCAAAGCTATCCTGCTGAATAACATGGATTATTGTCAGAATTCTCATTATAGTCCATTTATTCCAGTAAGGAAACTAAGGTATAGGAGTTGGGTTGCTTATACACAATCTCAGAACTGGTTGCCAAGGTGAATTGAGTTTTGAGCCCAGAATTTTTAAGTAAGTCTGTGTGCTGCCATTCTGTGTACTTTGCCATCTCAGTTCCTGCTGTTAAACATAAAACATAGATTCTACCCATGGTATCTTCATGTCAATGCTTATCTTTACTTCTCTGTTATGTCCTTTCCTAAAAATGCTTCTAGAGTTCCATACCAGGCACAGGACACAGAACGGGCAAAGGCCCAGAGCAGGAAAGTTTGACTAGTGGTTAAATCTTTAATAAGTTTACTAGAAAGAATTGATAAAATACTTCCTGATTTCTAAAATCCCATTGTAATAAACATAAATGAGTTTTTTCTGATATAAATTAATAGGGCTTGGGACATAGGTCAGCATTAAAAATTTGTGCCTAGCAAGCTCAAGGCCCTGGGTATTCAAATCCCCAACACTACTTAAGCTGGGCATGGTCGTGCACAGCTGTAATCCCAGCACTTGGGAGATTGAGGCAAGAGGATTACTGTGAGTTTGAGACCAACCTACATAGTGAATTCAGGACCAACCTGGACTACAGTGACAACCTGTCTCAATAAATAAGTGGAATCAAAATATGTTAAAAAAACCAATGGTGTGCTATAGTGTTTCAACTCATTTGTTTTAATGACAGCATAATTGCAGAGCTACTCGAAAGACAGACGCAGGTAGCATGCATGCTCAGAGATGTAAACTCAGAAGGGTCAAATAATAATACTAGGTGTTCAGGCTTCAGAACTGTTAAGGGAAGGCAGTTACTTGCCTTTCAAGGACTTTTTTCTGGGTGTCTTCTTGAAGGTGTTATTCCCAAGGTGAGGTGACAGTGGGAAGAGTGACCTCATAAAGTGCTGAAGGGACTGGTGAGAGTCGGGCCACTGTGACATGGGCCCGCATGCAGTTTGAACTCTACTGAGTTCAGTGGGTAAGCAGTGGAGAGGTTGGAGAGTAGACTACCTAATTAACATTCCTTTTCAAAGATCACTCAGGCTGCTGCAGGTCCAATGAAAGGGTGTGATAGGGCCAATGTAAGAAATGACACTAGCTCTTAAATTGAGGTGGCAGCAAAGATGAAGAAAAGCTAGCACAGAAAGACAAGTACCACCTATTTTCACTTAGGAAAAAGCTGAAAAGTTGATCTCTTGGAAACAGAAAATAGAGAGTAGTTATCAAAGCAGGGAAGGATGTGAGGTGGATGGATGGAGAAGATGGCTGACAGGTACAGGAATGTGGGTGAATAGGAGAAATAACTTCTAAATTTCTCTAGCATAGGAGGATAATGAGGGTTGATGGCAGTTAATTGTACAATTCAAAATAGCCCATATAGGAGGATTTTGAATGATCCTAGCACAAAGAAATGATAAATGTTTTAAGGTGATGGATGTGCCAGATACGTTGATTTAATCATGACACCTTTATTGAAATGTTCAATGACTATATATTAAACATTTTAATAAATATTTTTAAAGTTCCAGAGTTGTCACGTACCGTATTTATTTTTCTCAGTATTGTACTGCAGAAACCATTACTTGTTACATGTGAATGCCTGTGGAAATTCCACCTTTTATGACATGATAAGGATAGACTTTGCCTTGATTAGATATTTTTCCCATCTCTAATATTTTGAAAGTTTCTTAAAAGGTCATAATTAGCTTTATCATTAGTATGGCTGCCCAACAAACATACAGACATTACAGCATAATAGTTAAGGCTGTGGATACTGCAGCCCCACTAGCGTTTTTTTTTTTTTTTTTTTTTTAACTATGTGGGTTTGATTCTTAGCTCTGCTGCTTGCTGGCTGTGTGATCCACCCTATGCCATCTTTTCCTTATCGAAAGTGGGGATAATAATACTTAGATCATGTGATTATTTTGAGGGTTAAATGGACTAATCTATGTAAAATCTTGGAGCAATGCTAGTCATTTTAAGCATCATATAATTGGATATTATATTCTTGAGGGTCAGGTATCAGAAGGCTAAGATTGCTGAGAAAAAATCGTTACCATTTTTTCATTGTTAATATTAAGATAATAAAGGTTTGATACCACTCTTAATTTTTCCTTTTATAAAAGGCATTAACTGAGAGAAACTCTAGAAGGCACCATCCTCTGGGGGAAGAATGGCCTACAGCCTACTCAGTGGATTTAGAGTATAAAGGAGAGAAAAGTATTTATAAATACCTGAACACAGGTGACCATGTGAATATGGTGTAGTCCATGAAGTATCTTGGGACAAAGCTAAAGATGTTTGGGATCTGAGAAAATGGAGAGATGAGGAGTCAGAGAAAGCGTAGAGACAGGGAATTCAGTGAGGTGGAAAGATAAGGCAGGATTTGCACGTGTAGAGATTAGATAAACTAGGGCTGGAGTCTCTAGATAGAAGTATAGGATTGGAGGCCCATAATGTATTCATTCAACAAATATTTATGGAACATCTGTGTTATAAGTGCTGCTGAATTTCTTTTTTTGAACCCAGTGCAGAGTAATGGCTGGTTTATGGTGCTTCCCATACTGATATTTTTCTGATTTTCACTCTGGTGCTGTCTAGATATTTTCCTACCTTTAAAACTTTGAGAATGAATCCCAATGCTTTTTTGAGATCATTTTTTTTTTTTCTGTATCTGCCTGAAGGGGTCTCTGTTCCTTGAGCATTTCCATAAACAGATTTTGCCTGATAGCTAATTATTCATGTTATTATCTTATATTGTTACTCATTGATTTTATAAGTTTGTCATACTCATTTAGTAAATGATTACTGAATATTCACTGTATTTTAGCCATCAAATGGCCCTGGAAACTGGAGATAAATGTAAGTGATCTCTGCCCTTACAAAATGCATAGTCTTGATTAGAAGAAACAGACAGGTAGATTGCTGCTACAGACATGTTAAATGCCAAATTATATCTAAGTCCAGTTTTGTTATAACCTAAGAGCGAGTATCTATCAACCAGAGGAGTTGGTTAAGGCTTTTGAAAGAAACTTTTAAGCTAGTTCTTCAAATTTTATGTGGAGTTTTGTAATAAAGAGACTTGAGTTGATAACCCTGACTTTGGAGAAAGTTTTAGGCATATGAATGCCTATGAAGGCCAACAGTGAGTTCATTGTGACTGAGCATTGTTAGGAGCTGTAGAGTATTAGTTGAGATGCTTGAAGATCTTGGTAAAAAGTTTATGTTTTTGTTGGCAGTGAGGAGTCAGCAGAGGTTTTGATGGCAGGAGAGTGGCTTTGCTTCATATTAGAATCACTTGAACTTTTTAAAAATAGCAGTACCGACACTGCACACAATCTTAGATTCTCTGAAGGAGAAACCTGGTATGGAGTTTTTGTTTTTTTTTTTTCTTTTTATAACTTGTGTGGTGATTCCAGTATGTACCCAAGATTAAGAAATACAAGTTTGAAATGGTACCATAAATAACCATGTCTCCTTTACCTAGAAAGCATTTTCTGACATACCTGCATATGGCTATATCACTCAGGAAACTGGACATAAAACAAATATATAGCCCATATTTAATTTTTTCCATTCAGATGTTATTTCTAGCCCCCCTCCCCCGTTAGGACCAGTCAGGTGTTCTGTATTAAGTATCATTTGTTCCCTGCCTTTCAGTACTGATTAGCTGATCTAGTTGTCATATGATTTAAGAAATGAAAATAAAAACATTTTATGGAAAATGCTGTGACTCAACTTCTGGGCCTTTCTTCCCTGTTTACCTCCATTCATGCTCTCCATTCCTGGCTGGGAATCAGACTTAGAAGATGGTTGCAAAATCCTCAAGTGGAACCTGGCATTCAGTGCATACCTGTTCACATCTTCTGAGATTAAGAGGCTTTGTCCTGACAGAGTCATTTCCATCCTATGATTAAAAACATTAGGCCACCCGTGTGCTTAATTAAGAAAATACAGTAGTGTTAATGAGACCTTGAAAAGATACTTGTAGCAGATTCAAGATTGGTATGATATATTAGGAGTTTTCTGCTCTTTCTTGAAGGCTGTGGATTATCATGTCTGCTGTGTAGTTTGCAGGATTTTTTTTTTTAAACTCTGGACTTTTATGTCTCTGAGTATTCCTAAGGGTTGTGTCCTTTTGGTCTTGCCCTATAGCTTTATAATTCCCTGGCAGACTTCTTTCTTGCTGTTTCAACTCTTGATGACTTTGCAGACTGTATTTCCATCCCTGCCCTTTCCTATGTTCTAAATTTTCATTTTAAGCCTATTCTCAGTAGCTCCACCCACCTGTCTCACATTCAGAACTGAACTTGACATCTTTTCATGTAAACGTTAACATTGAATTATCAGACATGAGGTAAGAATGAGGTGGTATTTGAGTAGGAGAGTACAAACATTTAGGTCCTTTACCACTGGTCCCTGCCCTCCCCCAACCTTAAACACGTGTACCCCCGTAGAAATAGATGAACAAAAGTAAACGCCTTGCCATAAGTGCCATTTATGATTGAATATGCAGTCTTAAAAGTTGGGCTGTATGAGATAAAATCTTTTAACCTATGCTTCTCAACCTTTTTTTTTTTTCTTTTCTCCTGTTGTTTACTTAAGGATTTTTTAGACTACTTATTTTTAGCATCATTGCTGTCTTATCCATGAAAACTTTATGTCACAGATATAGTGTATATGTTCATATGCTATATGTACATCTGCTTAATGTTTACATATTTTTATCCCCAAGCAATTGATATTACCTAATGAGAACCATTTTCATCTAAGCTGATAGCAGCCAAGTGCTTGGGTAATGTATGGGCCAGTGTCGGCTATCTTCCCTTCTGCAAAGAAGCTACCTCATACATACATCTGACTGCTACAATTTGAGCTTTGTCATCTTGTGATCATACTCAGAAGAATGAAAACACTGTGTTGTGTCTATTATTCACAGATTAGTATATGTGTATGTGTAATGGTAAGGCTTAATTGTGTCAACTTATTTGGCTTGGGAGGTGCCTAGGTGTAGGGGTTGGTGTGTCTGGGTGGGTCGTGGAGGCACATCTTTGGGTTCTGTATCTGGACCCTACCTCTTTTCTCTCTGGACCTGTTATCCTGGTCTGCTTCTTTGGCCATGTGAACTAAGCATCTTTCCTTCACCATGTCCTTCCTCCATGATGTTTCTGCATTGGAGCCAGCTGACAATGAAGTGAATCCTGCAGCTGTTAGCCAAATTAAAGCTTTCCTTTGAGTTGTGGGTGTCAGGTATTAATGTCTTTGTGATGGGAAAATAATACAGTATGTTTAGGTAATTCAAAGATTTTATTATTTTGTGTTTATTTTTCCTATTTGTGATACAGTCTTTCAAAAATAGTTTTGTTGGACTTGCTTTTAATTTTATACATTTATTTTAAATTTCAAAAGAAATGTTGGTCGTGACCCACTGATTTTGTAGAAGCCAACGGGAAAATCAGTGCTAAAGTATACCTGGTCCAGAGACTTTTATCTATCAAAGAATGAAAAGGGAATAAATTATAACCTTTGAGCTAGTGGACTATTTCAGTAAATACAGTTAAACTTAAGCAGACTGTCAGTTTTCCTCCCTGGTGTGGGTTGAAGCCTGGGAAGCTTGCGGCAGAGGAGAGAATTTTTAAAGTCCAAGGATAAAATTCATCTGGGGCCAGCCAAAGGCCTTGCCTCACAGAAATTCAAATGAGTACCGTCACTTTGTGATTTATAATACCAAAAAACATGACCCTCCTCCCTAAGAGAAAGCAAAAGAGAAGATTAGAAGATGAAACGAGGGAAAATTGATCTCACATTAAATGGTGAAGTCTGAAATTCTTCAAGTTATTCTTTAACCTGCATTACCTATAAGAATATTTGAGAGTGACTGTGGGGACCTGTGTATCTAATCAATTTGCTGTCGTCTGTTGATTGGGGAGAAAGCACCAAGGAAGTGAAATAGGAAACCACTAAGTTTTCAGGAGGAGAATGAAAGAGAGGAGGACCTAAAGAATGAGGGGCAGCTTTGCTGAATGTGTTCAAAGGGAAGCCCTGCAAGTAGGGATGGACTGCAAGCAGGGGATCCAGTATTAGAGAAGAATAGGGTTGACCTTATACCAGAAAGAGCAGGGTTAATACAAGAGCAAGTAGAACTCCTGCGTCTTTTCTCCATCCCAGAGCTGTAAGACAATCAGAGCAAGCATTTATTGAGTACTTATACACCTTGCATTGCATTAAACATTTTGTATTTACTGTCTTGTTGACTCCTTTAACACCATGTGCAACTATAGGTTCTATTATCATTCTCAATTTATGGATAAGGGAACTTTGGCACAGAAAAGTAAAGTAAATTGTTCCTGTCACATGATTTCTAGTTCTTACACATATGTTAATGCAGAAAATTGGACATCCTACTGTGTGGATACAATTTGGCATGACTGAAGCTGTCTTAGTTATCTTGTTGCTATGACAAAATACCCGACATCCCCAATCTAAGGAAGGAAAGATTTATTTCCTTCACAGTTTCAGAAGGTCTCTCACACACATAGTCCCTTGATGGGAGACCTGGCAACAGTGAAGGCACATGGCAGAGACAGAGCCTGGAGAGCTGCTCACCCCATTTCAGATACCAGACAAGTGAAGCAGGGGTAAGCCATCAGTCTTCCTACAAAAAAGCTGCAGCAGCATTTTTTTTCTTCCTTCCTTTAGCTACTGTAAATTCTCAGTTGTCCCTCCCTCACTTCTTGGCCCACAAATCAGTAACAAATACCAGAAATCTCTGACCTAGGCAATCCCTAATCTTGACAAATTGCCCCAATCTTTCCAGGTCAAATCTTAAAATACCTACCCCTTCCAGCCAGACCCTACTTCCCAATAACACGGTGTGTTGGTTACTTTTTCATCGCTGTGAGTCAATATCCAACATCCACAACTTAGGGAGGAAAGATTTATTGTAGCTTTCAGTTTCAGAAGGTCACAGTCCATTCACAGGTGGCCAGCTGGAAAATGATGGAAGCACATGGCAGAGCTGGAATGGGGGCAGGCCCAGAGCCAGAGCCAAAGCCAGAGCTCTAGCAGTGGAGATCCTCACAACATGGTGGCACAGAGAGACTGGAAGGAAGGGTAGAACCAGTCCACGCCCCTCTAGGTCAAGCACAAGCATTTTCCCCCTTCTGGCCAGGTCCCATCTCCCAAGCCTTCACAGTAGCTGTAGGATCATGAGGCTTTGGGGGGACACTCAAGATCCAAACCATAGCACTGTCTTTAGGTGTAATAACTATGATTGCCTTTGAGTAACTCTTGCTGGTTTTCCTTGAATCATTTCTCTGCAGACCATAAGTAGATTAAACCATTACAGGCATTTATGGGACTTTACAGTTAGACCATGGCTCCAGTGATATCTCTGCTCTGATGTTATCTTGATATGAAACAGGTAAATTCCTCTCAGGATGAGGTCACTCTTGTCTGAACCCATAAACATACCCTTTTCTGACTCTAATTGTGGGCATCCAAAGGGCCTTATTTCTATTTGGGATCATACTTGTCAGTAAGTTTGTAAGTAAATTGGACTCTACAGTTGGGGGTCTTTCTGTCTTTCTTCAGTCGCACAATACCTTGGGGTGTATCCTCATACACGAGGACTGGGTTGTTCCAGCATGCTTGGCTGGAAGTTACTGAACCACTGCTTCTGGAACTCCGCCTGCTGGACCAGACCTGTCTTTGGGAATGTAACTTACTGGCAGATCGGGTAATCTTTTAAGTCATATAGTCTGCAGTTTGCTACCCTGAAGTTCACTGAAAGACTGGTAACCACAAGGTTAAAAATAACAATGTCCTAGAGAATATTTATAGTTTTTTTACTACTTGGGTACAAGCTGTGCCATATTTGGGAAGTAGCACTTATTTTGGGACTGCAGTTGGGTATTGAATGGTAGTGCATGTCCTGTGGTACTCATGTTTCAGGTCAATTCAGCAGACAATTGCATGCTTTATTAAGAGCCCTGTGCTTGGTACTGGAGCAATAAATGTGAACACAGGATAAGTTTTAAAAATCAGCATTTAAATTGTAATGAAATAAAGCAGCTATGACAGTAAAGGAGCATAGAGTAGTGTCAGGAGTTTAGGAAGAACTTTCCAAAAAGTTTGACATCTGAGTTGGATTTTGAAGGATGTATAGGAGTTTGCCAGGCAAAAAAGTCACAGAAAAGTGAAAAGAAAGGTACCAGAAAGTTAAACAGAGCTTTCTTCTGATATTACTACTGATTGTCTTGAGATACTAGGGCTTGAACCTAGAGATCTCTCCCCTGCTCCTCGCCTTTTTTTTTTTTAAACATGGTATTGCTAAGCTGCTGAGTTGCCAAAGAAGTGTTCAAACTTGCAGTATGCCTGCCTCAGCCTCGCTGTAATGATGCCCACCACCACACTCAGCTTTTACTACTGATGTTTAAATTGATCAGAAGAGCACTCAATGTGAAGATGCCACTGCTTTCCCTGCCTGCCCTGCACCTGTCCTCACAGTGTTCTGATATGCCATTGGGATTGTAGACTCAGCAGTAGGGTTAAGTACCTAGGGACTATTTTGTTGGCCATTTGTCAGAGAAATGGTACCTGTATAGAGCTTGTGGGAATAGTGCAACTCTGGATAAAAGCAAGTTTCTTGCTTGTTATTTAGGGTATGGTGATGTTCCCTAAAGTCTACTGCTAGCCCAAATCTTTGATTATAACTTTTGGCTGGATTTTTACTCTTTTATATGAAAGTAGTTGATGGTTGTTGTTCAGAAGGTATTTAGTCACTCATTCGCAAGTATTTATTGAGCACTGAGTCTTTTGGGGTAGGGAATAGGGTAATTGATGACCGTTACAGAACATGGGTTTGTGAAGCATTACAGAGTCCTTTATGCATATATACCTATGTGATCATCACACTCTGATCAGCTTAGAATGTTCTGCTAGTGTATAAAGTTATCTTGTGCCCCTTTACTGATAAGTCCCCCACCATATTCAACTCCCCTTGTGCTAGTCTGGCTTGTCATCAAAGATCAATTTTGACTGTTACTGAATTTTAAATGAAATAATACACAATTTGCTTTTAATGTTTTGCTTCTGTAGCTCAAAATATGTTTGTGGAACCCTTACAGATTATTGGGCAGCACACATTATTATTGATTATGATGCTGTGGAGAGACCCTAAATGAGAGCATGATTTACACCATTGAGACTGGTTTGAGTTTACTAGTCATGCTCATTTGTTCAGTACTCACTTACAAGTACTGTATTCTAGGTGCTCTGCAGGGACTTTACAGATCATAGATGAGTACATATCCTGGTGTCAGGACCTCATGGTGTTACGGAGCCATCCACAAATAACTGCAGCAGTATATTGGTCAACTTTTGGGATGAAAGTAGCTCATGAAAGACTTTATGGGGAGGTGAAATTTCTTCTGATTATCAAAAGATGACTAGCTTTCCAGGTGACCATGAGGAAATAGCATATGTGCCAGTGTGAGGTATGAAGTTACATGATATCTTTAGAAACTTGTAGTAGTGATACTTTGATTTTAGATTGCTTAGAATTGTGAGATTGCCAAAACTATCACCTTGGGCAGAAATGTTTAGGAGAGCAGTGGTATTTAAGTTTGACTTCTTCCACTGGACCCATGGGACGTGGCAGTACTAATGTATGGTCCTGAAAATACTGTAGTGGAGAAGGCAAAGAATAGAAGAGATGTTGAGCGACTGCTATATCAAAACAAAAAATTTCTAGCAGTGCTTTATGATTGGTAGTGTGGGGGATTTGGAGATTGAACTATATAGAGATTCTTATTACAAGTATTTTTTCAATAATTGAAGTGACTTGAGATGTCCTAGTAAGCCATCAGAAATTCCTTATGGGTAGATGTATGAAAAATGGTGTAAGTTTAAATTTAAAAAAATTAAAATAAAACACCCTCATTAATTTCCCTCCAGATACTCCTCCTTGCCACAAACACACTTATTCCATCATTACAACTTTCTGAAATAGTTCTGGGAGTCCCCTTTTGTGTGTCTTCTTGAAGGTCACGACTGCCTTTTTGTCACAATTCAATTCAAAATGTTTACTTTTCATGCTCATTTTGACTTTGAAGAACTAGCAGTGTCACCATGGCAAATCCAGTGATTAAGGTGCCTAAGGACATAGCGTGGTTTTTACAGCCTGCCTTTTAGTTGTATGGCATTTGGCAGGAACACTCACCACATTTTTTGATCAGACTTAATGTAGGTACAGGAGATTTCCAGAACTGTTTCATAAAGTGACAAGAATGATAGGATAAGTATATTCAAAGTGAAGGAAACAATTCTGAGAGGAACTATTCTGTTCTATGCTATTCTAATTTTTGTAGTTAAAAATTCACTGTATTTTTTTCACCTCTTTTACATGTAGCATCTCTTCTCAGTTGTGGGTCTTTATGCTGGGATGGGTTCTCTGTTGTACTACTTTGCCAGGGCTACAATAACAAAATACCACAGGCTGTATGGCTTAGCAGAAATTTTTTCTCACAGTCTTACAGCTGGAAGTTCAAATCAAGGCATCTGTCAGCAGAATTCGGTGCTTGTATGTCCGTCCTTGTCTTCTGGATTGCTGCCTCTTGCCAGGTTCTCACATGGTCTTTTCTCTGTTTCTGGGTTCAGACCTCTTCTTCTAAAATTGGACCAAGGCTGACCATAATAAACTCATTTTAACTTAATGACCAGTTTAAAAACTCTGGTGAATCTCTGAAAAAAAAGGTGGACACAGACACACTGATTCCCCACACCCCATGGTTCTAATGTGTTACAGAATTTGAAATTCATGTATTTACAAAAAAAATTTAATTTTTATGCCATGTGATTTTTTTTAACCATAGTAAAATTACTGTTCAAAAAAAAACAATCTGTGTTCAAATAGTCACATTCTAAAGTACTGGCAGAGGGGCATCAGCATAATTTTGGAAAGTTATATTTCACCTGGAGCCTCATAACTCGTGTATGTTTTAGAATTGGTCTGTTGGAAGTGCCAGACTAGAAAAGCAGAGGCTTAAAAGAGCTACATAAGAGAAACAGATAGCAGTGTTATGGGCTGAAGTCTGCTGAAGTCTGCGTGTGCCTTGCTTTGGCTGTTGGTTCAGCTATTAAATTGCTGCCTTCTGAGTTCATAGTGAGTTCCCTTCTTAGGTCTGTTTGCGCATAAACCTTTGAGCTTTGGGTAATACCTATGAACACAGGAACAAATAGAGATTGAAAACAAAGAAAAGAACCTATACTTTAAAGGCCGGGTGAGCATTACAAAGGAAATTCATCCTTTTCAGGGACAAACTGCATACCTCTTTGTTATGCATACATGGATGTATGTATTATTTTTATCATTGAGCCTTAATTCTTTATTTGAACAGTATAAAACAGCCTTGTTAGAATACCAAATACTTGGTTTTAAATTAGATCATCAGGGCTAGAAAAATGGCACAGTGGTTAAAGTGCTTGCAGGCCCTGAGTTGATTCTTAGTACCACATAAACCTGGATGTGCTGGTGAACACCTGTAATCCCAGCACTTGAGAAACTGAAGTAGGTGGATTGTCCTGAGTCCAAGGTTCTTCTAGGCTACACCAGTGAGTTCAGGAGCAGCCTGGGCTACAGAGTGAGACCCTGTCTCAATAATAATAATAATAATACATAAAAATTTAAAAATTAGATTATCTTAGCCTTCCATTGGTTTGGGGTGGGAGGATATTCTTTTCTGTAGAAGAGATTGTACAGTATTTTGATTTTTCTGATTTAGTTGCTAAAAATGGAGTGGAGGGGTTTTTTTCTTTTATGTTTAATGAAGTGCTTCTGTATAGTCACTTCTTAAACTCTTCTCACTGGGGATAAAAATAAATCTTTAGATGAATTTTGGAAGAACTGCTATTGTTTATATCCACCTGGAGTTCTCTGATAACACATGAGGCTTGTCTTTATCTCAAAACAGAGACTTACAGGGTTTTTTAATGTGTAATTGTGTTTATTATAATGGTGTTTATCTGAGGGTTGTTGTTACAAAACTTTTCAGAATTGGAATTGTAGAACTTCTAGAATCTGGGTGCTGAGAACTCATGCTGAGTTTAATAAGCTCTGTTAGCTCACACCTGCATGGTAGACCTAGCCTTGTGTGAAGTGGGGAATCTTGGGAAGTCACAGGATGACCAGGTGTTCTCATGCTTCATCTCTGCTTCTGTTCACTTCCATTGCTTTTATTCTCCTGTCCTTAGTTGAGGCCTGGTAGACAATAAAGTAGATGTTGCCAGCATAATATAAACTATAAGTAAATATTTTAAAAATCTTTGAACAGCAGACAAACATAGATTTGATTTCTGCTTACATGAATATACATACTTAACTTTCTGGCTGTTTATTGAGGAATGAGGGTTTTTTTTGTCTTTTGAACAGATACTACTGAATCATTAATTTTTTTTTAAAGGAGTAGACTCTTGTTTAAAGTGGGTCATAGTTCAAAAGTATGCCTAGAATTTTACTTTTTTTGAAAAAGTTACCTTTTTCAAGTCTTTCTAAGAGAATGAACTTTTTTTTAAAATCTCTCCAGCAAGTTCTCTCACCTTTCTAAATTGTTCTGTTTTGTTTTCATTCTGTGTTTAACCATTTTGTTCTAACGTGCACTTAGATTTGCTTTTATCCTTTTTTTCCTTGTAGTTCATGACCTTTTTCTTTTTTAGAAACGGAATAAAGAATATGCTCTAGAAAAAGTTGCTTTTTGTTTTGTGTGATAACCAATAAGATGCTGAAAGTGCTCAAAAGTTTGGGATGTTGAGAATCTGTGGCTATTGAACCCACAGGAGACTGCTTTGAAATTTTGTGTGCGTTGGTAGCATGGGCTGCATGTTTTAATGGCCCCTTACATCTGTAGAGTTCCTTGAACAGGTGTTGTTGCCATATCTTCTAAACGTGTCTTCTAGATTTCTTGAGTCTTCCACCACCAGAGCCTCTTCAAGTACATGCATATCAACAAAATAATTCAGACCATACGTTCTCAGGGGAGAAAGAAGAGATGGATGGCCATAGCTTACATTGCATTAGATGGACAGATAGTTGCAAGGAGGAGAAATTTAAGCCTAGTTACTGTATAGAAAAAATGTGGTATTCTGTAGTAGACTAAATCATTGTTCTGCCATATTCCAAATTTTGCCCTCCAGGAATAGCTGTCTGTTATCTATATCTTGCCATGACCTCTTGATGGACAGAATTATGTCCCTGCCCTTGGTCTTTGTGCTTGGCCATGTGACTCACTCTGGTCCACAGGGATGTTAGTAGACAAAATTAGAGCTTAGATTTGTACTATGTTTGTGTCTCTAGTTCCTTTGCCATTACCACAAAAAGAAAGAAGCTATCTGTAGACCCTTCATGCTCTGGTGAGACTGCAGAACAGAGCAGCTTCAAGCTGACCTGTAAAACTTAAAGTAGTGCCAACCCAACTAGATGCCTCAGTGAAAATAACATTTTTGTTGCTGTCTGCTACTGAGATGTGATTTGTTTTTGAAGATTATTGTGACAGTAGATGACTAATACTGGCATTCTACTGCATACAGGGTGGCTCCAGGGGTAGGTTTTGTTGGAAGGCTTATTAGCATTGTATCATTTACGGGACTTCTGTGGGTCAGCCTTGCCACTTTTCCCCATCCACTGGCTTCTTCATCCTGCATGTCACTCTGCTGTACTTTACATTTTTTGTTTAGTTTACTTACACATTATACTTCTTACCTCTTCCGTGTCCAAGGCTCAGCATGGCTTCTACAGGCTCTCTCATCCTTACAACTTTTAGCTTCTGCCTCTGTTACATGATGCTTTATTCTTTTGGTGCTTTCTCTTTCAATTTTGAGAACATCTATTGTGTCTAGCAGATTTTTTTTTTTTTTTTTGCATGTAGGAAATACAGTGTTCTTAGTTGTTGGCCTGTTTATGCATTGGTTGCTTTGATTGGTCTCTCCTGTCCAATTAGATACAGTATCCTAGTTCAGTTTTTGCTTTGCAATTAAGGAACATAAGGAACATAGAAAGTTCAAGAAGGAACAGGAATGTTTACGTATATAGATGTCTAAGCATATAGATGACTGCTATGGTTTGGGTCTTGAGTGTCCCTTAAAAGCCTCTTGTGTTTGGAACTGGGTGTTATTGGAAGGTGGGGCTTGGCTGGGAGGAGCAGATGCTTGGGGTTAGACCCTGGAATTTATCAACTTGCTGCAGTAGGCCCAGGGCAGAGCTTTCAGACATGTGTTGTTGACTTGTGGGCCAGGAAATGAGGGAAGGGTACCCACAGTGGCATCTTGAAATAATTAAAGGAAGGAAGAAGAAAGGTTGTTACAGCTTCTTCTTGGGAAAGCTCTAGCGGGGTGAGCAGCCTCTGTCTCTGCCATGAGTCTTCACCTTGCCTTGCCTACTGCTCCATGAATGGACTGTGTGAGACCTTTCGAAACTGTTAAGCTAATTATATCTTTCCCTTCAGTTATGGATGTTAAGTGTTCTGTAACAGCAATGAAAAAAGACTAAGGCAGTGACTAAGTATTCATAATACTGGAAAGGAGAGGATATATACTTGGAGTTCGTCCTAGAAAAAACTAGGGGATAATTTAATAATCTCCAATATAAGGAGGACACATCTGGACATTTTAACAACCCCAGATATTTGAGAATGAGAAATAATCATTTTATTAATTTAATAAACTTTTTATTAACAAATAACACACAGAAAAGTACATAGAATTAAAGTTACACTTTGTCTCTTCCTCTTCTCTCTTCCTCCTTTGCTCTTTTCCTTTTCTCCCTCATTCTTTCCGTTCCTCTCCCCTTTTTCTCTCCTCCTCTCTCTTTCCCCATTATAGTAGTAACTAAAATAATATTTGCTGGCCTAAGGACATTGTAGACTTGTAGTGTTGCATAATGGTGTCCTCTCTTATATCTGTGTGCTTACATTGATCTGGAACCCACTCTTTTCATTGTTTTCTTACAGTGCAGTTGCAAGCCAGTAGAACTGTGTGTTGTGACAGTTCTCACTTGATCTCTTTTCTCTAGGGCTTTTTTTGGTCAGATTGTTCCCTCCAAGTAGTAAAAGGTAGAGGTTGAGGCAAGCCTGGTGGGTTGGCGTACATAAATATTTGCTACACCTCTGCAGTTTCAGTTCCTAGAGCACATGGTATCCCAGTTGGGAGTGATGCAGGAAAAAGGTTCTCTGGGATAGTAAGACAGCAGAAGCAGTCAGGATGCTGGAGTGTAAGACCTGGAATCTCTGGTGTCAGTGCCTGGAGGACCACAGAAAGATGGTCACCAGAGCCAGAGTGCAACTTGTGGTTCCTTAGAGACCATGTCACAGCATGTTGAGTGGCAGAGCATCACCAGATGCCTTCACATACTTCATTGTTGACCGTGAGCAGTAGGAAAGACAAGCAGAACCTTAATACCAAACCTGGAGAGAAGCTCTGTTTCTTCTGCAGTGCCCCTTCAGCTCCCTCTGCTGTCCATGCATAGCACCGTGCTCTGATAAGGAGAGGTGCTGGAGTCCAGTTCGTTGTCCCAAAACTGTTACTGTACTGAAGTGTGTTTGAAATTGAGAGGCAGCACTCTCTAATTTGACTTTTATAAAGTACAAGAATATGCAAAACTAGTCTTGGTTGGTTGTATCAGCCTAGTGGTTACTTGGTTGGAAAAGTAGTAGTGACCACATAGAAGGGTAGACGTTTTTCTGGATGGTGTTCTGCACAGCTGTGTGCAGTTTGTGAAGTTCTGAACTTTTTAATACATATTATATTTAAGTAAAACTTAAAATATGGCACATTTAAGCAAAAACTTGAAGATAAGATCCAGTCCAAAATGCAGAAGTACCCCCAAAATGAAAGCTATCTTAAACTTTTTTTTAATATTTAAAATCAGTTTGAGAATTACAAACTTATGCCCCAAAAGAGAAGTCCAATTCAGTCAACAGAAATATTGTCAGGCTCCCCTTCTTTCAGAATCAAATTGTTAATTCTGAGACATTTCTAGAACAATTTATATTTCCATTTGTGCTGTCATTCTTACTGAATCTTTGAATGACAACTTCTGAGCTTTTTAATGGCCTCCCTTCTTGTTCTTCATGTAAGTAAAGCATTACTCTTTGCCTGTTAGCGTTTGCTTTACTGTTTTATTTCTCACATTATACCTTCCTGTTGTAGTAGCTGAAGAATCACCGTATTCCTGTTTTCCTAAGAAAGCTCACAGTACATCTCATAAGGGAGTTAGTGATTATGGGAACCGTAGAATTAATTCTGGATAGTAGGACCTTAGAATCGACAAAGTTGGGATTTAGACCTGTGTTCAGGGGATTGATGTGGAATCTAGAAAGAAGGCTCATTTGTAGAAAGGAGAGGTGGCTAAGAAATTGTGGCAGTATGTTGTGGATAGAGTTCAGGATGAGTTTTAGTTACTACTTTAGAGATGGAGTCTCAGTGTGTTGCCCAGGCTGGCCTCAAAGTCCTGATCTCAAGATATCCTTCTACTGAAGCCTCCTGGGTAGCTGAGACTATAGGTACTTGCCAAAGCCCTGGACTTTATTGTGAATTTAAAAGTGGAACCAGCTATTTAAACTCCAGCTGTTTTACACCTGGGCTGCTGTTTTTACACCTGTTGTTGATAAAGTAACAGTAGTAGAGTTAGTTACCTACTTTTGCATAGAAAGTTGGTATCTCCAGATTTGTGGAGTGTGGGCAGAGATTTTTGTGCTTTTAGTGTGTGATGGTTAAGTTTAGTCTAGAGAAAAATCTGTCTGAGCAAGAATTACCTGAAATACGAAACACAAAAGGCAGCACATCTAGAATGATTCACCTATGCAAATTGTCTTTAGTTTTTCTGTTTGTTTGGTTTTTGACTATTGTTTGTGGTAAAGAGAACATACTGTGTGTGGTGAAACTAGACAGTGGGCTTTTTAAGTTCACATGCTTACTCGTATATGATCCAACCATTCTAGTTATTGAGGACTTAGAGGTGAATTCAATGAAGTCCTTTGGCCCTCTGGAATGTTATTATTTCTTTTTTTTCCTTTTGAGAACTATCTTTGTGATTTATCTGTGACACCCAGCTGTATCCCACTTTATCACCCATTTCTTGAGGATTTTGGGTGAGCTTTAAGAATTGATACTTGGATTTCATATGAGGCCTAATGAGAGTTTCTCATCTTTTATTTTGTTACACCTAGGCTTATACTGGAACCAATAAAGAGCTTTACTTTCAAATTTAGCATCTTGGGGAATGGATGCCTATGATTGAAGTGAGCCTCATTCTGCATATGTTTTTAAGAATGGGCATTTGGAAATTTGCTTTATTCAAAACTGATCATGTGTCTCTAGAAACACCTTAAAGCATGTCACTTCAGCTGGTCCCTAGTGCTTGGTGTGATGATTAAGGAAGCATTCATACAAGTAATAAAAATATAATGTAATAAAAGAGGGATATGATATATATTGTCTTACTTTTTCCTTGCTGTGACATCCACAAATTTAGGGGTGGAAAGGTTTATTTTAGCTCACAGTTTCAGAAGGTCACAGTTCCATTCAGGGTTGGCTGGCAGCAATGGAAGTACATGGCAGAGGGAGAGATGAAGGCAGCTTCTCATGACATCACAAACAGGAAGCCAAGGCAAGGCAAGGCAAGTTGAGGCTAGTCCTCGAAGGAAGGCAGGAAGCAAGCAGCTTACATATCTTTCTAGATCTCATCCCAGTGATCAGACCCTCCTGGATCCAGGTGCGGAAGGTGTGGTAAGCCCCCCACCTACATGCCTGTAATCCAGTTTTCATGCATGTAATCCACCCCTCCAGGCTGGGCCCCAGTTTCCCAACAGCACATGGTTCAATAGATAATCTATAACATTCAAATAAGGAGAGTTTTGGGGGTCATTCCATATCCAAACCACAAAATAAGTTAAGTTTATATTTTAAATGATTGTCTGTTGACCCAGGATTTGATCCATTTAATACTTGTCAAAAAATGAATGGGTTCTTCGCTCTTCTTTTTGGTTCTCTTGCTCATTCTTGACACAAATTTTGTTTTTTCTGAGATCATTCCTTCTAAAATAGTGCACAGAAGTTAATAGTTGTTTTCTAACATAATAACTTAAAATAGGTGAGTAGTCATTACCAATTTGTAAGCAAGTTAAATAAATTGTATGTATAAAGTAAGATGGCTTAAATTTGCTTAATGTTGGTGTACTCAGTAGTAGAGTACTTGCCCAGCATATCTGAGGCTCCTGGGTTTGACTCCCAAAGAGATAAAGGCCTTTTTAAGTATTTTACCTTTAGTTTAAAGCAGGTATGTCTCTCCTGTGACCTGCCTTTTTTTTCCCCCTTTGTTTTTTTGGGTGAAGAGGATCTGTCTTGGCCCACATATAAAGTTAATTTTATAGTATACTTAATGTGTGTAAGTACTAAAACTTTCTTTTAAAATTTTTCTTTAAGCTGGGCTTGGTGATCACGCCTGTAATCTCAGCGCTCTGGAGCTGAGGCGGGAGGATTGCCATGAGTTCCACATCAGCCTAGCCTACATAGTGAGATCAGGGCCAGCCTGGACTACAGAGTGAAACCTTGTCTCAAAAATAAAGAAATGAAATTATCTTTATAAAATTAAAAATAAAAGGGTGTAAAAACCCACTGAGACAGCAGGCTGTGGGTTGAACACATCTGGAGACCCAAACCAGATTTGGAGAACCAGGGCATTATATTTTTGTTTGGCAGGAATTTTCTGTTGTCATTGATATACCCTACCGCTCTCCCAGAGCTGTCATTGTTTGCTTTTACAAGAACTTTTTAAGTAAAATCATCACATCATCGCCGCATTTTGCATTATTCCCCCCATGGAGTGATTTTTTTGTATTGACTTCAGTAGTGTCTTCCTTTTTAAGTTTCTGGGAAGGCATAACTGAAACTGGGGATGAGGGGACTAAGAACTGTATTTCATTTTTTAAAAATCTAGAGTTTAATCCTTCTTAATTTATATTAAATAGAACTTGTCAGGCAATAAGGATAATGAAGGATGTACCACACTGGCATAGTTTTTAGAAGGCTCACGTGACTGTGGACTCTGTCAATGTGTTGCGTCCTTCTGGCTTTGCAGAGGTGATTTGATATATTATAGAATGTGAAAGTATGTTTCAGGATTTCACCTGAAAATCCTGAATGGAACAAAATTTGGTTCAGTTTCAGAATATGTTTTTTGTCTTTAAACAAAAAATATTGGAAAAACTTCTAGAAACTAATTTTACTTTAAAGCATCAGAGTTGCAGAAATAGGGGAAAATCTATGTCTTTAGTGCTAGGAATTCTATAGATACAGTTGAGAAGTTTTTAGATTGTGGATTGGCTTGGCACTTGCTCTGGCTCTTCCATTCCTGTAGAATAAAGAATACTGACTGTGGATGGACCACACATGTGTGAGTTTTCTTTTATTATTACGATCTGTGGTAAGAACTCATCTCTGCTGTGTAATGTCTGTGTTGAGATTCATGTTTACCTTTCTTCCTAGTGTCTTGGATAATTTTCAGATCCCTATGAAAAATTAACTCCAGGACAATTTTAACAATTTGGAATTTAAATACAGAGTATCAAAATTACTTGTGGTTATATCCCTCAAGACCTTATTTGTATTTATCATATGAGTTATTTGTATAACATTGTTCCTTATGTGTAAAGGTTCATCTGTCTTGTTAAAATGCCCTCTTATGGTTCTCTCTCTCTCTCTCTCTCTCTCTCTCTCTCTCTCTTTCTCTCTCTCTCTCTCTCGAAACAAGGTCTCGCTGTGTAGTCCAGGCTGGTCCTGAACTCACTATGGAGCCCAGGCTAGCCTTGGACTCAAGGGCAGTCCTCCTGCCTCAGCCTTCCGAATGCTGGGGTTTCAGGCATGTGTCACCCTGCCCAGTTTATGTGGTGCTGGGGAAGTGAACTTGGGTTCTTGGCACTTGACTTAGCACTTGTTAGGCAAGTGCTTTAACTGCTGAGCCATTCCTCCAACCCCTTAAGGTTCTCTAGAGTGATAGATCTGTCTAGCTATTTTGATTGCTTCCCATCCCCTGCATCCATGGATTGAACATATCCTCTGCCACAGTCTTGCTTTTTTTCTCTGTGTTGTTTTTTCCTCAAAATGTTTTGTATTACTATCCATGTAATCATGGTTTTCAATATTTGTGTCCAGAATGTCAGATAAATAGAACCATTCTGTATACAGTGTTTTCATTTTGGCCTCTTTCACTCAGCATAGTGCATTTGAGATTCATCCATGTTATGATACCAGTAGTTTGCTCCTTTTCATAATTGTTTCTTAAAATTATCTCCAATAGCTTTTACAGTCTACATTTGGAGTTGTGTTTTTTTGTATCTTTTTGTGCTTTCTTGGCAAACATGAAGAGAAGTATCTTCAACATCATTTTTGGAGCCTGAGCATATTTAAGCTATTTTGTAATAGGTTGTTTCTCAGTTTGCTATTATTAGAATAGCTTTTTTAAACCCCGGACCTGCCTAATATGATTGAGTTTTGTACTCATTTTATAATTGGAGAAACTGAGACAAAGGAATTTTCTCTGAATTGCCCAAATCACACACTTGTGTTCAGGACCTAGATATCTTTATACTCCTTCCCAAATCTATGTTACTGTTTTGCCAGTAACTGAATTAAAGTATAATACATTGGAAATTCTTGTGTTACTCATGAGGCCTGTCGAGGCTGAATACATAATATCATTTGTAAAAATCATCGCCTTCCCACATTGGATCAACTCTTGAATGTTTGGGGTTATCACTTGAGTTTTCAGGATTGTGAACCTTGAGTGGGTAGGGATGTCTGAAGATTGGTTTCTTCATTGTATGTACAGATTACTGATTTTTATTTATTTTTTTGAGACACAGTCTTGCTTTGTAGCCCAGGCTGGTCCTGAATTCACTATGTAGCCCAGGAGAGCCTTGTATTCACTGCAATCTGCCTGTCTCAGCCTCTTGAGTACAGAGATTACAGGTGCGTGCGCGCCACCATGCCCTGCTTATGTGGTTTTGGGGAATTGGACTCAGGGCCTTGCGCTTGATAGGCAAGCACTTTAACTACTGTGCCATTCATCAGCCAGATTACTGAATTTCATCTGTAGGTATAGTAGTGTAGGGTCTAAGAATAACAGAAAAGCGGACTCAGTTTTTCTCATACAGTGTGTTCTGTGAGAAGTCTGAAGTGACTGATCATTTATTACCTTTAATAGTGATTCTTATCAGACAAGTTGATTTTTATCACCAGATTAGGTATAAGATATTATTTTCTCTGACTGAAGAGATGTACAGGGATTTAGAATTTATGTTTGTGCTCCTTAGTTATTTCAGATTTTTAACTTTCATAAATTATTTGCATTTCAGTAATTACTAACATTTTTCCGGATTGGGTTTATCATTTTATCTACTTATCCATCCATAAATTCCTGGATAAAATTTTCTTATTTAAGAGGCAGCTGGTCCTCAAAGCCTAAAATGTTTATCTCTTGGCCTTTTGTATAAGTAATTGCTTAGTTCTGTTGTATAGAAATAAGCCTGTAGAATAATGTTTAAAATGGAAAAAATAAAAACTAAGGCCAGTAGAAGCGTATGATTTAAACTGATGGAAAGAAGCAAAAAGAAAAGCTAGAGATCAGATGATTTCCTCTGGGAAGGGTGAATTAGGATGGGGGAAGAGTAGAGTTGGGACAATAGTTATTTTTTGTTTTAAGTGTTATAATGCTATTGAATTCTTAAGGATAGTAAATCCATTACTTTTAAAAAGTGAATAAAGAATGATAAATTTGATTGGATTAGAAAAAATAAACAGGAAGTAAAAAAAGGTTACCGGTTATGATGAAGAAAGTGGGAGCTCAATGCCTTTTCTGTAAACATAGCTTTCCCATTTGTTCAGTCACTTATTTCACAGATAATCATTTAGAGTGCTGAGTATCAAGCACTGAGCTTTATTCTCGAAAACAGGGGTTCCTTCCCAGGCACTCAAAAACCAGTGGCACACACAGACAGGTAAAAGATGGTAATATGATGGTATTGCCACTGAAATAAAGTGCTTTTCAGGAGATGCTTGTTGGGTTGTGGAACTGGATTTAGGTTTTGATGGATAGGAGACCAGATAATGCAGGATAGTGGAAGCATTTTTTTTTTGGCAGAGGCAAGTTGAATGGACCTTGGTGATCAGAGTAGGTATCAGGACCTATAGGTGTTCATTATGGTCAAATTCATGGTGGAAAATGACAATGAAGTCAGAGCAGTTAACAAGGATGTAGAGGCTAGATGCTTATGTAGAGCCCTGATTTATGAGGAATTTATTTTGTTTTTGAAGACACAGTACCCACCAAAGCGATAATCTTTTGATTTTGTTTGCATTTTAGGAAAACATATTATTGGTAGTAATAAGGGTTGTGATGTGAGGAAGTGGGCAGCATGGAGAGTAGAGAGGTAATTCTTAGGTTATTTTAGGTTAAAATGATGAAATAAATGAAGAATTAAACCCTGGTGAACGGGAGGAACCAAGGTGTTTATGTATTATAAAGGAGTTAAGGAAAAGGGAAGGAATCAAGAATGATTCTCAGTTCTGGGCTGGGTGACAGCTTATGGGATGTTAACCTCTATCAAGTGACATAGAAGCAAGTGTGTGTGTGGGTGTACTTATAAGATACCTAATTAGAAGTTGGCAGGGAGTTAGTTGGACATGTCCACTTAAAAATCAGGTTGGAAATGTGTAATTATTTGTGTGTAGAGAGAGATGAGGATTAGGAGTTGAGTGTATAACTTGGGAAGCCTTTCTGATATTGGGAGCATGGAACCCTGGGAACAGTGACATTTAAGGAGCCTGGGGGAAGCTGAGTCTGGAAGCCTGTAACTTCAGGGAAATCAGGAGAGGGTGACCTTGGAGAAACCAGTGAGATGAGAAACTTAAGAATAATAAATTGTCTGCATTTTAAAATACTGTAAGGAAGTCTGAATAAGTAGGAAGCATGAGGAAAGTACAAGGGAGGAAGTGAAATTTCAGGAATCTTGGAAGATTTGTTAATATTCCTGTTTTGAGTTAATCTTGTTTCTCTTTTGGGAGGAGGAAAGCTATGGAAAGGGAGAAGTTTATTGATAATCTTAGAAGGAAAAATGATCCTTCACTCAACATATTTATTAAACATTTACTACAAGCTAGTACTATTCCAGGCTGTGGGAGTACAGCATGAACACACAGATCATAAACCCACACCAGTGAACAGAATGTGAGACAGTAAAATTAAATTGGGGCAAGAAGATTCGAGAGGCAGATATAGGCCCTGTTTCCTGCACTGCGTTGTGGCTAGAGGATGATTTGCTGATGAGGCAGCATTTGAAAGGAGTCCTGAATGAAATGAGGAAATAGTTACAGAGGGACTGGGAAGTGGGGAAGAGTGAATCCCAAGGAAATGCTGGGGGAAGGAAGGGGTTCTAAGGAACTGGTCGTGGAAGACCCTAAACACCGGCAGTGCTCACGGCTGCTGCATAGTTCGCTGTGTCAGGTGCCCTAGTTTACTCTCTTTTACTTTTCCTAAGACCCTGTGTAGGGGGTGTTGTCACCATTTGCCAAGTGAGAAAACGGTGCTGGAAGAGGTTCTGTGTGTCTTAATTGCTGAGTGGAGCCTGGATTCAGACTCTGTTCAGTACTTCAGGTCCTTTTAATTAAAATGTTTCCTATGTGCACCTTCAAAGCAGGTGAAAGACATTACAAATTTGTCCAGTGAGTGTCATGGACAGTTATAAAGTGAGGAAGTAGTAATAAGTGAGTAAGAACGCTTTCCTACACATCACACCCTTTTTGTTTTCAAGAATCTTGTGCAGGGATTTCAGGAATGTGACATTTTCCAAGATAGCTCTCTGTTCTCTAACTTTTTCCAGGTGATCACCCCATGTCCTGTTCTTAAATCCCCACTGTCTTACAATGTGGGATTGCCATACTTGTGCTAATTATTTTTTAGAGTGCTTCTTAGGGTCTGGCCTCAAAGTTGGGAATGGGCATAAATAAGATTATTTTTTTAAAGCAGTTGTTAATGAAAAATTAGATGTATTTGATTTTTAAAGTTGTATCCTTGAATACCTGGAATAGTTGCAGGAGATGGAGGCCTGTTAATACCATAGGTCCCCATCTTTACTGTTGTCAGTTGAATGTGATATTTGTAGATAAATGGTGGTATAACAGTGTGGACTTGGTTTTCTGTTATTTCTTTAGTATCCATTACGCAGTATTGAAGAACTTGAATATGACACAGACACTGTTAAGTAGAATTTTTGAAATAGGAGATAGTAAAACAAAAAGGAAGAACAAAATTAAAATATTCTTACTGGAACTAACACCCATTTTTTTCTCAGTTTGTTAGGTAAGTGAATGTAGGAAAGATTGGGAATTTTTATATTGTTTGTTTTTTATGAGCTGCGTATCTTTTGAGGAAGGTAATTAAACATTGCATTCATACACAGTATGGAAATATAGTGAAGACAGCCAGAGTCCTACCAGTTTTCAGTAATTTAGAAGTTACACACAGTTTTTCCTCCTGTTCACAAATTTACTGGTTTGCCCACACAGGTGTTTTAGAATTGTTTATGCTTCTAATTAAGTATCGGGGCTGTAAAATTACTGTTTGATTTATTCTGTACTGAGTTGAAAGGATCTAGTCACAACTTCAGAGTGATGCCAACCCAGAAATAGGTCATAAATTCTTTTTCAATGCTGTGTGGAGATTTAAGCTTAGGGTATATCCATTTACTGGTGCATAAAAATTGGGCTTTCCAAAGAGATTAGTTTTGTGTCTGTGTTTTTCCGCATGTCTGCCATTAAAAAAGAAAGATTTTAAAAATAGAGGTAACTTAAGAGAGTGTTTGTAAATTGTGGGGTGCTGTTTGGTGAAATAGAAGTCAGTGAAGGCATAGTGAACAACTGTTAATGTTGATGGCATGTTATCTTATGGGACAGCAGCATGTTGATGTGATAATCCTTAAGGGTTTTAGAAATTATTTCACAGTGACTTTAGTTTTATTGAGGACTGCTTTCAATGAACTGGAGCAGATATTCTTACAGTAACATTGCTCACCTCAGGTTACGTGTATACATACTGGCATGGGAAGCAGAACTTACAGAAGGTGGGTACCACAAGCAGTAAAAATAGTTGCCAACAGTCAAGGAATATAAAGAAATGAGTGAATTGGTAACCTTCAAGACAGCATAGGCAGATCAAGAGAGGACCCTGCTGCCAGGACAAAAGACCAAGATTTTTATTAGGGTTTGAGGGCATGCAAAGGGTATGGGGTGATCAAAACAGGCATTCAAGGAAGGCTGCTTTTTTTTTTTTTTGGATTCACTTTGCGCTCTATCTCACTGGCACACCTATATTATATCAATAGTTGCACATTAAAAGAGCCAACTTGACTTGTTCTTTCACTCTGGTCTTTAAAAAGGCCTTTAAGGCTCGTGGCATGAGGTTCGAATACTTGTGCCCATAAACTGTGAATAAGGAGATATGTATGGACCAGTGGAAATATATATGTTATTCTACATCAAAGGAGTATTCACACTTATTCTTTTTTAGGTATAATTTAGTATTTTATTAATTTTAATTAAATATAAAAATTATACTGTTAAGCACCCATGTAAATAGATTTGTGATCCTTTGATGTTTTTTTCTAGGAGTATTTGTACTATCCTAGAAATGAAATTACTGAGATATGAATATTTTTAATACTTGACATGAATAGTATACTTCCCCCTCCACTCATTTTTATTAGTGTATATATGCCGTACACGGTTGAGCTTGAGAATATTGTGCACATTTATGTGAGGTCTGCTGGTGTTAGGCATTTAGAACATGCTGATTCAGAGGAGCCTGATGGAACAAAGGGCTGGATTTTGTTAGCAGGTCTGTCCTTGAGCCAGGCTTATGTTCCATCATGTTAAGGAACAAAATTGTGGCTTAACGTGGTGAGGTATAAAAGCTGTTACTGTCTGGGAGGGGAGCGTCTGTAGTGGGTTACTTGTGAAGTGTGATGTCCAAGGACAACCCATGATATTTAACCCATATTTTGTGGTGTCTTTTTTGGTCCCTTTCAAATTGCCTGCATGGATTGCAATCCATATGTATGAGGCTTGTATCTAGGAGACTTACAATAATTCTGCAACATAGGCTTTTTAGGGTGTTTTACATGAGTATGTGTGTTTCCATAATTCTTTGTATTTCTATGTGTATGATCTCTTAATAAGCTCAGACCCTCCCCAGGGTGGGAGTTTAAATACTGAGTAGAATAAGTTCTGTCAATTAAAAACATGAAATATTGCACTGGAATGTTTTTCATATTTCAACAAATGCACAGAGTCTAAAACATCTTATAGGGGAGCTTGTAAGGAAGTAGAAAAATGACCCATCCCATCTAATGCCAATTTCTAGTTGAGAGTATTACATTGAATTCCTTTTAGCCCTCTTTACTGTTTCTGTTTTATTACAGTGATCTATCCATTGTAGACAGTATTCATTGTTTTTCAGAAGGGATGAAGGCTTACCTAATTTCACCCTCTTTCCCCACTCTTCTTAATAAAGTCATGCCATTATGTTTGATTCTTTACTTTTTGTTTCCTTGGAGTTTTGGGGATTGAGCCTAGAATGCTGCTCAAGGGTTTTATTACTAAGCTATCGCCCAGCCATTTCTTTCTTTTTTTGTTTGAGACAGAGTCTTGCTGAGTTGCTCAGACTGCCCTGAAACTGAGAATTCTCCTGCCTTAGCCTCTCAAGTAGGTAGGATTAGAGGTGTGCACTATCATGCCTTGCCTGATTTTTTTTTTTTTGAGTAACACATGGTTTTAATAGGTCAGTGTTTTTTATAATTTATTTGATCTATAACAACACTATCATTTGACCTCATCCCTGTTGGAGTGATCATTTAGGGACTGCTTAAGTAGGGTTACGCCCATTAGGGGGGTTAAGCCCTTTACCTGGGGGTTGTTGAGCATGAATATTATATGGAAGCCATACTCTGTTTCATGTTATTTTCCATGTGTAACAGCTAATCTGGAGTTAGTCTATAATGATGTTTGATTTTGTAATAATCTTTGCCTTTTTATGTTTTTCAGAAATAAATACTTCAATAAATGAAAATGAAAATACAGAAGAAAGAGAAGCAGGTATTTGGCCCCATTTCTTTCAACTAAATGCATCTGTTGTACCTTTTAGTAGGAGGAGTCGCTCGTAGTGTTGGCCTGTGCTTAGCCTATGAGTTACCCATAGTTTTATTCCCTGTTGCCTCTGTTTTCCATTCTTCAAATGATAACAGCTCTGTTTTTAGTGGCGAAATATGTGGCTTTTCCTTTTGCTTATATAATCTCCATATGGGAGTAATTAGTAAAATATAAATCATAATTTTACTTAAAATTAGCTATCCAGAAATGTGTCTGTTTCTGGAATTGCTTCCCAAGTTTTTCTAGAAGAGAGATGTGACCCAGTATTTATAATTTACATGTTGATCATTTTGAATATTTAGGTAACTAAAAGCACTGTTTCATTTATGAAATTCTTATTTATAATAATCCATGCAGTGTTCTCCTAGACTAATGAACTACCTAAAAGGATCAAGGGCAGAGGAGCACATAACTTTGGCCTATGTACTCACCCAGCATCTCATTCTTTAGTTGGCATTTTGGTGTTCTATTTGGTTTTATATTATAAGGAACCTTAGGTCCCCAATCCATGTGGCTCAGTCAAGGGAGATGTGCAGACTGCCTCTGTGGTAAAGTCTATCTCTGATAAGCTGATTTTCCTTTTACTTAATTGGAAGACTTCCGGGTAACTGGGGGATCTGAATTTCTGCCTTTCACTGGGCTCCTCTACAAAGGAGTTGAATGAAACCAGCTACTCTGTTTTTCCTGTCCTGCCTACTCTTAGGTAGCCCTAGTCAGGGACAGGGTGAATTAAAAATATGATTACAAAGACACACGATTGGCTATCCATAATGAATAGGTTGGCTTGATTCATTTGCTGTCAGTTCTTAACAGAAAAAGCAGAGACCAATACTAACTACACGCTGGATTTCTGTCTTAGCACTCTAATGAATTGTCAGCTGGTGGGTAAGCACTACAAAAAACACAAGTTTTATCTTCCAGGAGTTTATCTTGTGGATGTATTCAGACAGATGTTGCAAAACTGTGTGTGTACAGGGGCTTCTGTAACTCTTTCTTTTCAGATTGCAAAAATGCTTAAGAACCCATGTGTCCGTCAAAGGGAGGGTTATTCTAGTCATAGCAGATCTGCCTAGTGGGATACTGTGCTATTTTTAAAAAGAAAGTGTTACTGAAGAGACCCCCCACCCCCAAATCTTTGAAGTTTTTGTCATTTGTTATGTGTGGCCAGGTTTATGGATCCTATAGTAATTCACTTATTTTAATTTTTAAACATTCTTTAGCTTTTATTTAAATAAAAATATTAGCAATAATCCCTCAGATTGGTTTTCATTGGTTTAGATTGGTTTTCATTCACAACAATACTAATAAACAGAATGATACTTTTATTTAAAAGTTAATATTAGCTATGGTAGAGAGCAGGTTAAATAAGTAAAGCTACTCAGATTCTTATCTGTTACGTTACACTAAAAGTCAAAATGGATCAAAGAGTAGTCTATCACAACAGAAACACCGAATCTGCTAGAAGACAAAATAAGTAAAATGTTAGAAAACAAGAATAGAAAAAGATTTCTTAAACAGAACACCATTTGCACAAGAATCAGCAGTGGGACTACATCAAACAGAAACTTCTGCATAGCAAAGGAAATAATCAACGGAGTGAAGATGGCAACCAATAAGGTGGGACAAAATTTTTGCCAGCAGTGCATTTCACAGGATTAATATCTATAATGTATAAAGAGCTCAGAAAAATGAAAGTCCCCAAAATAAATGACCAAATTAAGAAATGGGTAACTGAAATGAAAAGAAACTTTCTCAAAAGAGGAAGTACAAAAGGCCAACAAATACATAAAAGTGTTAGCCATCTTTAAGCATCAGAGTAATGTGAATCAAAACAACACTGTGATTCCATCTCACTTCAGTGAGTATGGCTTATATTAAAAATTCATAAAACTATTGCTGGTCAAGTTGTAGGGAAAAAAAGAGCACTTCTACACTGTTGATGGGATTGTAATCTGATTCACCCACTGTGGAAAGCAGTGTGGAAATTACTTAAAAACCTGAGCTAGAAATCCCGTTTGACCCAACTACAGCTCTACTGGGCGTTTCACAAAAGAACCAAAGTGGTTATATCATAGAGACTCATACATATTCATGTTTAAAGGAGCACAATTCATAAAAGCTAAATTCTGAAAACAGGCTACATGCCCATCAACAGAGGAATGGATGATAAAGAAAATGTATTTATATACAATAGAATATTATGCAGCCATAAAGACAAATAGTAGTAGATATGAAGCATGGAAAAAAGGGAACCATCTTCAGTTAATAATGCTTAGTGAAATGGACCACTCTGCAGTAAACTTGGTCAGTTATTAACTAGTAGAATTCATCATTTCAGTTTAAATTACCTTGATTAGGTTTTGAACAGAAACAAAGAATTTTGAAGATCAGAATACACTTACATGTCATATTTCTTCAGAGAAGAAGAAAAAAGTAATAGTAGTAAAAAATTTATTAACAAGGTTTAGAGATTGACTAGTATTACCTAGGAAAGTGTTACATAAAAATACTTGAATAACACATTTTAAAAAGAAACATAGTCTTTCATCTACATTTAAAAATAAACTGTCTCTAAGAAATTTATATGTTTTACTCCCTACGGTGATTATGCAGGCTAATTCCTGTGGTACAGATCTGTAGTACCAGCACTGGGAGGTAGAGACAGGAGAATTGCCAAGTTCTAGGCCAGCCTGGGCAGCCTAGCAACTAAGGAAGCCCAATCTCATTTAAACAATAAAAGAGGTGGGTATGAGCTTAAACTGAAAGCCCTTTGTTCAGTCTACAGTACCTACCCCTACTGCTACCCCTCCACCCCATCCAGAAAAAGACTGCAGTATTAGGTAGTAAAAAAGAAAAGAAAAGAAAAAGCTGGTGCTTCTGTTTCGATCTTGAGTGTCCCCCCAGAAGGTTTGACTGGAAAGACTGTGTCAGCTTGTTGCCTTTGGGGGCACCCAAGGCAGAGCTTTCAGATGCATGTTGTTGACATGTGGGCCAGGAAACAAGGGGGGAACACCCCCTCTCATGGGGGCCCAACTGACAGCTTGAATTAAATAAAGGAAGAAGAAACATTGTTAGCGCTTCTTCCCAGGAGTGTTCTATCCTTGTCTGAGTCTCTATAGACATCAGCTTGCTCCTGCCTTCCCTTGGCTTCTGTCTGCAGTTGGGTAGTGATCAGCTCTCCAGCCCCTACCTTGTGCCTTCACATTACTGTCTACCAGGTAAATGGATGAACTGTGTGAGACCTTCTGAAACTGAGCTAAAATAAACCTTTTCCTCTCCTAAGTTGTGGATGTCAGGTACTTTGGCCCAGCAATGAACAAATAAGACAGAGAAATAGGATGTAAATTCTGTGCATGGAACACCCATATGGCACTATTTGATGCATGGCATAGCTGAGAATAATTCTTTATGAAAAGAGACCCTCACATGAATGATGACCAACCAGGAATACAGATTGTTGTGCCTCTCGAGCTCTTGCTTAGTACTGAAAGAAGTATAAAATATAATAGTTATGAGATACATGCTGTCTGATATGACTTACAGGCACTTGCAATCTTAAAGAGCACCTGTATCTAGGGTAGATCAATGAATGGAGCAGAAAAATATAGTATAAGTAGAATTAAAACTTAGAACTATAATCAGGAGATAATGCAGTCATCAGCAATTATGGGAAAAAGCCTTTTCTCAAGACCAGAAGTTGAATAAGCAGAGCCTTCAATTTTGTGTCCTCTAAAAAACAAAACAGAATTGAAAGGATTTTTTTCAGATGTGCTATGAGAATCTCAAAATCAACAGACTATTGGATGTTGTTTCATTACCTAGAGTGAATATGAGTGTAATTTATTCAGTACACAAATATTTCTTGACTTTTTTCCCTAGGATTTATTCATGTAAGAAGTATTTGAGTTCTACTTGAGGCTAGATTCAGCAGTGACTTAAAAAAAAAATGTTTTTCTTAAGAAATTTGTAATTTGGTTCCAAATAGGCAATGAAAGTAGGGGATGCTGTATGCCTGGAAGAGTCAGGATTTCACTTTGTGGATGGAGGAGTGGTGCTCTTAAATTGGATGGTGTGGGGATAGAGAATGTTGGCTCAGTCAAAGAATTTGAGAGCATTTTTTTATTTTTTTTGAGAGCATTTTAAAAAGAGGTGGTGTCTACTGGAGAGAGCCAGGATTCCAGCAGGTTGCTTGAGAGACTCTAGGAAAGTGTGGGAAGGATAAAGAAGGATGGTAGACTTAGTTGGCTGCCAAAGTCCTGAAACAGTTAGTTCCTGTGTTCCCTCCTGTGAGAAGTAAGGACCTTGATCTCTAGGAAGAGTTTTACTCACCAATATGTAACACCAATTTTGGTACATAATTCAGAATAATCAACAACCAAGATGGGTAAGCAATTTATTTCTAGGACTTTTCAACCTTGTCCCACAAAGGATACAAGTTTCAGAGCAAAGAGTAGTCAGATCTGCAGTTGGTTGTCATTGGATGGCCTCTTTTAAACAGATAAAAAGAGGAATAGTTCATAATTGTCCAGTAGGATCAAAATTAAAACATCCTTACCTGGGAATCATGTCTCAAAAACATGTAAAATGAGCCTTATTCAACTCTTCCCTTCTCCACGAAAGAAAAGTCGGCTAGCTAGAGCATTAAATGCCTGCTTTCCCATCACCACGCCATCCCCTTCCCCCTTAGTTTTTAGTCACAGAACCTTGTTCCAGAGGTACATTTCTGGCCCTGTTTATTTCGAGACAGAATATCACTAAGTCATGCTGTTGGCCAGGCTGGCCTCAAACTTGAAATTCTCGTGCCTCAGCCTCTCAGAGTGCTGGGATTATAGGCATGTACCACCACATCCAGCTCCCTTACATTTTAACATACCCTGACAGATTATTTTTTAATCTTTCTAATGAATATTATATTCTGAAACATACACTGGAGGCCAAAATTAAGTGACTGGAAGGTATAATAAAGCTGACTCATTTTCTGTCAGGTATGCTGGATGAAGCTACTACCTTATATAGCCTAAAGAAATGAAGACTCAGGGAAGACATTTGGGAGAAACGTTAAAGGCATCGGTTGCCTCACCTCCTTTGCTAACAGAGGAGCTTAGGAAGCCCTGGTAATAAGGCCTTTGCAGCAGCTTAAGAGAGGTGATGAAAGGTTTGGATCTGGAACATTTTTGGCTCTCATACAAGAGCTGCATCTGTGGAGAATTGTCTTTCTCTACCTAACATTGGTTCACCCTTAGGAAATCTAGCCCAAAAATGGTACTTTAATAAAGAAAGGAGCAGAAGTGCATAGTAACTTCTTCCCCTTTTGATAGGGCTCATAGCTTGCTTGGTAATTTACCATCTGTCCTTAGTTCATCTCTCTATTAATAGTATGGTTTGAGATGGATGTTTCAAGTTTTCAGGAACTCTGCGTAATATTTAGGTACTGTGTCAGTTAGCATTCTATCACAAAATACCTCAGAGTTGATATTTTGTGAGAATCAATATAGAAGGAGAAGTTTATTTTGGCTTATGAGTTCCAAGGTTTTAGTCTGTGGTCACCAGGCCCTATTGACTTTGGGCCTGTAGCTAGATAGTGAATTGTGGTAGGAACTCATTTCACCGCATGGCGGCCAAGAAAAGAAAGAGGAAGAAAAGAGCCTGGGGTCCTGATAACCCCTACAGCTTCAGGCACCCATTCGCTTAACTTCTTACTAGGCCCCACCTTTCAAAGGTTCCACCATCCCTCAGTAGTGACCCAGGCTAGCACCAAGCATTTAAATGACACATAGACCTTTGGCAGTCATTTTCCAAACCATAGCAAATACCAAGGATCGAAAGTTCTTACTTTGTTAAGATAGAGGACATATGGTGCCCACTGCTAATAAAATGTGTTCTTTGGGTGGTGGTTGCAGGTCTTTCGGTAGTTGCTAAGTTTTGATGTTCATTACCACTAATCATGGGCTCTTCTGGGTGAAGTTGAAGAGTTTTAGAAATCCCTTAATAACATATTCTGCTATTTATTCTTCATGAATTTCTCATCTCATCTGAAGAATTAGTTGTATTTAAAGAAAATGTTTAGAAAAGGACACTTAATGAATTAAAGTTGTCTGGAGAAAACTTGAGATATAGTTGTGTTGAGGTATAAGAGATAGAAACAAAGATGTGGTTAGAGCTTCTTTCTGATTCTTATTTCCTTTTCCCCTCATTTTCATTAATTTACATACATATGTGCAATTCATAATGGTTATAGTGAGCTTGAATATTTTGTGCATGTATTTATCACATCAACATTATAATCCCTTTCCCTCTCCTTTTTTGCCCCTCCCTCACTTTCCACATTCCCCCTAACTCCCACTATCACACCCATTGGATTTTATAGAATGCCTGTATTCTGGGTTTCCCAGTATCTGAGAAAAGAGAACCCATGTGGTATTTAACATATTTAATCTTCTGCATCTGACTCACTTTGCCACTCAAATCACTCTTTAGCTCAGCTTCCTACCCCTAGAATGGGCTGCAGTGGCGTATGTTGATGCCTTGTCTCTGGGTCCAGCTGAGCCCTTTATTGGGACAATTTGCGAAAAGTTCGTTTCTTTTTTTGGTATTTTACTATATCTTTCTTAAGATTCTTTAACATAACCTTTCCCACCAGTCCACATAAGAAAAGAACTATAACAATGGAATTCATAAGAGACAAGTTAAATTTCAAATTCTTAACCTGAGTACTGAAAAGTAAATGTGTGTACATTCAGAAGACATACAGGTTATCATTACATCAGTCAGTTTTCTTTGGCTAAACTTACATCAAAGTCCAAATAAGTGAATTGCTATATTAAATGAATCATTATATATATCTCTTAAGGTGTTTTGGTGATACTTAAGAATAGTATAGTGTCTGAATACTCAGTGCTTAGTAAAATTAGCTGTTACTATCATCATCATTGGCTTGCTTCCCGTTTATCTTTAAAATATCAAAACAATTCTGGGTACTCAGAGTAGTTGTGATCAAAAGATCAAGAGAGTTTTGGTTTTTTTTTTTTCCTTTAAATTTTCCCTCCTCTACTACTGTGTTTCCACCTCCCAGCCAAAATCTTTTCTCTCTTTTGTCTGTTTCTGTGATGCAGGCTGGGGTGTGTTTCTTTCTGTTTAGAAACCATCATTGTGTGGACTGTAATCTTGCCATATGTTCTCATATGTTTGTTTTTCCTTTTTTTCTTCTTCTAATATGGCACTGCAGATTGAACCCAGGACCTTCACACTAAGCTTCATCCTGTCCCCTGTTTTGGGTTTTGTTTTGAGACAAGGTCTTGCTAAAGTTGCTCAGGATAGGATAGAACTTAAGATAATCCTTCAGCCTCCCCGAGTGCTGACATTACAGGTCTATGCCACCTGGCCAGATTTATATCCTTTTTAACTGATCTGAATGCAGTTTGTCCAGATTTAAATCTCTCTGTGTATTCCCATGAATATTGTGCATTCATAACTTTGCATTAAAGAAATACATTAGCAGTATAGTTAAGAGCCAGCATCATTGCCTGTTTTGTCAGTCAAACACTTTCCATTTCATCATTGTGTTCTGTTCTCTAGATTCTCATTTTTATTAGAGTTTTTGATATAAAAATATTCTTGGTGCAGTTTATCATCTCTAATCTGTTCCTTGTAGAGCCTTTTTCAAAGTGGTGATTCATTGTCCTGTTTAGTGGAAGCTCAGATGAGGGCTTTATTGGGGCTTTTTGCCTATTCTGCTGACCTGAGGCACACGAAGAAAGATTTTTTGGGGGGATGAGGGTTGGTTCTGTGCTTTTTAATCTTCAATGTATATGTGTATATCATCTCCAAGCCCTCAATAAGGTACTTTAAAGGTAAAAATATTTTATTACTAATATCTATCTTTTGGATATATTATATTCCTCAACATTGAATAATTGTTTTGCATTTCTTGGGTTTTGCTTCTCTCTCTAGAATGTTTCAGCTCTGCCACTCTCTAAGAATACAGTCCTTTCAGGTTCCTTCATTTATTTGAACTGATTATCACATCTGTTAGATGAGAAGGTATACTAGACAATTGCCTATGGTAATTGATACTAATGAACATAGGTATTAATATGAGTTAAGTATATGTTTAGTGTTATAAGGAATTAACTGACCTTTTCCCAAAGTAGAGAATAGTCCATCACATTTAACACGTTAACCAAGCCTAGTGATTTTGCAGTCTTTGTGGTTCTTGGGTGGTCATGCAGTGTTTACTGAAATGAAAATTAGCATTTTGCCTGATGTAATTCAAATCCAACTTCCTCTGGTCACAAAGCTGTATGACCCTGGGCACATTCCTCAGTATCCCTAATCTTTTCCCTATAAGAATGGGCATCTTATACTAACTTCATCTTGCACAGTCCTACTTAAATCCACATGTGTATGCAATAAATGTTATCTGCTGTTATTGCCTCTTGATTAAATCATCCTGCTGTTGCCTGTTTCCAGTTTCTTTGGAGACCTCTGTCATTCAGAAAAGAGACCTCGACATGAGATATGGTCGAAGAGAGTGTCTCACTCTGACCTGACGCAAGCCGTCTTGATGGAATTAGGTCTTTTATGGGTTATCTTTGAAAGCCTCTTTATTGAGCAAACCTGTATCTCTTGATTTTTCAGTCTATTCGCTCTTGATTTTAAGAAAACTTGGTCCCTGAGGTCCAAGTATCCTTGGTGCAGAATTCAGTAATGTCCCCAACATGCTTGTGAACAGGGTCCAAGTGGTAGCTGGATACTTCTCACCCACTGTTGGATTTCTTCTTGCCTTTTATTTCATTTAAAACAATTTTTTTAATTGTAAAAGACACATGACTTAAAATACACCATCGTAACCATGTTCTTACATTTGATATTAAATTTTTGTATCTATTTATCTCTTCCTTTTCCTGATTCATATTTAAGCATTAAATCAGCAGTGAGGTAATCAAACTTTTTTTTCTCCCTAAAGTAGCAGGTCTTGCCAAAATAACCAGTTCCCTTTGCCTTTAAGCTTATTTGTGAGGCTGAACTTTGTCAGAAAGATCCAAAACACGTCATCTTTTCTTCTTTTTCTCCTAAGTTTTTAGTGTTATGCTTGGGATCATCAGTCTGGGGAAGCATACCGAACTCTCTGTCTCTCTCTCTCTCTGTCTGCCTGTCTGTCTGTCTCTCTCTCTCCCTCTGTGTGTGTGTGTGTGTGTGTGTGTCTGTCTCTCTTTCTCCCTCTCACTCTGTCACAGTCCTCCAGGGGAAATATGCAGCTGAATTTGCAGTCTCCATCACTTCCAGAGTAGGCCAAGAAGTGTGAGCAAAGACTGAGTTACCAGCCCAGTGAAGGGAAACCACACCACCTGGGCAGGTGTCTGTGTCTTTATCACATGCTAGGCCCTTGTTAGGAGAGCAGGGTGCTTTTTCTAAGCCATAATTTGAAGACAGTTGTATTCATCTTCAGAAAAAGCCTGCTAGTTCCTCCTGGATTTTCATTGGATCATCTTTGTTCTAGACCAAGTAGAATGTGTTATTCACAAGGGCTGGCACTTACATTGTTATCTGATTATTGCCACCTTGCCACCTTGGTTATGAAATGGCACATATTTTTTTGGGACACCTGACATGAAAGTATGAGATGAAACTTCTACTTCAAAAGAGATGTTTCCTTAAAAGTAGTCACTTTGGGAGGCTGTACTTTTATTTAAATGGTCCTCAAAAACAGCTTTGAGATTTTTTTAGAGCTGCCTTCATCTGTGCTATAGCCTTTCTAATGATGTTATCATAATAAAGCTTCCTCTGTTATGAACAGTTTGGTTTTGCAAGTGGCCAGAGGGGTTTTTTTGGGCCAAGAATGGTAACTGTTAGCTCTGATCATACAAAGAATCATTTTTAGTTAAGCAAAGGCAAAACTTTGAATGCTTTTGATTTTCTTTTTCAAAATCAGCCCAGCTGAATGGTGATGCTACTTGATAGTAGATGAGAACAAGATTTGGGGAAGTAAAGTTGACTGTGAATTTGCCCTTTCATCCTTATTTCCTCAGGTGTAATCAGCTTAATTTAGGGCCATGGCCCCAGAGTGCCTCTGAGTAGTAGCTTTTGTGTATTCGTTTGATAAATGTCATTCTAGGTGAGAACAGTGTGCCTGCTATTATCACCTAAGGACATTCTATTGTGTAGCTGCTTGTTTTAGACATAAAAATTAAAAGATATTTTAGGTTTTTTCGTATAGTGTAGAAATCCTTAAATTTTTTATATATTAATTTTGTTGATGTAACATGCTATCATTACCTTAGTACAGCACCACAGCAAAGACCATATGTGTCCTACTTGTCGCTGTATCCCTGAGACCTTACTAGGAACTTGGCAGATATTTGTTGTCTTCATTGCACAGGGAGTGGAAGAGTAATATGCTTGTTTCTCTTTTACAGTTGTCAAATTTAAAAGTTTTGAATCACTCCCCGATGTCTGATGCCTCTGTCAATTTTGACTACAAATCCCCATCCCCATTTGACTGCAGCACTGATCAGGAAGAGAAAATTGAAGATGTGGCTAGACATTGTCTGCCCCAGAAGGACCTGTACACTGCTGAAGAGGAAGCTGACAACCTTTTTTCTAGAAAAATGGTGCCCTGTAATGGGTTGGAGGACAGTGGAGGCAGAGGTACTGGAGTAAAGAAGAAACGGAAGAAAAAGGATCCAGGAGACCAAGAGGGTACAGCTAAGGGAAGCAAAGACAGGGAACCCAAGCCAAAGAGGAAGCGTGAACCTAAAGAGCCAAAGGAACCCAAGAAGCCCAAGGAGCCAAAAAGGGCCAGGGAGTCCAAGGAGCTGAAGCAGAAGGATGGAGTGAAGAAGGCAAGGAAGCCCCGGGAGGCCTCGGGCACTAAGGAGGCCAAAGAGAAGAGGGGCTGTGCTGACTCTACAGCCAGAACCAAGTCCAAGAAGGCCAGGTGTGTACCTTCTCCCTTCCCTGAGCCCTAGCCTCTGCCTCCATGGAATGCTTTGCCTTGGACACAGTCCAGGCCTTAGGGCGTTATTGGACAGTACTGTTGGCTAAGCTTCATTCCTTACTTGTGCAAAATGGGTGGGAGGTAACCACATGGCAGTAATGTAAAGGTGCAGTTCCTTGTGGTAGTTTTTTTTCTTGCGTTTCTGGACACCTGATGTTTCAAAAACATCTATGTTTTTAGGATATTCCTAAGAATTCCTTGTTCTCTTCAGATACCATTTTAGGTTTGTATCACTTTTAGGTTTGTGTACTTCAATATTTAACATTTTTTAATTTGGTTGCTGGTATTTTACTTACGTAGATGTCCTCTCACATGTCATGTAGGTGTGCTTTTTTTTGTTCATATTAGCTTTCAATCAAAAATGAACCTCTTGGGACTGGAGGTATAGCTCGGTGGTTGGAGTGCTTGCCTAGCAAGCATCAGGGCTTGGGTTTGGTTCCCCAGCACCATGTGAGTTTGGTGTGGTGGTATACACCTGTAAACTCAGCACTCAGAAGGCTGAGGCAGGAGGGTTGTTGTGAGTTCAAGGCCAGCATAGGCTATATAGTGAGTTCAGGACCAGCCTGGACTACAAACGGATCGAGATCCTGTCTGAAAAAAAAGAAGAACTTTTTTACCTCCTTGTGAGAAAAATAACCTTAATTAATACTGTCATCCAATTTCTTGCTTTTTTGTTTGTAATAAGAATATTAAAATGCACAGTGTATAAGGGGAAGGACATCTCAGGTCTGATATAGGGAGGGTTTTTGGAGTAGCAGCAGTATTGAGGCAGAGTACATAGTCATGGGTGGGAGTCAGAGGTGGTTGTCCTGGCAGAGACATAGATGTGTGCAGAGTTCCAGACCTGAGGAGTGACTTGCCTCTGCAGGTTCGAAGCTCTGCCACTCCTGATCTAGTTCTTTAGTATTAAGTATGATGCCTGACCCTTCCAAAGCTGCTCAGGAAATGTTGAGTAAATGAGGCCAAAGGATAAGCCGGATGTGGTGTCATGTGCCTGTAACCCCAGCACACAGGAGACCAGAGCAGGTGGATTAGTGAGTTTGAGGCCAGCCTGGAGTATAGAGTGAAACTGTGTCTAAAAAAATGTTGAGGCCAAAGAAAACCATAGTGACTTTTTAGAGCAGAGGTATGGGTCCAGATTCACTGTAGAGGAGGTGGGAATGGGAGAGCCTACCTAAGAGTATTGCAAATGTACTTCTTACACAAGGAATTCAATATATATCTATATAAATTTAATTTCTTTTTATAAATGTTTTGTGTAAAACATATTTAAACTTTCTTGAGAAAATATAAGACAAAGGTGTGTCACCCCTATCAAGGAATTTAAAGTTTCTGAAACTGCTGGACATATCTGACTTATCTAGCTATCATGTCAGATAAAGTACATCTGTAAAAGCTCAGAGTTGGATATAAAGGCTAAGAGAACATAATGTAATGAGACTATCGCATTTGTGTTGTATCAAGCACAAAAGAGATAAGTTTTAGAGAGAAAACGTTTTAAATACTTTGCACTGCAGCTTGGTATTATTTACTCTAAGACTTCTTTTTTTTAGAAGGATAGTTTGTTAATACCAGATGGGTAATTCCCTAATCCAAGTTGATTTTTTTGCCCCTCAGTTTTTATTTCCTTCTGTCTGACGGGAGACTTCCTCTAACAGAGAGGCTTAGGGGTCAAGGGATGACTTATGGAGAATGGCTATAAAATCCCTTATACCGTAGAAGGCTGAGAAGTAGGCAAAGTTAGGAGTCTAACTAGTGATAAACGTACAGGCTTTGCTTCTCAATTAACCTGTGGAACCTACTTTGATCTTCAATGTTTGGGTTGCTAGAGTGACTTTTTTTGGCTTGAGCCAGTAATTTTTTACCTCCACATTACTTTGGAGAAACTGAAGTAGTTACTTAGGGGAAGATCATGTTTGGAGAAAGAGAATCAGATGAGCTACTGGAGTTACCTATTTTGGTTTTATAAGGACAGTAAGAAATGAGAACAGTGCTGGAGAATTAGGGTAATAGAGAAGGCTGCGCAGCCCTAGTAACGATCTGGCTTGGGTGTGAAATGCTAGTAGAAATCTGTACATATCTGAGCTCACTCAGCCACTGATCTCTGATGCTTGCAGTTTCAGCAACCTATTCTTAAACAAATTTAAATATGAAATATGAAACAGGTGATGATATGTAGACATTATTATAAGTTCTGTTGTAAGGGAGTGAGAAATTTTTTCACAAAGCAAGATTGGGTATCAAATGTACAGGTAAAATCAGGGTTCTAACTAATGAAAAACATACAGGCTTTTGTACATACGTGTAACATTTTAATTAACATTATTAATTAACATTTTAATCTAATTAGGCTAGTAAATAGGAGAAATGCTTGTAATGTTTTCAAGGGTTGTTAACTTAGAAGGCAGCAGTACCACTCGAGATTTTAAAATGTCAGAAACCACCTTTGAGAGGAGGCTGACGCATTATATAGGGTTAGTCATCTCTTAAGTATGGACAGACTACACAAGGCTTCTTTCTATTTTGGGACTATATGGTAAATTGACCTGAAACATAGCAGAAATCTTTGTAGCCCAGATAGGGTTCTAGATAGTTAACCTTTGGTTTCTTTTCTCTCGTATCTATACAGTTGTTTTGGTCCCTTTTATTGATGATACCACTGGCCACTGGTCAGCAGCAGTAATTTTAGTTATGAAAAGATGTTAATTTTAAAATGTGCCAGCTGTATTTTCTGTGTTCTTTGATAGATTCTTATAGTTTGGCTTATGTACATGTTTTGATTTGGGTGGTTGTTGATTTAAACCCTGGGTATACTTGATGGTTATAAATGATTCATTGAGTGGTTAGATTACTATAGGAGCTCTAATATTGATCTGTGGAATTCAGGCATATGCTTCTTGAGTCCGTATTGACGGCTGCCGTTTCTGAAGCTCTCCTGTTACCTTGTTTATGTTAGCAGTCAGTAATGGTGGTGGGAAATCAAATCCCTTTTTTTCCTCTCTTGACTCTAAATCATTTGAGAAATAGTCAGCAGAGATGAAGATCCAGTTATTAGCTTTATTATTGATAAACCAGATTGAAGAACTTCCATTACTCTGTGGTGAAAATAAGACCACTTATTATTCCCTTAATTATGTGCCAGAACTTTAGGCTGTTGCTAAAGCAGAGGTGGAGATACTGAGCCAGGTGTGTGCCATTCCTGTCCCCAGACATACCTGTTGACTATGTCTGATTACAGAAGCTAGATGAATTTGCAGAGGGAAGAAATTACTTTTCCAGTATTGCTTCCTCTTTGAGAGTAAGACATCCTCTTCTCCCTCCCCCACTTATTTATGTATTTTTTTACTTTTATTTTTTATTTACATATCACATCCCTTTCTTCCTTCTACCCTCTCACTACCCTCCCTTCCCCTTTCCTATTCTGCAAAGTACATCTTCTTACGTTCTGCCATATCTCTTATTTTTTATGATTTGGTTTTCTCATGTTAGAGAAACCATATGATATTTAATATTCTGGGTCTGATTCGTTTTGCTGAGCATAATGGTCTCAAGATGCATCTGTTTTCCTACACATGACTCAAGTTTGTCATTCTTTATGGCAAAATAGTACCTCATTATGTATATATACCACATTCTCTTTATCCAGTCTTGTGTACTTGAACATATTGGCTTCTTACAAGGTTTAGCTATTATAAATTTTGCTGCTATAAACATGGTATGTGTATATCACTGTTGCATAATGACTTTACACTCTCACTCTTTGGGAATATACCCATGAAAGTGTATAGCTGGGTCAAATGGAGTATCAATTTTCAGTTTTTTGAGGAATCTCTTTACTGGTTTCTGTAGTGGTTATGCCAGTTTACAGTCCCACCGGCAATGTAGAAGGGTTCCTTTTTCCCTGCTGTCTCACCAATATTTGTTGTTTTTTGAGTTCTTTGATGGAATCTTAGTGTTGTTTTAGTTTGCATTTCTCTGCCCCCACTTACACACGTGCACACACGCTCATGATACACAGTGTTTACATTGAGTTTGAGTATTTGGTGCACATATATACTGCGTCAACAGTACAGTCCCTCCCCTCCCCCTTTTTGACATGCCCTCACCCTTCTCATTGCCCCTAATTTCCCTTCTCACACCCATTTGGTTCTGTGAGGTGCTTGTATTCTGGATTTCTCATATTACAGAAACCATGAGATATTTTACCTTCTGAGTTTGACTCACTTCACTAAGCATGATTGTCTCAAGTTGTGTCTGTTTACCTACAAAAGTCTCAAATCTGTTATTATGGAAGAATAGTACTCCATTGTGTACATAGGCCACAATTTTTGTATTCATTGATCTGTTGATGGCTATTTTGGGATCTTCCACATTTTAGGTATTGTTATTTATGCTGTTATAAATATGGATATGTGTCTTTTGATAGACAGATTGAGCATTATTGTAGTGGTATGTTTGCCACACACTGACATTGTTCTGATGCTTTATTGTTATTTTAGTTACCTCTTGTTGGTTCATTCTCCTCTTTTTGTTGTTTCCTTTTCTCTGGGGTCCTTGGTGCTGTTGGTCTCCCTATCTCTGTCTAAGATTCCTTTAAGTATTTTCTGTAATGTTGGTCTGGTTTATGTAAATTTCTTTAGGTGTTCTTTATCATGAAAAATTTTAACTTCTCCCTCTACTTTGAGAGATAGTTTTGGACTTCCAGTCAAGATGGTGGCTGAGTAACAGAGCTGCACAATGTCTCCTCATAAAATCACTTAAAAACTGAGAATATAGTCAAAAACCTCCTGTTCAATATAGGTAGGAGAGGGAAGAGTGCCCCAATAATTGAAAGGGGTCCTGAAGAAGCATTGAATGGGGGGCGGGGGGCAGGGACGGGGAACAGCAGCCCAGGAAGCTGCTCCAGGCTGGCTGCGAACAGCTGTGAGGTGCTAGTGTCTGCAGACAGAGGAAAGATAGCTTATAGTCTGGAACCTCTGACTGAGCTAGGAGAGGAAAGACCGCCCAACAATGGAAAAAAGGCCTTCGTAAAGTCAGAAATTCCGAAGACCTATTGGAAGTGAAGGAAAACAACAGCTGACTGAGTGCAGCCCTGAGCTGCCGGCATCCATAGAGGGCGGGAAGCATGGAGACCGAAACTTCAGACCAAGGTAAGCATGGACCTAAGCGAAGTGAGAATTGACAGCAGTTGGTGCCCCCACCTCCAAAAACAAGTCTGTGGCTAGTGCATACTGTAAATGGACTGCGAGCTTCCTCTAGAAAAGGCCTCCTGGAGCCTAGATTAGAAGCTGCACTCAGCAGCCATAATAGGCAGTGACTTAAGCAGGAGCCATTATTAAAAAGGAGCCCCAGACTGAACTGATTAGAGTAAAAGAAAGCTCAGAAGAGTGTATGTACATCAGGGTTTTGGGATCACTCTTAAACAGTGCCAAGGAAAAAACTGGTTCAAGAGACAGTTGTGGAGAAGAGTGAAAGGCAATGGTCATCCTGAACAGCTGGGTGTAGTGGGAGTACCTCCAGGGCTGGGGAACTCTATCTTGGAGGAGGAAAGCCAAGGTAGGTAGGAGAGCTTTGCTGAGGGGGTTGGAGGTGACCATGGCATCTCAGAGGTCATTAGGCTGCTAAGGACTTCCGTACTGCTAACTCCCAGCACAGAACTCAGAGAAATTGCAGCTCCCCAACCCTCCCCATACATACCACCATTGCCATTCAAAGAAACCTCTCAGGCTATTAAAATGAAGTCCCTCAACAACAGAAACATGGGAAGAAGACAAGAAAACAGGAAGCCCACCGAGACGTCTGGGACCCCAAAACCTAATGTAATGGGCCCTGAAATAATGGAATTCGTAGGGAAAAAGTCAAAAAGCAAATAAATGAACAACCAGTTCAAACAAAATATTCTCAAAGAAATCCAAGCATTGATCAGTGGACTTAAACATGGACTTACTAACCAAATAGTAATCCTAGTATAGACAAAGCTTGCTGAACATATAGAAGCCACAAATAAAAAGTTGGCTGAGGTAAATAAGGAAATGCAAGATACAAAGGAACATTTTAATAGAGAAGTGGAAATTGTGAAAAGAAATCTAGCTGAAACTCATGATATGAAAGACTCATTTGAGAGCAAGGGAAGTCTCCTTGAACATTGTGAAGAGAATTTCAGACCTTCATGAAAAGCTGAGGAAACAAATGCTATAATTAGGCATGACTCCAAAATTAGAAATGAGCAAAGTAGCTGCATACAGCAGCTGATGGATGATTCAAAGCAAACCAATCTTAGAATTACGGGTGTGAGAGAAAGAGCAGAAGACAACACCAACAGTATAAAGAATTTATTCTCTAAAATCATGCAAGAAAATTTCCCAAATCTAGAAAAAGAGATTATTTTTCAGGTTCAAAAAGCTTATAGAACACCAAATAACCTCAACCCACAGCAAGACTCACCACGATATATCATAATCAAAACCTTATCAATACAACATAAAGAAAAAATTCTAAAAGCAGTAAGAGAAAAACAGGTATTATTCTACCAAGGCAAACCCATTCAAAATACTGCAGATTTCTCAATGCAAACTTTAAAGGCCAGGAGAGTCTAGAGCAAAATATTTCAAGCTTTAAAAGACATCAAGTATCAACCCAGGTTGCTGTATCCAGCAAAATTATCCTGAAAAATTGAAGAAGTAAAAATTTTTCATGACCAAGAATCCCTAAAGAAATTTGTGACCACTGGCCCAGCATTGCAGAAAATATTTGAAGCAATCTTTGAGAGAGGCAGAGAGCTAAGCTGCACCAAAAAACATGAAGCATCTAAAGAGAAAGTATAACAAAAAAAGACTAGTATTTGAATCATTTGATTGGTATACTTCTAAAACAGTACCAGCTGTTTTATAAAATCTGTGAAATTTCCCCACATAATTATTATTCATAGTAGTATATTAGTTTGCAAGACCTAATAATTATATTCAACATGGGGAATTGGTATAAAATCTTTTAAAAATATATGTGTGTATAAATTTATGGATGGATAGGTAGATAAAATGATAAGCCAAATCTGGCCAAATGTTAGTAATTAGTGAAATTTGAGTAAATAATTTATGAAAGTTAAAAAATTCTGAAATAAGTATGGCATTATATCTGTTAGGTATAATTTTCTGTTATGATAGAGATATAAGTTCACTTAATGTAGTAATTCAATATAGACTTCAGTTTATTGTAGCAGTTCACTTACTTGTTCTTTGATGTAAGTTTATTCTAAGAAAACTGATGTAATGACACCCTGAACATCTTTTGAATGTATGAACATTTACCTTTCAGTACTCAGCTAAGACATTTGAAATTTAACTTATCTCTTTCTTTCTCACATTTTCTAACCTTATGAAGTACATTGTTATTATTCTTTTCTATGTGGACTAGTGGGTGAGGCCTTGTTAAAGAATCTCAGCAAAATACAGTAAGATATAGAAAAAAGAAACCTGTGGCAAATATCCCAATAAAGGGCTCTGGTGACTCAGAGAAGAGGTATCAAGATTTGGCCACTGCAGCCCAGTCTAGGGATGGGAAGCTGAGCTAAAGAGTGGTGATTAGAGTGGTGAAGTGAGTCAATGCAGAAGATTAAATATGTTAAATATAGCATGGTTTCTCTGATTTGGGAAACTCAAAATACAGGCATTCTGTAGAACCAAATGAGCGTGATAATGGGATGATGGGGAGAGTGTGAGAGGGCCAAAAAATGGGAAGGGATTGTAAAGTTGATGTGATTTATATGTGCACAAATAGCTCAATTTCATTGTAAACATTATGTATCACGTGTGTGTGTGTGTGTGTGTGTGTGTGTGTGTGTGTGTGTGTGTATAAATGAAAATGATGGTGAGGGAGAAAGATAGTTTTGCTCCCTATAGCAGTCTAGATTAGCCTTCATGTTCTCTTAGCGCTTGGATGATGTCACTTCATGATCTCTTGGCCTTTAGGGTTTGCGTTGAGAAGTCTGCAGTTACCCTGACGGGTTTGTGCTTTTATGTTATTCTGTTTTTCTCTTATAGCTTTAATATTCTCTTTGTCTTGAGTTTCTAGGATTTTTTTTTTATGTGTCATGAGCATATTCCCTTCTAGTCAAGGTTATTTGGAGTTCTGTATGTCTGCAGCAGCTCAATTTTCATTTCATTTCTTAGATTTGGGATGTTTCCTTCCATAATTTCATTGAACATGTTGCTTGAGTGTTTTGTTCTGTCCTCCATTTTCTCCTGCACTGTCATATTTCTGAGGTTGTTTCTGTTAGAAAACTTGCTTTTCTTTATGAATGCATAGGCAGGAAATGGAACTCCAAAAACGTGTGTAGAGCTCTTCTCACCTGAAAATAAAACTTGTATATTATAATTCTTGTTCATATATAACATTAGGTAATATCTCTACTTTATAATTTAAGAAATGGAAGTTTTATAAGTTAAGTAACTTGTTCATGGCATAAATCAATGAGCAGCTTTATCATGCTTTGATTCCATGTCTATAAAACTCACTTTTCCCCCCTTAGCTTAGGATCTCTTTGTATCTTGCAAAGGAAGGTACAACCATGGAAATAGGAGATTCTAGTGTCAGAGAAATTGGGTTTTATTTGTAGGAAATGGCCTCTCTTCCACAGAATTCAGTTTGTATACTCTGTGGTATTCTTTCAGGAAACAAAATGGCTCCATTTTTTTCTGGCATCATCAAACTGACATTGAATGTGTCTTTTCCATATGATGAGGTAGAGTCTAGCAAGTTTTTCTTTTTAAAGGTAATATTACTTAGTATAGCCTGTTTGCTTATATTATTTTCAAATTATGGTACCTTTTTTCCAAAGAGGATTGGAGTCACTTGTATAAGAAAACATACACAGATGTATATGTATTTACACACATGCACACGCATATACATATATATGCGTATATGTATATGTAAACATAAACACAGACCTTTACTTACTAGCTACAGAGCTGGAGCAGAAGATCCAAAAAGCAGACTTCAGATCATGTAAGGTTATGAAATATTAATACAAGCAGTGGGGAAATGCTAGCAAAGCAACATGCTAGTTCCTCAAGGAATCCAAATTTTGATCAGTGAAAAAGACTTCTCAGTGGGAAACATGATATAATGGATATTGTTCTAAGCAACTGTTTTACATGGTTTGTTGGTTGGTTGGTTGGTTGGTTGGTTGGTTGGTCGGTCGGTCGGTCGGTCGGTCGGTTGGTTGGTCTTTCTGGTACTGAGGATTTAACCCAGGGCCTTCACACTAAGCTCTGTCCTCACTCTGGTCACTTTTTAAAAAATTTTTATTTTAAGAAAGGCCCTCATCACGTTGCTAAGTTTCCTGGGCTGGTCTTAAACTTGTAATCCTCCTGCTTCAACCTCCTAGAATGCTGGGATTTTAGGCCTGCACCATTGTGCCCAGCTGAGTTTTTATATCTCATGCTACTTCAGTCTGCCAAATTTTGTGCTTCGATTTGGTTTTGGTGCTTTGTATTGGCATAGCTTGGTGAGAGGAAAGAAGTCCCATTCAAATTGTTTCTTGTCTTTTTACTTGATACCAGGGAGTGAATACTTGAGGGAGTAAGATCATGTTTAACTATTTAGATTGCCTGATGTAAAAATTTTTGTTTTTGTTTTTGTTTTTGTTTTGATTGTTTTGAGTAAGGCAGAAGTTGCTGTTTAAAAGCTAGGGTGTTGAGTTTTGATGTAGTTGCTCTTTGAATGAATAGCGTAAACTTTGGAGTCTCTAATCAAGAAATGAATCAGTATACTGGCCCAAGTGGACAGCTGTCTCCCTGGGTCTTTGGTTCTCAGACTTTTCTGTACATAGGGAATCACCTGGACAGTTTGTTAGAGGAGTAGAATCTCTGACTATATCCCCAGGGAGAATGGTTTACTAAGCGTGGAGCGCAGGAGTCTACAATCCAAAAGTCTCCCAGGTAATTAAACTATCCTTTGAGAAACATGAGTCCCAGATGAAAGATTACAGGGGAAACTGAGCATATCTAAGTTTTCATATTTAACACCTGCTAGGAGTAAAACCCAAAAAGAGAAAATGACATAGATGATACAGGCCCAAGTCTGTGTGCTTTAGCTTTAAGCCCCTATTTCTTTGATTTGCCAACCAGAATAATTTTTTCTCTAAAATTCACTAATATTTTGGGAGAAAGGTTTATCTTTTCCCTTTTCTGTAGTGAATGATAACTTGTGTAAGGAATCAAACTCCAGGTCTTCGGTTTATACAGTCATTGGAACCGTCCGATTGCTACTGTTTCAACTGTTACTGCCTGGTGCAAACTGGCCAGTAAAAGTCAACTAGCTTTCCTCAGAAGAGCTCACAGCTATCTTATTTTCTAAAGACTGATCATGTATCTTTGTTAGAGTGGAGATCTTTATTGAGGCTCATTTTGGGATCCTTGGAACAGGCGGATTTCATCAACAGATTTCTTTCTATTGATAGACTTGTTATTACATTCTGATCATTTATTAGAATAAAGAGACAGATACAAAGATTGTATTAGTTCTGAGTAAGACCCTGTGCTTCAAATCTGCTAGGCTTTCTGGTAAGTTGAAAGAAATCTAAGTGATAATGGCAAAGACATCTCTCCTCTGAAGCTTTTGGCTCAGTGTCTCTTTTTTTCTTTCTTTAACACCAAAAATGCTTATTGTCTCATTTCCAGGGCCTTTAAATTAGGCTCTTGCACATAGTGATCTTTACCAAATCTGTAAGGCAATAGTTACTGTATAATAATTCTTGATAAATACCTAGTCATTTATCCACTATATTCTTAGTATGAGTATGTCCTTCCTGTCTTGCTTTGTGAGTTTGATTGACAGTGGTTTAATGAAAGAAGGAATGTGACCCAGCAGTATCTGTGAGCTTTCATGAGTTAGAGAAACAGCCTTCCAAGTATTCAGTAAATGAACATAAGTATAAATGAATAATCCTTGTATGTCTGCATATAGAATAGATAGCTACAAGAATTTAAAGATTACAAGTGTTTCATTTCTGATCTAGGGAGCCCCTTGAAAGAGTTGAATATTGAGCTAAGTTTTAAAGGAATTGGTAGATAGAAATGACTTAAAGTGAGAAGATCAAAAGAGACTTAAACAAATGTTTTGAGGGAGATTCCAGTTTTTGGGTGAGAGAGCACGCATACTTTCATTTCCCCCTCCTCACATCTTGCTGAAATGACCGCAGAAACAGAGAAGAATAAAATCTACAAAGGTGAAAGATGATACTCCATTTTGGAAGAGGAAGGCCAGTACTTTGATGCTGTGGGTAAATGCGATGGAAGGAATCTGACAAAACTACATGCAGGAGCTGTGTTTGTACGAGAGTCACACGTGCATTCTTCTTGCAGTAGAGGAGGCAGTTCTAAGGAGTGGCTGTAAGCAGGACAGATCAAAGTGGTTGTTGAAGGGACTGAGTGCAGAGTTAGCTCCTGGTAATTACCGTAAGGATATGGGCTAAACAAAACAAAACAGAAGAGAAGATATTGAGCAGTTTACAATAGGGATGGGGCTAAGGCTCCAACGAGGAACCCACATCTGTGTCAAGGGCACACTGACTTCTACTTTTCCCTGCTTATACTCTCCAGAAGTAGGGAGAGGGCCAGCCATTTGAAAAACTCTTGAACTTTTGTTCAGATGTCCGGGCCACGTGTTTCGTTTAGGAGTGAGACTTGTGGAAGAGACTTCTCAGCATGAGAGTTTAAATTTCTATCGCAATTTAGATTTAACTAAATCCACATTTTATGACACAAAGCTCTCTAAATATTTATCTTTCAAACTGTCTCAGGTGACTCTAGGATTCTTTCATCCCCCTCACAGAGAGGGGAGTCTAAGATTTAGGGAGAGACATTAGGGTGGTCAGGGTTAAAAACAAGCTTACTGCAAGAGGTCTTTCTCTTAGGGTGGCTACCAGGAATGTCAGACTTAAGGAAAAGTCCCTTTTGCTTGATTTGTATCCTCAGCTTTCTCCAACAGGGGCAAGAATAGGGAAGGTATTTAAGATGTAAATACAGCAGCTTTTCTGTCATTATATTGAAAGCTATTGTGTAATAGTGGAAAATAATAAAATAGAGACATTTGGGAAAACTTGGAGTCAGGGAAAGAGCAGTCAGAAGGAATTCTTCCTGCCGTGTGAGATGTGGTACAGTAGGCACTACTTGTGCTTTTCATTTGAAATCTTTATTTAATTTAAATTTTTATAAGTTTAATATATAGAGTATTGCCTTTTCATCTTAGAAATTGTGGGGTTTTTCTCCATTTTTTTACAAGTATAATGTGACCAACCTATATGAATTGGGTTTTGATGGGCCAATGATACAATTGAAGAGACTAAGGGCCAGGACCGATGGGGTTCACATTTTTTCTACAGCAGACTGCATCTGCACCACAAATTCATTTTAAAATTGTTTTAATTTTTAGCACAGTGTCTAAAATTTATACCAGCTCTATATTTATAGACTGATCTGATAGAAACATTGTATGAAGTTTGAATTAAGTGTGAACAGAGCCATTTCAGAATAATACATATCCTTTCAGTACTGTACTCCTGGAAAGACCTTCAGATCCTATTAGAAGGCAAGCTAGAAGTTTCCCTGAAGAGTTGTTCCTCAAGAATAATAGTAGTCCCTGGGCTGGGCTGCTTAGCTTCTGCTTGTTGGTGTAGGCAGTGATTGGGATCTGAGCTGTGTGTAGTGGCTATGGTAGTAACTAATTTTTTCTTGCTACAGCTGTGAAACAGTTTTATTGTTTGTTTTGGTTTGGGGTTTTTTGTTTTTATTTTGTTTTGAAAAAGGATCTTGTTCTGTCATGGCTAGCTGGCCCTGAACTCACTGTGTAACCTAGGCTGGCCTTGGACTCACAACAATTCTCCTGCCTCAGCCTCCCAAGTGTTGGGATTCCAGGTGTGTGCTACTACACCCTGTTTATGTATGTGGTGCTGGGGAATCAAACTCAGGGCTTTGTGCTTGCTAGGCAAGTTCTCTACCTACTATGCTATTCCTCCAGTCCCTGTGAACATGTTTTATAAAAACTTAATTTTCGAATGAGTATATGAATCATTTTGAAATAAAAATGTTGGTAAACAAAGTATTTCAATACTTGACATCAGTAGGTACAGGTTAATATTATGGCGTACACTCAGATCTTTCTTCTAATTCATAGACTTAGCTCTTGTTTTTAATTTTCAGATTCTAACAAAAAAATATGAAAGATGGAAGCTGAAGATAGGGTTGGGCCCAAGTTTGAGAAAGTCTATTTTCCTAGTTTCTTGATAGTATAAAGTGATTTTCTACTTGGAAAGTCATACGTGCTTATTTTTATAATACAAATTGTAGAAAGTAAAGGTGTACAAAGGTGTACAAAGTCTGGTCTCCTAAAGCCACATAGAAGATAAGATAATACAGCTTTTGGCATGAGACCTAGTAATAAGCTTTGGTGTTTATTCCTGATAGTAGTCTTGCTTGATTGGTGTATTTTATATATTGGAACTTACTTGCTTGCCATAAATTTGTAATTGGTACATTCCTAGGCGAATGAATGTTTTATTATAAAAACTTGATTTTGTTGTTACTAAAAATAAGTATTTAAACCTCAAAAATCTTAATGGCTTCCATTTTTTTTCCCCATTTTACAAGTTAGTTGGTCCTAACTCTGAAAGCTAGTTAAGAAAAGATTGATTATAGAAGACTGCTTTGATTCAGTATAAAATGTCGTTACATAGTGAGAATATTACTTTTTGTATTAGTCAGAATACTCTTGTTTATAAGCATTTAAACCTAATTTGAATTAGCTTAAGTTAAAAATAATAACCTCGTGACTCACTGGTTTAAGGAGTTAGACCAAGGACTCTACCTCTGACCCTCTCTCTCCCCTCCAGAAGTCAGCACTATACTTTGCAAATACTTTCTTCTCAAGGCTAGAATCATGGTTTTCTGCATTGGGGGCTTACATCTCTATGACTTTTGTGACCCAAGAGGAAAGAAAGATACTCCTTTTCTTACCCACTTCGCCATTCGTTAAAGTTTCTTTCTTTCTTTCTTTCTTTCTTTCTTTCTTTTTTTAAGAAAGGTCTCCCAGGTTGGCTTGCCTAGGTCATGCTTCCGTCCTTGGACCAATCGGTATGATAAAAAGAATAGGATAGCCCGGCCTAAGCTATATTCATTTTGTGGTCTGGAGATCAGAATTGGATATCAGAAAAAAAAATTGCAGAATATAGTTTTCATGTAAGCAATGGAATATGTATATATTAAAAATGATTTATTTTTATTATATAAATATAGGTATATACAAAATAATTATGTTCATAAATTTTTGTGTGTGTATATGTATATTTCTTGAACCATTTGAGAATAAGTTTCTATAAGCAAAAACAGTATGTATTGTTTACTTAATTTTTTTATTCCCTTATAGCTCATCCTGTATAGGAAAATGATTTAAGATTATGCAATATTCTGGTCTTTCTCAGATTTTTTTTTTCTTGACGGAATTCATCTTTTCTGCTGTGGTTACAAAATGATTTTCTAACTTCGCCATTACCTCTACACTTACCATTTGAATACTGTAGTAAATAAGAGTTTTCTTCCTTCTGGTCCACTTTATCTGGTTGGAACCTGTTGTTGTCAGTGACTTACAGTTCTTCATTATTCCCAGTTACTTTGGTGCTCAGTTTTGAGAATTAAGAGCTCTTTAGGAGATCTCCAGTGTCAGTATCATTTTGGCATTTCAGTTTTTTTTTTGTTTGTTTTTTTTTGTTTTTTTTTTTTGAGTGCCCCTTTGATTTGACACAGAAAGAGGTTTTGTGCTTAGCTTTCATTTTTCCTGTTTTAGCCTAGGAATCAACTTTCATTGAGGGGAGACCAAGATCTGAACACTAGGTTAATACTTATTGCTAATGGAACATCTTTGCTTTTATGTCCGTTCAGTTGTCAAAACTAGGAGAAAATGCACAAAACTTGCACATATAAATACATACATAGACACATAAAATACTTACACGCATCCACTTATTTACAGGTTTGTGTGAAAATATGCCTATACCTACTATAGAAATTAAGAGATTTACATCTTCTTCCGCAGTGACAACCCTTGCTCCTAATATCTATATATTCGGTCCTTTGCTTATTTCTGTGTCACATAGAAGATAGTGCCAAGGTTGCTTTGACCAAACAAGTACCAAAAATAAAGAGTTTAGAGTTCTTTTTCTACTTTTTTAGTATGTGTAACCTTAAAATATCTCCAAAAGTCACATCTCTGTTAAAAGGTATACTCATTATTACTTCCTCCTTTATCCCCGTCACTCCTGTCTTCCATCTCCCATAGATAATTGCCATTGTTGGATATTTTTTGTAATGATATATATGTACATTTTCATTTTCCCTTATACGAGATATTCTTGTACCTTTTTTTACTTAATCTTAGAACTGATTTCATATCGGTTTATAGGTTTCTTTCTTAATCATTTTTATGGTTGTACAGTACTCCATTGTATGTATCCTAACTTATTTAGCACTTACGTTTAAACAGCTACATAGTTCTATTATTTTGCAATTACCAAATAATGCTATAGTGAATGACCTCTTACATATGTGTTTCTATATTGTTAGAGGTGTTACCTTTGAGTAAATTTTTGTAAGTGGAATTACTGAGTCGAAAGAAAAATGTTTATGCACTTAGTTTTGTTAGATATTATTTAGCCACTATTTTTGAGGATCTGGAATTTCAAGGAACAAACAAGTATTCATAGATCAAATCTACCTATACATAAAGAACTTTAGAGATTAAAAAGTTTTGTTGAAACTCTCAAGTGTAAGGTTTTTAAAAGTTACTCCAGAGAGGGAAAGATTACATTTTATCTAGAGTCATCCTGGAGGATGAATTTAGTTGATATTTTCTTGATGTCCTATTTGAAAATCCCATTTGTAAGCTTACAAGCAATTTTTTCTTCCTGATATTTGTCGTTATCAGAAGACCTCCAGGAGGAATTTTTGGAACTCAAAATTGATTCTGTTGCCAAAGGTAACCTCCAGAAAATCACTTTGAAGATTTCCCAGGTAGAGTATTTTCTTATTTATCCCCAAATAAGTGAATAGGTATATAGGCTTGAGATGGCATTTTCCAATTTTATGACATATTTAAGAAGGTGTCTTCCCTACACAAACCCCAACCTCTGGCTAAGAAAATCTACTAGTGCGCAGGCTTGACTTTGTAAGTACCTTACCATGTCTTTTTATTAATTTTTCTCATTTAGTATATTTCTAAAAATGCATACATGTTTCACCGTAAACTTATTTTGAAGACGTTGTACTCCTTAATTAATGATTTGGGCTTTGTGTGGCTTTGAGTATGCTGTTTGACATCAAAGCACATGTTTCTGTCATTCATTCAGTGTGGGTGAATATTTAAATTATAGAGTACTTATGTAGAGACAAAGTTTGCTAATATGATGAAGTTGCATTTAGTAGATACATGAAATTAATTTCATTATGTTGAGGAGAAGGATCTAAGGTTCTACTGAAGATTCACTTGGCCTTTGAACATGTAATTATAATGGTGACTTGGGCATGTTAACTTTCTTTGTATTTGCATCAAAACTTGAGCACAAGTTATTTTGCCAAAAGAGCGATAAAAATCAACAATGGTTTTCTGATTTTTTTTTCTGTTTGAGTCATGAGAGTGTGATTGTTGCTCATTTTCTTAGTCATTACTTTGAGATTCAAATAACATTGAAGGAGATTTAAATTATTTATGTTTATCGAAAGGGAGGCTGGAATTTTAAAAATAAGAGTCAAGAAATGTGTGGTATGAAACAGCAACCCCTGTGATTTAAATGACCTGAGTGTTGGCCTCTGCTTTGCTGTGGATTTTGGTCTCCTGCTGATTTGAGGACCTTTGCTTCTTATAAACCCCAGTTTCCTCATGTGGAATATGAGGATTATTTGTTGTGTGTGACTCCTCCTTCAACTGAGGTGGTAACAGATCAATGGCAGTGCTAAGAACTTTGCAGAATGTAATTGCTATACAGTGTTCTTAATGAGCAGCCATGTAACATGTGATAAACATTCCTGTCAAATTTAGTGTCTTATATTATCCCACCTTGAGTCTGTTCTCATTACTGGTAAGATATGGAACATTTTTTTTTTTTTTTTTTTTTTTTGCTTGCTTGCTTGCTTGCTGATACTACAAGTCTCTTGTTAAACTCTGTAAACGTCTAAAATGGCAGGACCACCTTGTTTCACTTTCTCAAATTGGACTGGAATAGTTTTCACTGTGAACATTACCCATAGGTAGATAAGCTAGTCATCAGCCTAAACATAAAAGGTAGGTTTAGTTTGTACTGTCGTAGTTGGGGATATGGGAATATGAGAGAAGCAGGTTGATCCATTCGTCAGCACTGGTTGGTATGCATTGTAGACCTCCCCTTTCTACACAAGGTAGTTTAGTTTCCCCTTTGCCCACGCACTGGCCACTAACTTCCCTGATGGGAATGACAATAGTGTTGGCTCTTTACATGCTTTCTATAGTCTCTTACTTGTCAGCACTTACTACTTCCACTTCAGCTGGGCCTTTCAGAACATTTTCCGTCTTGAGCCTTCAGTGGTTGTATCAAGCATAGCATCAGTGCCTCTTGCCTGGACTCGCCATCATGAGATTTTTTTCCACAGTGTGAAGTCTAAACTCTGGGCCCACGAACCTTTAAGTTTTCCATCCAGCTCTGTCACAGTATTTCTGTGCACTTGTCCTGCCATCCAGCCACGTGGCTGTTTTTCACTAATTGTGTCTATGACATCATCCTATGTCCCAAGAATGCCGCTATGATGAAGCGGTCTCTGCCTGGGTTCAGATCCTGTCCCCACTCTTTGCTAGCATTGTTACTCTGAAATCTAACCTAGGTATGTTTCATATTCCTCACAATAAAGTGAAAATGAAGATACTGATAGCATCAAGGAGATAATCCATGAAATGGACTTAAAACTATGCCTGCATGTATAAGGATTAGCTACCATTGCTGTTCTGATTACTGTTACTGCCATTTCTAATGTCTGTAACAGTTCTGTGATATCTCTGCTTAAGTAGTTTTTCAAAGTCTCCCCATCCACAAGTAATCATACCTATCTATCATGCACTCCGGGCTTAAATTTTTTCTAAGGCTTGCTTGAATACTAATGGAATACTGTGTATGAGGCATAACTTCTTACTCAAAGGAATACAAAACTTAATCAGGTACTGCACTCTTGGAACTTAGTCTGACAAAGAAATCAGGGTATAAAATATTTATTCAGCAGATTTTTATTAAGCAACTACAGAAGATCCAGCTCTTGTATGTAATCACTTGAGTTCTGAGCCTGGTGTCACGGTTAATAACTAACTTAGGTATAGGATCAGAGTTCGAATACCTTAAACAAAGCACAGTTGAAGGGTCTGGCAAGTGTGGAAAAGAGGGTTTACCACCTAGCAGGGTCAGGCAAGTGCTTTTGGAGAAGATGCCGTCTCGGCAGGCCTTGTTGGATGGGTCAATTTTGTCCATCTTTGCATTTCTGAGGAAGTATTCATGTACTGCCTTGGGCTGTGAAGGTTAGATGAACTGTCAGATTTTCATGACTGTAAGCTCCTCAAAGACAAGAACAGTGTTCTCTTCATTTTTGAGTTTCTAGTGCTCACTCTAGGTCTTACACCTAGACTGTACTCAGTAGAGGAGGATGATGAATCAGAGCAATGTCTCTTCCCACATAACTTAAAGTACCATTATAATTTGGTGATTCTTAGCATCGGTGAAGCACTCAATCAGACAGAAAACATTTGTTTAAACTGAAAATGAGGTTTTGGAGGTGTTCATTTCCTACATCAGTTTTGGCCATAGCAGTTATTACGAGAGTGTAATAAGGTGAATTCTGTATCAATCCACATAGTTATGTGTTTGTGTACATGTTCTAGAAAGAAACTCATACAGTTTGCCCCATCTGAGCCTGCCTACTGGCCCTGGGCTGTGATTTCATGACTTTGTTCATATGAGAACTCTTAGTTTTCAAAACTTCCCAACAGTTTTAATTCTGAATTTCTCCTTGTAGCAAGGAGCAAGGACCAACCCCAGTGGAGAGAAAGAAGAAAGGAAAAAGGAAAAGTGAAACCACAGTGGAGAGTTTAGAGCTGGATCAGGGCCTGCCGAACTCATCCCTGCGGAATCCCGAGGAGTCCACTGAGTCTACAGACAGCCAGGTACAGCTGTGACAAGCCTGCTGACGGTTATGGCTCACTGAAGGGGTCTTGCCGATGCTGATCCTGGTGCTTCTCTGTGCCTGTCTTTAGCCTACTACCCTGTGTGCAGATTTGGGTGGGCTTTTACTACTTTTATGGGTGATCAGGTAGACTACAGGCTTCTTTCTAAACTGATCCTTGCGTTAGTATTATCCCAGTTTTATAGTGATATTTTCTTCCTTCTCAGTAAGTACCATCATATTAGGCTATAGAGGAAGTCATTGTGGAAAATGAAGCTGTGAGCCAAGCTCAGTAAGGCTCAATACCTGTTTTGCCATGTAGGTAATGCTTTTATTGCTCAGTGTTAGACTAGGGATACCTGATAATCCCAGATGGTAGAAAAGCCAGGGATGTATTCAGTATGCCAAAGTAGCAAGGGAGGTTTGGTGAAACACAAAAATGAAGAATTGCCCATCTAATTCAGTTCAAAAAATGTACCAAAGTGTGCCCATGACACTGATGAGGTTTTTTCCTTTATTGAGACAGCTTCTTGGGACATGAATTCTAATATTGGGATGTTCTATTATTTCTTCTGATATCTACAGCAATTTATCTGAGCCTTGCTGTTGCAAGGAGACCATTTAGAGTATACCAACTTCCTGTACTTCCTAAGATCAACTGGATCTCTTTCAGATTTTGAATGATCTTCACTGTAGGAAGGTGTCAGTTCATAATATCATACTGTTTGTAAGTAGTAGTGCTTGGTGCCAGAGCGAAAGCGCCTTCAATGCCCGTAGCCTGGAGCTGGTAAATGTTAAGTGTGTAGAGTGACATAGGAACGAGCACATTGAGTTGACGGGATTGCTGGAGTTCAGAGTTTGTGGAATGGCTATCTATATATAGGAATAGAGGGAGGATAGGGGTTTTTGTGTGGAATTCTTCACATATACCTCATAGCAGTGACATAATGAAGAAAAAGTTCAGATTTTGGTTTTGTTTGGTTTGGCTTTTTTTTTTTTTTTTTTTAAGGCTTAAATGTTTGAGACTGTGTGCTAGGTGGTAAATAGTTCCCTGAAATGATTCTGCTACTTGGGTATGCATATGTAGAAGTGAACTGTATGCTTTTTTTCAGTTTGAGGAAAATCCCCGCACTGCTTTGTGTTGCATGTTGTCTTTCTAAAAAGCACAAGCTGCTTAATTAGAAATGAGTCTTAGATACCATTATGTCACATTTAAGCTATCTCCCTGCATTTTAAAAAGTGTTAACATGTCTCCATGTTCTAATAAAATTGGTATTGATTAGCTTTTCAAACTAAATTTTTAGGAGTATGTCATAAGTATGGAGAATTTAAACATAAAGTAAAAAACTGAACTCATTCTCGTTACATCTGAATTTTTGGCTAGTGCTGGAAACTTCAAAAATACTGGAGTCACTTCCTTTTCCTACTTCATAGGAATATAAACCAATTGTAGAAAGTTGGAAAAGGCATCACTGCTGTTGACAAAAAAATAATAATAATAAAAAAATCCACATCTCCCTGGACTCTGAGGCTATCCCTTCTACTCAGTGGACCCATAGTAGTTTGGAGATTGGACTTTTATTCTTTCCCTCACTCAGCTAAAAAGGCCATATTTCTTTTGTAAGATGATAAGGCTCTGAAGGCATGTTAAGTATGACTAAGGGTATTCTTGTGCAGGCCTTTTGCCTTTGATATACAGAGCTGTTCTGACATGTATATTTTTCCTGCAGAAACGACGCTCAGGTCGGCAAGTGAAGCGCAGAAAGTACAATGAGGACCTGGACTTCAAAGTGGTGGATGATGATGGGGAAACAATTGCTGTTTTAGGGGCAGGCCGAACATCTGCACTTTCAGCTTCTACATTGGCTTGGCAGGCAGAGGTATGCCCATTGCATAAGAGTACCGAGTTTGACTGAGCATTAATCACGTCTGTGGCTCCTTGCTAAAGCATAAGTTCTCTCATTTTAAATACTGGTAGTGGCCATTGGATTGCTTTCTATTGCACTTAAATGAAATTCAGAGAGAAGGACATGCACTGATCATACACTTTGCCTGTTTCACCAAGTTCCCAATTTAATGAATTGTTTTTACTTTCTTGACCCTATAGCCTCTATCTTGAGTGAATTTTTTTTCTACCTACATTGCATTTGCCTGTGCTGTGCCTTCTGTTTGGAGTGCTCTTCAGTGCCTATCTGCCACCACTGATTGCCATCATTTAAGCTGCACCTAAAGTGGTACCTTACGTCTTTCCTACTTATTTATTTCAAGTAGAAATATGCCTCTCATCCCAGTGATTTTTCTGTCTAAACTCTCTGTTTCTTTAGCTTTTGTCACAATTTTTATGTTCAAGTTGAGTCTAATCTCTGGTTTTTGTGGGGTTTTAAAAACAATAATTATTTAATAATTTCATTCAGTTAGGAGACTTGGTACATACACATGCCATATCTTGATCCTGTTTACCTACCCATCTCCTCCTTACCCTCCCATCTCCCTTACCCCTAGATTCTCTTTTCATCTCCAGAAGGTTTGTCCTGTTAGAATGTCAGTATCTTATGTACAAAATACTTATTCAGTGAATGAAATTAAATGAATAATAATCACAGTTGGGACTTTGATTCGATACATATGTATTGAGAGTCAGCTGCTAAACCAGATCTTGGAGGACAGGGGTGAGTATTGAGGTATGGTTTCTTCCTCTGTACAGCTTTGTCTGGGAAAACAGACTCGTGGTTTTAGAATGCCGTGATAAATGCAGCCATACAAGTATATGTGAGATACAGTGACTGCAAGAAGAAGGACTAGACAAGGGTTTGTGAGGACAAGGAACATTCAGAAATGTTCAACAGAAAGATCAGAACCTGAATGGTACCACAGATTATGATATGACCAGTGAATAATTGTGATTTGAGGAGTGATAAAGCATAGGCGCTGAGAGGTAGGAAGAATGACATCATGCAGGGTCTTGGATATCAGCCAAGATTTGTGGCCTTTATACTGTAGGTTGAAGGAGAAGTGGGAAGCGTCAGTGAGTTAAAGCTGAGATTGACCACATTAGTATGTAACATTTTCCTTCGGTGGCAATGCCAGTAGGAGTGTGTAGAATTAGAACTTAGTAGGAGGGTTAAATGTTGAAAAGGAGGAGGTCTGTGCTAAAGAGCTTAAAGACAAGTGAAAGGGAAAATCAGCAGCAGGCTGTGCACGTAAGGGGAGCATTATTGCCAGCAGCACATTCTGGGACACAGGCTGGCTGTTCACTCGCCGACTTGGCAGAATATACCTTGCTTGCAGATTGGCAGCAGCACAAATAGATACTGTCCCCAACACTGATGTGTCGTACAGAAGCTGGTAAGACTTTATCTTTTTCAGCTACCTTGCCTGTTACCTAGGAGTATTTTCATGCAATTTCATGTCCTTTCCGTCTGTAGTTACATGAAAAGTAACAAGGAGCAGGGGATTATTGTTGATACTTTAACACTCAAGAAACTGAGGCCTAGAATGATCCAGGTCAGAGTTATGTAGTGTCAGTTAATCAGTGACTAGCATATAAGAGTTGATTTCAGATTTATGGATTATCTAACTAATAAACTAGTGAATAATAAAATAACCTGATAGAGATCATAATTTGGTGAATTATTGCAGTACTTTCCAATAAAAAGTTAGAAACAGCTCTTGCAAGACTGCTATGAGGTAATAAGATTGTGTTCTTTTGTAATGGGTTTTACTTCCTTTGGGATTTTATGGTTGATATACTAGTTAAAACAGTATAAGAGATTTTTATTTTCTCTTAGTAGCCATGTTTCAGTTGTTGTTACAACTTCTCCCCTGGCACCTGAAGGGCATGTGACAAATAATTCAGGAATTTTTATGTATCTTATCAAGGCTCCTTTTTACTGTAAGGGTATAACACAAAGGGTTTGTGTATGGAGAAACATAAGATAGAATCTGAATTTACATTAATTTGCCTTGTGTACAAAATTTAAGCAAGAAAGAGGCCTGATAAATGGGTTTGCATTTCATATTCAGGGGCAGCCATGTAGATCTGGCTTCTGAGCCTAAGGCCTGTTTTGTATTGTCCTCCATGAACTGATAACCAGGCTGATTTTCCCAAAATACTGCAGGCAGTTGTGGGTACTTCACAGTATCTGCTCAGGAATTGGTGGTGGTCCTTAACTGTTCTATTACATCAAAATCCTAATCTTGTTTTATCAAATGTGTCCACTACTACCCACTTACCCTCTTTTATCCTCCTCCATTATGTATAATGCTTTGTTTAATAAGACAAGTTATACTGTGTTCAAGATACTGTCTTCTTACACTCTCATCCTTTTTGTCCTTTGGGTCCTGTTTTAGTTACCTTTTTGTTGCTGTGACTCAATACCCAACATCCACAACTTTAGAGAGGAAAGATATATTTTAGCTCACAGTGTCAGAAGGTCTCAATCTGTTCACAGATGGGTGGCTGGAAAACAGTGGAATCTAATGGTCATGCTGGAGCCGGGTCTGAGGCCAGAGCCAGAGCTCCAGAGATCGAGATCCTTAAGGTAGCATGGCAGAACAGAGACACGACCTGGAGAAGTGTGGAAGCAGCACATGCCCCTCCAGGTCAAGTCCCAAGCCTCTGCACTTTCCACTCAGCCCCCATATTCCAACAGTACATACTATCCATAGGAACATAAGGCTTTTGGGGGATATTCCAGATCCAAACCATGACAGGTCTGTTGTTTTTGCTTTTGTCTTTGCTGTCCTTTTTTATGAGGCATAATTCTTCAGGGCCCCCCTAAAATCTGTAAAATCTAAGCTCTTCTCTTTTTCTGAACTTGGGCTGGACTTGTGACTACTATCACACCATTTGCTCTTCGCTTTTGGAAAGGTACATACTTATTTTGCCTTCCCTAGGTGAGTGTGAGCCTGTTGAGGCCAGGCTCTGAGCTCCTCACCGCTTTTAAACAGTCCACAGTACTTGGTAAATACCTGCTTTGAAAAGTAATTTGCTTCTAGCTGGATCCTTTCTCTGGCTAACAGAATAAAAGTAAATGAAGTAGTTAATTGAGAACAGGGTGAATAAAGTTGAAACTTACAGAGATTTTTTCCGTAAGGGTAACATTTTTTAAATTATACAAATCTCTGATATACAAACGACTGGATTAAAACAGTCTTTTTTTAGGGATAATTTGAGAAAATTCCAAACAGTTAGGAACAGATGGTCATTATGGAAGTGTGTTTGGCAGACAGACTTAGTTTATATCTGTGTATATCTGTATACACTTAAGTGTTTATACACACATGATCATGCTTATGCACAATCTTTGTAAGAAAAAAAGATTCCAATATTCTACTTTTATTCCACTGTTAATGGGTATTCCCTTTCCTGTTATTAAGGCAGAATAAAAATCTCAGTGTTTAGATGGTCACCATTTCTTTTGAATTTTTACAATAGCATTTTATTTATATGAAACTAAGAAAAGAGGGGGAGGCAAAGTATATTGTTCAGAATTGCATATATAAATAGCAAAACTCTAAAGAAAATTGGGTACATATGAACTCTGCGGATCAGGAGAGGGTCACTCTGGGAAGCCAGGAACTTGAGGGGAATGTGTGTACAGGGTATTTCCATTTTCTGGCCTGGATAGTGACCACAATCTAAGTATTTGCTATGTAAGTCTTCATTAAGCTATCAATGATATTTTAAAAGGTACACTGTTGATTCTTCAACACTGATGCTCAACTGCTATTCTTTAAGTGATAACAAAAAATAATATTTCAAATTCATTAATTTTTACTTGAAATTTTTATATAGTGAGTGTTTAAAATCTTCCATCCTATTAATACTCTAAGTAAAGCCCTGTGTTTTCCTCATCCATGTACTAAGGTTTCCTTAGAACTGGTCCTAGTGAAATACTCTAATAGCAATCAAAATGCAACTACCAAAAGTGATCTTTACCTATTCTTAATTGTTGGTAAGAATAAGAGTTTTTAATCAGTCTGGTAGTAAGGAAGAAAACATTGTTCCTTTTAATATCTGTGTATATAAATGAATGTTTTCTGCTAGTCTAGAGTACACAGATTTGGAGCAGGTAGACAAAAGTGGTTGGCAACTGAGAAAATGCAGTGCTGGCTCTCTTTGTTACTTTATTCATTGCTGGGACAAAATTCCCAACATCCACAATTTAAGGTAGGAAAAATGTATTTAACTCGCAGTTTCAGAAGGCCTCGAACAGTCTGTATTCATGGGCAGCTGGCAAGGGTGGAAGCACAGGCAGAGGCTGGAGAGCTGCCTACAGGCATTGCAGACAGAAACGAAGTGAAGCAGGAGCCAAGTGAAGAGCAAGCAGGTCTGGAAGCTGTAGCAGTGTTTCCTCTTCCTTCCTTTACTTAGTTCAAGCTACTGTTGTGCCCCTACACCCAGGTGGGTGCCCCTTCCTTACTTCCTAGACGCAAGTCAATAACACACACCTGAAACCTCTGCCGTGGGCTCTCCCTCTTCATTCTCAACAACTTGACACAATCCTTCCAAGTTAAAACCTCCAACATCCACCCCTTCCAGTCAGGCCCCAACCTCCTAACAACGCACAGTTTCGCAGTTTTCCCACCACATCCAAATACTTGAGGCTTTTAGGGAGCACTCCAGATCCAAACTATAGCAGTAGCCAACAGGTTTATCTCATATGTGACTCATTCCCAATCCTCTCCTAACTCACCCAAGTGCTCTAGCTTCTGTCCTCCTACAGCACCTGAATTATGCTATCATTATCATGTTAAGTTGAATTTGAAAAATCTTTGAGCATTATCCATTTAGTAATCATTTAGCTCTTTATACATGCCAGGAACTACCTGGGTGGTATGGGATATGCCACAGCAAATAGAGAAGAAGTACTCAATGGATTCTTCCTCCAGACTTGCCAGACTTTGAACCTACAAGGGTGGGAGGTCAAAGGGTTAAACCCAAAATGTTCCAAAAGCAGAAATAAGTAGGGAGAAAAAAAAAGTAGTATAGTGTATCAGTGGCAATAAGTGATATGGGAAAAGATAAGAAAGTAAAGATTATATGGAAGTCAGGATAGGCAGTCTATTAGGATGGGCGGAGTTGCCTTCATTACAAGGGTAATATTTGAGCAAATAATTGAAAAAAGTAGAAGAGAGAAAATGGTTTCAGGCAGAGAGAAGGATTTCCTTCTCTCCTAGGCAGAATTCTTGATATAGTTCTCCTGATGTGTGTGAGGAGCAAGCAAGGAGATCTGAGAGGGATCAAATAAGGTTTAAGAGTAGATGTAGATCTTGCAGGTTTTGAAAACTGTTGGAAGGCCTTTCGTTTTACTCTGAAATCAAAAGCCTTTTAAGTTGTGTAGGCAAAGGAGTATGAGCTAACAAAAAACATCATTGTGAATGTTGTGTTGAGAATAGACTATTGGGACGAGTAGAAGCAAGGAAACTCCTTAGGAGTCTCTTGGGAACAATCTGGTTGAGAAATAAAGGCATGGTGTAGGGCAAAAGCAATGGCAACGATGAGAGGTGGGCTGAATTCTTAAAGACAACTAGTAAGATTCCTTGGGCTCATCAGATATGGTCTGTCAAGAAAAAAAAGTTAAGAATTACCTCAGAGTTTGTAGTTTCAGCACCTGCAAAGATAGTTTCTTTTAACTCAGGGGAGAAGACTGTAGGTAGCTGGACAACAGTTGGCAGTGGCTATGAGGCAAGACTAACAGTTCAGTTTTGGCTTATGTTCAGTTTAAAACACCTCAAGATATTCAAATGGAGGTAGCAGGTAACACAAGTGTGTAGTCAGGAGCAGTTTTCAGCTGGATGTGTAAATTAGGCAGTTATTTCGTGGGAACTCATACTTAAAGCCATGAGACTGGATGAGAGAACCAAGAAGATGATTATGTGCGGAAAAAAGAAAAAGCCAGAAAATAGCCTCAGTAAATTCAGTAATAAGAGTTTATGTTGGAAGATTTTCCCTGCCAAGTAAAGTATTTTTGAAGGCTAATACTCAACTACAGAGAGAGGGGGAAGATAAGTTGCAAACAGTTTATTTATTTATTTATTTATTTAGTTTCTAAAAGACATTTTTTAAAGACTTAAGATAGCCATTGAAGCAACAAGAAATACATAAACTAATATTCTATATAATGAAAACCCTTCTTCAGTGAGTTAATGGCCACTTTCTTCCTAGCAAACGTCTCCCAGTGATAGGAGCAATCTGAGGATGAGACTTTGCTCAAAGAGACTGCTCTGGGTTGAAGAGAAACCCTCTGAGCCTACTAGTGACTGAATATGCAGGGTCGAAATGATGGAAACTGAAAGTATCCTCAGATTAAGGTGATTTCTCCCAGAAACTTTTGTTGAATTTGGAGGTCGCCTGGGAAAGCTAGGACCTTAGCCGGAAGAGAATTGAAGTCTCTTAGCCTCACAGTGAAAAAAATGTGATGATAGGATGGCCTGCCACAAAAAAAGTTCTAATTTGTTAGATTGTTGACCTCTTTGGCCTCAGAGAATAAAAAGAAAAACTCTAAAGCTTCACAGGATGTGTATTTCAAAGCTTGAGGAAAAAAAAATATCTGCCAGTCTTTCAATCAGTGAATTTGTATATTTGTGCTTGAGGTACAGGTTTAAATAAGAGATGGATTGAATCTTAAATTAATAACCCAGTCTTACTCAACTAACTGGCTCAAGAAAATCACCCTTTCTCCCAGTTTATTTAAGAGAAAATAAAAAGCATTTGTGATAGGAATTAATACTTGAAACTGCTATACTTTTTTAATCTATAGTGTTCAACATAAAAATTACTAGATGTTCAGACCACTTGGAAAATGTGACTAAAAATTTTATAGAGTAAGCAGGTAATAGATGCAGATCCAGGCAGCCCAGATACTGAACAAAAAAGAATTTAGAAGTTACTGTGAACAATGTTAACAGAAAATAAGGGAAGGATGAGCAAGATAAATTTTCAATTAAATTACAGATAGAATCAATCAGCCATCTAGAGCTGAAAACTTAATTTGTAGAATTCAAAACCTAGTAGATAAGTTTAAAAGCAGATTAGATATTGTGGAAGATAAGATTATTGAAGACAGATCAATGGAAAATTTCTAAACTGCAGCAAAATGGAAAAAAAGGGGTAGAACAGACAAAAGCATAGCAAGGTAATTGGGATGAATGGGAAGGTGTAATTGATTTCTAACTGGAGTCCTCAGCATCGACGGCATCGGAGCAGAGCAGTTATATATGAAGATATACTCTGCTGACCAAGAATTCCGTAAACTATCAACGAGTAGACTAAAGTCACAAGTAACCCTGTAAACAGGAAAAATCAAAAACAGAAAACCCAATCTAGGCATTTTTTAAACTGTAGGTATGAAAGACAAACATCTAGAAAGCCACTGAAGAAAAATTGACAGCTAGTGTCATATTAAGTGGTATAAGGCACCCTAATAAGTGGTACAGTATTGAACACATTCCCCCTTCATTTGGGAGTAAGCAAAAAATTTCCACTGTCACTGTCTAAATTCACAAGTGCCCTGAAGGACCTGGTTACCACAGTAAGGGAAAAAGGTAAAAAGTTTAAAGATTAGAAAGGAAGACATAAAAATGTTATTATTTATAGTAATGTGTAGAACACTGCACAGAATCTACAGAGTACTTTAGCATTAACAAAGGTAGATTTAGCTAAGTTGCTGTATACAAAGGTAAGATAAAATGCCAGAATTTTGTATCTATAAGCTAGCAATATGACACCAGGAAAGAATAATTGTAAAATTCGTATGGTATTTTTAATAGCATCACAGTATCAGAAACACCCAGCCCTGATGGGTCTGTAATCCCAGCACCATAAGAGGCTGAAGCAGGCGATTGCAAGTTTGAATCCAGCCTGCGCAATTTAGTAACGTAGCAAGAGCCTGCCTCACTATTGAAAGAAAAAAACAGGCTGGAGAATGTAGCTTAGTATGAAGAAGAACCTGGCATAATCCCCAGTACTATGAAAAATAAAGAAAAAATCAGATGCCCTGGAATAATTTGAAAGACATACAAGCCCACTATACTAAAAACACTGCTGAGAGACCTAAACAAGTGGAGAGATAAACCATGTACATGTATTAAATATCGTTAAAGTATCTGTGATTCAGTCCCAGTCACAATCCAAGCCTGGCCCTGGATGGGGGTAGGGGGGGTTGAAATTTATATGAAAATACTCATGACCTAAAGTAGTGTTGACATAATCTTGAAGAATTGTGATGGAAGACTTACTCCAAATAAAGAGTTTATAATTAAGCTGCTCAAATAAAGATAAACTACTATTTCTGTGACAGTAGACAAGTAGTAAACCAATGAAACAAAACAGCTTTACTGTGTATGTAGGCACTCCTGGCAACACGTGGTTTTTGACCACTTGAAATGTGGCTAGCCTGAATTCAGATGTGCTATTCAGTATAAAGTGTGCATGGTATTTTGAAGACATGTTGTGAGAAAAAGAGTATGCTGTAGCCAGCATGACATAAAGCTGATCAGTCAAGCAGGAGTCTGGATTTGCGAGCACAGTTAATACCCACTCACGCAAACTCGTGGAGCCACCTATGGACAGAGGAACTTTATTTTTCACTGCAAGCTTTAATTTATACCTGGGGGAAAAACAAGGACCCATACTTAGGGGGACCATTTTTTAACAGATCTTACAAGTGATCTGTATGAAGTGTTTATTATAGGTATAAAATTGTGTCTCATCTACTAACTTATCAGTCCTTTGTTACTGACCTCTGACTGTCATAACTTATGGAAATTAGCCTTTTAATTTTTGAGACAACATGGAGGCCTTCTTACCTGCTTATGGCAACCTTCTGCCAGAATCAGAAAAGATCCAAAGAAGGTTCCTATTTTCACTGAGTCAGGAGGAATCCATTAACAAGTTCAAATCTCCACATGAATGTAAAAATATTTTAATGTTTATATTGGTTACATGTTGAAATTACAAGATTTTGAATATATTGTTTTAATTGTATTAAGATCATTTGAGCCTGTTTTTACCGTTAATGCAACCACTGATACTAGAAAGGTTAAAATTACATTTTAACAGTCTTGGTGGCAACAAAGATTTCTTAAACAGCATAAAGAAAATATAACTCAGTAGATTAGATAAAGTGGTTTATATAAAACTTATGTTTTCAAAAGATACATTAAAATATAGAAAAGACAAACCACAAGCTGGTAGAAAATGTTTGCAGTCTCTGTATATGACGGGACTCTTAACCTAATATATAAAGAACTTCAAGTAAGTAAGAAAGGCTAATCTTCAAAGAAGGCAAGTGACTTGAGTAGGAATCTCATGGAAGAGGATGCCTACTAGCAAAAGGTACTCATCATCCTCCATTACCAGGGAAATGTGAATTAAAGAGACAACACTATACATGTGCTAAAATGGCTAATGTGTTAATGACATCTCATGACTTGGAGCTCATAAATTGCTGTTAAGTGTACGGGTTGTTAAATTGAAAATACTGCATAGTATTTAAAAACGAATAGCATACTATATGATTTGTTTTGTTAAAAGATTTTAAGCCTGACCTGGGTATTATTTATACACTTATTACTTATATACTTGTATGTTGTAAAAATTCGTCGTGTTGCACACTTGAAATTTATGTGTACATGTGCCAACCTCAGTAATTAGGCATTATGTTAGCCTGTCTGATAGTTCTTTGATGATGAAAACAATATCTTGCTTTAGGAGATGGGTGCATAAACAAAAAAAAGTGCCCAGTAATTAACATGGACTGGAAAGTTGGGAAGGAAATTAGCTCATTAGTCCACTTTCTCTTAACCTGACACCTGTTCTTTGCCTACTGGCGATTTGAAATAGTCAGATCTGTACTGAGTAAAGGGTCAGTCGTGCTGGTCTTTGCTGCTCATGGGCATATACCTACTTTTGCCTTTTGTTGTTATCCACATTTTATGTGTCTCAGGGTATGGAAAAGGAAGTAACTTTCTGACATAAATCTAGTGGTCTCCAGTGTTTTGCCTCAGAGTTTGATTCTTTACTTTTTCACTGTATTTTCTTCTATTTCTTCCCTAACCTATTTTGCCTGACTTTTTCTAGGCATGTAGCTATGTCAATGAACCAAACAAATAAAGATGTCTATCCTTGGAAGGTTTATATGCGAAGGATCAAAGCAGACAATAAAAACTGCTGTCTTGTCCTTTGCTTGCCTTTGCTTGGTGATGAAGCAGACAGAAACATAAGCAAAAAAACAGGAGCTCAGTCTGTATTCTTGTCTCCTGGGAGTGTAGTTCCGTCGCCTTCTTGTTGAGCATTGAGATAGGACTTTTGTCAGTTTGGAGTAACTTTGGCATGAACCGGGCACAATGCATGTGTCTGGGGAATATAGTAAATATTTGTAACCGTTGAGAGCATCTGTCTGCTAGCTTGCTGATATTTGTAATTCTTTATGACAATATGCCTGCCTTGTTTTTTTTAAACTATAAAAAATACGTTATTCTCTTAGACTGTGTTTCTGCTATTTTCCTTTATTTTTAATTTTTTTCTCCAGGAACCTCCAGAAGATGACGCAAACATCATTGAGAAGATCCTGGCATCTAAGACTGTCCAGGAGGTCAGTGGCTCGTATTTCTAATTTTTATGTCACTAGCACAGATTGTGCCCTCTGTGAAGAGATATTTCACTAGGGAATCTATAATGGTCATTCTAGGCTTGAGTAAGAACTTAGCAATAATACTGTTTGGCTAATCAACATTTACTTTTACACCTATGAAATATTTTAGGACATACAACTCTTAAATATAAAGACCGGCTTAAATAATGCCTCCGTTGTGATCTTGCAATAGGTATTTTTATTCCTTGGTTTTTCTAGCTAATTAAAACTCATCAGGGGCCAAAAAAAGGGAAGAGAATACTAATGGAAATGTGGTAGGTTTGTTTTCATTCAGCATCTCAGGTCCTTTGTAGAACTCTCCCTAGAAAATACTTTGAGGAAATATGGTAGCACCAGTGAGGGTATAGCTTTATTTTTATTCCTGTATTAATGAAATTAAACTTCCTCACTGTTTATTCATAGGAAATGGTACGAAGGATACTTGCGGTGAATTCTGCACCAAGGTCTGGTCCTGATATTTCTTAGAGTACTAGACCAGTTTGGCTTATCAGCTGAACCTTGAAAGGTTATTAGGAAAATCTTTTTAATCATGTGATATGTGGGAAGGCATAGCTCAGTAGTTAAATTGCTTGCCTATCAAGCACAAGGCCGTGGGTTCAGTTTGTCAGCAACACGTAAACTGGATGTGGTGTCACGCCTGTAATCCCAGCTCTCTGGAGGATGAGGCAGGAGGAGTGCCATGAGTTTGAGGCCAGTCTGGGCTTCCTAGTGAGTTCATGACCAGCCTGAACTACATAGCAAAACCCTGTCTCAGTCAATCAGTCTGTCAATACAGTTAAAACTGGACAAAGGTGTTGATTTACCTGTTTTCTTTTGGCATGTAAAGGTGATCTGCCTGGGACCTGAGTTGATAACTGGTTGATGTTTTTTACAGGTTCATCCAGGAGAACCTCCATTCGATCTAGAGCTATTCTACGTTAAGTATAGAAATTTGTACGTCTATACATAATCTTCTGTATCTTTAGAAACTGGTCCCTAAAGTGTAACCTACATATATTGGCTGGCTTGAGTTCACCTTAGGTAGTAATGCTCAACTTTGGTTGCACATAGAGTCACCTGGATGGCTTTTAAAAACTGTTGAAGACCCTGCTTCACCCAGGACGAATTGAGTCAGACTCACAGTGAGTCCTAAGGGTTGATGATTTTAAAAACTGTCTGGGTAAATCTCATGTGCAGCCAGTGGGGAAATTGCTTGGTTCTTAAGGTGTATTTCCCCTCTTACATTTTAGCCCTTTTGCTACCTGTTCATTTTCACTAATATGCATTTGATAGCCTGCCCGTATCTACCCATCCTTTACTCTGAGTCAATTTCTATAGAGAAATCAGTTCCCTGAAATGACTCCTTTTTTCGCTGACTCTTAAGGGCAAGGTCTTTCTAAGCACAGTCTCCACCAGTTTCACAACAGACCACTCTGCTGCTAATGTGTAAGATGGTCACCCTGATTATTGAAATCTTGAAGCTCAGTCATTTTCTAGGGTATGTTTGTCTCACAATTTGTATGTTTTTGATAGTTCATACTTACATTGTAAATGGGCCACAATGGAAGAGTTGGAAAAAGATCCTCGCATCGCACAGAAGATCAAGCGATTTAGAAATAAACAAGCCCAGATGAAGCACATTTTTACTGAGGTGAAGCAAAATATACTGACTTAGACTGTTGTTGTTTTTCTTGCAGCATTAAATACTGGATTAAGTTTCTGAGTCCATGTTGATGTCCTATGTATCTTGTTCAAGTAAAATTGTATGTACTAACGTGCAGCAAATCTAGTATAGGTTTGAGCTAAAGAAAAACAGGCGACAAAATGTGAGACTCAAACTTTATAAATGTACAACTTATAAGAGCATGCATTTTGGTCTTAATGCCAAGAAATAGCTAGAATAAGAAAAATGTGCACATAATCCTTTTATCCTATTCATAGGCTAGCCTAACACCAAGAAGGGACACTGAAATTTGAATGTAAAAGCAAAACTAGAGCTAAAAGTGTGATAATACAAATGATTATATTTATGTAAACTTGGGAATTTTTTTAAGTATTATAAGAGGAAAGATTGGGTTTGAAATGAAATAAGTCCTTAGTGGACATATGTATGTTATATACATATATCAGAAAATACCACAAATACATATTAAGTAAATAATTTAGGAAAAATGAATATTTGTTACATATATGTACATTTTTCCTGATTATATTATGCATGGATTTATGCCGTTCTGATGCATGGTGTATGTGATATTCATATCCAGTTAATTTTATTTGCATACATACAAGTTATACATATGTGACATACTTTTAATGATAAAAGATGTTTGTGTAACTCAGTAATAAAAATATAAAACATCAAATAAAAAAACTGGGGATTCATGAAGAAGTAAAGATAATTGGTCATTAAACATGACAAAATGTAGCACATTTGACTTGTAATCACAGAAATGAAAAGTAAAATGGAATATTCTAGTTTTTGCATATCAGATATTTTGAAGGTTTTAAGGGCATACAGGTGTTGACCTGTTGTTGGTGAGAGCATAGGGAAAGTGTACCGTAGTTCACAAGTCCACACTATAGGTGTATAACTGGGCCTGACCTATCAGAAGAACAGTGTAGCAAGAGGCTTCATATGTCCCAGAGCCTGCATAACTTTTGTCCAGTCTTATCTTTTATTTTAAGGAAATTGTCACAAACAGATTGAAGTGTGATAAAGAATTGTTTACATTTGTGAAAAATTGAGAGCAATCCAAATGTAACGTAATAGGTATTTGTTACTAATACCCATTTTGGAGAAAAGAATTCTGTACATCTAATAAAAATAATGGGGAAAAATTATTAGTGATGTAGAATTATGCATAGTGTTACAAAATATTGTTAGCAGAAGTTTTAAACTAACACTTTAAAAATAAGTTCCATTTTAGTGCAAGAGAAAAGAAGCACATAGTAATGCATAGAAAATGTCTTGAGTAGATAAGAAAATTCTGACACTGTTTTCTCTTTTTTGGGATCATGGTAAATTCTATTTTCTTCTTTTTCTTTAAACAGGAAATTTTCACTTTTGTACAGATAAATTATGAAGAAAAAACCAAAGTTATTCTTTTTCCCATTTTATTAATATGCATAACTGCAAAATTTAAAGTTCATATTGATCTTGAGCATTTTATGCACATACATATCATGGCAAAGTTACAGATCCTTCACCTCTCTTCTTTAGACCCTTCCTCCACCCATCCCCTAAGTTCCCATTATTTCCCACATTGAGTTCCATGAAATAATTGTGTTCTGGGTTTCACATAACAGAGAAATCATTTGCTATTTCACTTTCTGTTCCTGTCTCACCTGATTAAGCATGATGGTCTCAAGTTGCCTCCATTTGCCTGCAAACATCTCTATAGATGAGTAGTATTCCATTGTGTATAAATACCACAGTCTGTGTATCCATTGGTCTGTTTATGGGTATTTTGGTGTCTTTCACATTTTAGCTATTGTTAGTTGTACTGCTATGAACATGGGTATACAGATATCTCTGTTACGAGTTGTTTTTAATTCTTTTGGGAGTGTTCCCAGAAGTGGTGTTGCTGGGTCGAAGGGATACTCATTTCCAGTCTTTTCAGAGACTTTCATACTGCTTTCCATAATGGTTCCCACCAGCAGTACAGGACTGTTCCTTTCTTCCCCACAGCCTTGACAGCATTGATTGAAAGTTATTCTTAAAATGGAAAATCACTAGGTCTAGGTAACGGATAATACTCGGATGTCATCAAACTATAGTAAAATGCTACACGCTCTTACCCAGCTTATTCATATTGTACTCATTTTCCTCAAGTGATTTAAAAAATTGGCTTTAGGGTAATATTAGTAAACTCTCACTAACCCAACTTGGAATCCTATTTACCCTGGAAGTTTGGTCCCAGCCCTCTTTATAATTGTTTTAAAGCTTTTGAGAACTGTTTTTAATGCCAGTGTTCCTTCAATAGCTGGTTGGGGAAAGGAAGGAATTGGAAAAGCCATTCTTAAAGCTCCATTGAATATTCTCAATCTTTCTTGGAATATTTCCTTCACACTCCTGTCTTGTTTAGTAAGTTGTTGTCATATATCCATTTCTTCTATTTTAAGCTCCACCAGACAAATAGGCCATGTCTTTTTTCTATTTTTGTCACTGTTGCTAGGCATAGGGATCTGTGTTAAGTAATTATTTGGCTATCCCTTGGTAAAGGGGGAAGAGGTTGCTTGTGGCATTCCTCTGATTCAGACCCTTTAGCACTTGTCTTAGAATGAAGTGCAAATTCATTACAGCCTACACAGATCTACACACTGTGTCTGTTCTCTGTTTTACCAAGTGAGTGATATCTTCTTGGTTGGGGCAGAGAGGAAACCGAGTCTCTAGAAATAATTAATGTAACACGAGTTCATACTAGGAAAGACATTTAAGAAGATTGGAGCATATCATAAAATTGAGGATGAACAGTAATGGAGTAGTTCTTATAACAATATCTTTGATTGTCGCCTTGTTGGCATTTTTATTAGTAAAAATAATAGTGTAATATAATATAATAGATAAATAACAGTCTTCACACCCATTATTTCCACCTGCTTTATGAGGTAGCCAAGGCATATGTGAGGGAGACTCATCTCAGGACTCTGTGAGTTCTCACATACCATAGACAATATCACACACCCTTTTGGGCCCCCTGGTTCAAAATGTTAACTCCTGAAAATCCAATTTTTCCAACCAGGGTAGTGCTGGGAGAGCAAATGATAATGTCGTAGTCGAAGTTTGCCTGTCTGGGGTAGTATTAGTAAAATAGGGAAATAAGTGTTAGGTCCTACAGTAATATGTTAAGAACTTTTATAATTTTGAAATAGGGAAAATGATAGCTGTCCTAGGAGAAAAGATATTGCCGTTTCATTACCAGCATGTTTACTGTGTGCCCAGTTTACTGTGCATCACATGAATCCTGCTGTGCCTTGGTCTTTTCATTTCTCAGTGTGCTGTTCATTTGGGTAGGAGGACCCAGTGAGGGACTTCGTGAAATCTGAGAGCAGCTACAAGAGAACTGTAGAGGTGGTAGAGCGGCAGAAACCTAACTTACACACACACACACACACACACACACACACACACACACACGCCACCCCCACCACCCCCAGCCCACCCCCAAGAGCGTGCAAGCAAGCTGGGACTCCATGGTATCAGTCTTGCAGAGTACCTTTTGGAAAGTGATGTCGCTTTTGTTGTTTATTGAGGTGTGAGTGACAAAAGTTTTTATATTTAAACTTGATGTTTTGATGAACATACACATTGTGAAATAATCACCATAGTCAACGTAGTTAACTTATCCATCACCTTACGTTTTTGTGCTTGCCCCCTCCTCTGTCCCTGACTACTTTTGTACTGTTTTTATTCTACACTCAAGCATGCAGGTGAGATCACCGGGCATTTGTCTTTCAGTATCTGTCTTATTTCACTTAGTGTATTGTCCTCCATATTCATTCATGTTGTTGAAAATGATTTCCTTCTTTTTAAAAAAAACTGAATAATACTTCATTATATGTACATATAAGCCACACTTTGTTTATCAGTTTATCATAGATGAACGTTTAGATTGTTTATATTGGCTGTTGTGGATAATAAAGGATACCATGTTTATAGAAGGGCTTAACATGGTTCCTGGCTCATAATCACGGTAAATATTCCATAAATATTAGTATTCTGTATCATTCAGATGGCAGAAACAGGACATTATGAAAAACAGTTGAACAACATGGGTTTTTTAATTTTTAACTAGTCAGGGAGGAAATTGTTGAGTCAATACAGAGAAAATAATCAGATTATTCACTGCTGCTATAAAGGAAGTGGGTCACACCAATGAGGGACAGTTACAAGTAAGGAAGTTAGGTTATGATTTAACAAATAATGGTAAATCTTGTGATACTACTAAACGGGAGGAAGTAGAGCTTCCTGGCAATAGATTAGGAGTAATAAAGATAGCAAACTTAATAACAGGAACAATTGAATCTGAGGGTTGGTTTGCCAGGAATGTGGCCGAAAGTGTTTCTGCATTGATTTGACAATGAAACTGGATAGTCACAAAAGTGCCTTCCAGTCTAAGAGAAAATAACAATATTCCTACAGTCCAGGTAGTTTCTAAGGTAAGAAGGCCCTGGGTCACCATTCAGTTTATGCAACTCTGTGTTCGTTGTCACAGTACTTAAGCCAGTTAGTTACCTCTTCTGTAATATTAGTATCTACCCAATTAAGGTAGTTTAGATGTGAGAGAAAGAGCTCTCAGCATAACTCTTAAGCAGATACTAAATATTTAAATGTTGCTTGTCGAGTTGTAAGTAAGCACTTTTTGAAACATAACAAATGTACAGTTTCTACACATCTCAATGAATTTTCACAAAACATACACCATGTATCTTCTCCCTAAATCAAGAAATAGAAATTTATCCATACCCAGGAAAGTTCCTTTATTTCCCTTTTAATGCTAGCTATTGCATTTATTAAGAAATACAAATGGTAATTTCAGGTTATCAAAGGAGCAAGAAGCAGTAAGGAAAAGGGAACCTTTGTGCTCATTTTTTGCATATTGCTGTAATGACCAACATAAAAGTCTTGGCTGGAAATGGAGCAGTCTTTATTATAGTTGGATCCTTTAAATCTAATCATGGAGAATGGAATTTGGGAACAGTGAAGAAATGTCTTGTGAGGTGACTTTTCTCAAGCACGCTTTTCTGTCGGAGTTTTCTGATAGGTCTCAGATTAGGGGTCATTTAAAGCCCAGAATATTAGATTTGAGGTATTTGAGGAAAGAGAGATACATTTCTTAACTGTTGCCTTCTGTTTGCTCTAGCCTGATGAAGATTTGTTCAACCCAGACTATGTGGAAGTTGACCGCATCTTAGAGGTGGCCCACACTAAGGATGCAGAAACAGGGGAGGTGGGTCTTTTACCATTTGCCTCTTCTGAATCATTACTCTTCTTTTTATGTATCTTCCTTGTTTGGCTAACACAGGGTATGTGATTTTAATGGTATTATTTATTGTCATGTAGGTAGGTTCAGTGGATGGAAGAGTATAATTGACTGTAGTCTAGTAAAAAAAAAAAAAAATCCCACTCAGTTTCTTTCGTATTTCCTACCAGGAGGTGACACATTACCTGGTGAAGTGGTGCTCCCTGCCATATGAAGAAAGCACCTGGGAGCTAGAGGAAGATGTGGATCCAGCAAAAGTTAAAGAATTTGAGTCTTTGCAGGTTCTCCCTGAAATTAAGCATGTGGTAATGTATCTAGATCTCTGGTGCCTCTTTTTGCCATGTAATTTTATGATTTTGGCAAGTATCTTGCCTATTTGTGGATGTCTTTACGTGGCTTCTGTGGTATGTTACCTTTCACATTCCCCACATTGACCCTGCAGTTTAGGATGTTTTCTTCCCCCAGTCAGACTGTGCTTGCTTATATCTGGACTTCATTTTGATATCTGCAATATTTAAGAAACTTGAGCGTGGGCCTAGATTTCTTTTTCTTTTTTAATTTTTATTTTGAGATACTATCTTGCTAGGTTGCCAAGTTGCCCAGGCTGGGCTCAAACTTGTGATCCTCCCGCCTCAGCATCTCAGAGGCCTAGAATTAAGGGCCTGTACTGCCAGAACCAACTAGATTTCTTAATGCATAGCTCTCATTTGGAGTCGGTAAGATAGAAAAAGTCAGTAGATAGAAAAAGTTCAGTTGATCGAGTCTTCCTGCTTGCTGTTTTTTACCTCATGCTCTATCTCTGATCTCTTTCCTTTTAGTAGCAAAATGATGTGTTTCAAATTATGAAATAGATAGGAAAATGTAATGGTAAAATAGTACTTAATTATAAAGACATGAATGCAGAAGAAATATTAATGGTGGATGGACAATTGAAAAAAGGCATAGAATCATGGTAACTATAAGCTCCCGTAAAGCACTAAGTAATCACATAAATGAGAATGCCCTAAACTCCCCAAATAAATACAGAGACTTTCAGAGTAGAATAAAAAGACACATAATACATATGAGAATGCAGAGTATAAGATAAAAAATAAAAATATATGCCATGTTAATACTATCTAAAAGAAATTCAGCAAGTTGTATATATATTAATGAAGTAAATTTTAAGGGGAAAAATGTTACTGGGAATAAGGAACATTGTACAATTTTAGCATATTTAGTTATTTTGAAATTTAAAAGCATCCTATAATATAGTTTCAAAATATCTGTCAAAATATGACAAATAGTAAAAAGAGATAAATTCATACCTATAATTGAATGAATAATTGATAGAGAACTCCTAAACAGTGAATAAATAAATAATTAATAATGCATTTAACAAAAATTACCTAACAAAGAAGAAACACTGATGCCAAAAAATACATATGGAATGATTATCATAAACAACCTTTGTTATTATTCTTTTTGAAATTAATTTATTTCTTTATTTGCACATTGCATCCCTTTGTCCTTCCCACACTCTCTCTCCTCCTCTCTCTTTGCCTCCCCACAAAGTCTGTCTTCTTGCTTTCTTCCATATCTCTTACTTTTTTTATATTTTGTTTTCCTCATATTAGAAAAACTATGATATTTAACTTTCTGGCTGTGATTCATTTCACTGAGCATATTGGTTTCAAGATGCGTTCATTTTCCTACTAATGACTCAACTTTGTCATTCTTTGTGGCAGAGTAGTACTCCATTGCATAAATACACAACATCTTCTTTATTCACCTGTAGTCAGGCAATATTGACTCCTTCAAAGATTTGGCTATTATAAATCATGATGCTATAAACATGGTTATGTACATATTATTGTATGATGACTTTAACTCTTTTGGGAATATACACAAAAGAGGAATAGCTTGGTCAAATGGAATGTCGATTTTCAGGTTTTTGAGGAGTTGCCATACTGTTTTGATTCTGGTTGTACCAGTTTACAGTCCCACCAGTAATAAGAGGATTTCTTTTGCCCCACAGCATCACAGCATGTTATTTTTTTGTTCTTAATACCAGCCATCTTACTTGCGTTAGGTGGAACCTCAGTGTTTATTTGCATTTCTCTAGTAGCTAAAGATGTTGAACATTTTTTTCCTGTATTGTCCATTCAGACTGCTTCTGAGAACTGTTTATTCATTTCAGATTCCTATTTTTTGATTGGGTCGTTCATTTTAGAGAGTCTAGATTTTTTTTTCAGTTCTTTGTATTTTCTTAATAATAGTTCTCTGTCTGAGGAGTAGCTGGCAGATATTTTTTCCCATTCCGTGAGTGCTGTCTTCAGTCTGTTCTTTGTTTCATTTGCCGTGAAAAAACTTTTTAATTTCATATAAGCCCAGTTGTTGATTCTTGATGTTATCTCTTGTACTTTGGGTGTTTTATTGAGAAAGTCCTTGCCTGTGCCTGTGTCTTCAAGGGTTTTGTTCACTTTCCAACAAGTTGAATGTTTCCATTTTAATTTCTAAAGTCTCTAATCCATTTTATGATTTTGGTGCATGATTGAAGTTGTCGATTTACTTCCATTCTTCTGGATGTGATTAGCCAGTTTTCCCAGTACCATTTTTAAAAGAAGCTATCTTTACTCCATTGTATGTTTTTGGCCTCTTTGTGAAAGATCTCCTGACTGAAGGTACTCAGGGATGTTGGGCATCTTCATTTCTATTCCATTGATCCACCTGTCTGTTTTTGTAGTAGTATCAAATCATGTCATTTTTAATCGCTGTTGCTGTGTAATACAATTTGATGTTAGTATTATGATGCCTGTTGCTTTTGTTTTGTTGCTTAGGATTATTTTGGCTATTCTTTACCTTTTGTGGTTCCATATAAATTTGCAATAATTTTTTCCAGTTCTGTGAAAAATGATTTAAGGGAAAATGCTTTCAGGTTTTCTCCATTTAGGATGATGTTTGCTATAGCATTGTCATAAATTGCCTTATCACCTTGAGGTAGGGTCCTTTAATACTTATTTTCATCAGAGCTTTGATCAGGAAGAAATATTGTATTTTGTCAGGGGCTTTTTCTGCATCTATTGAGATAATCCTATGATTTTTTTTTCCCTTGCTTTTGTTGATGTGTATTACATTAATTGATTGGCATATGTTGAATCAGTCTCGCATCCCTGGGATGAAGCCAGCTTGGTCATGGTGAATAATCTTTTTAATGACTTATTGCAGTCTGTTTGTAGGTATCTTAGTGAGGATTTTTGTTTCTAGATTCATTGAGTAAATTGGCTTGTAGTTTTCTTTCTTTGTTGGGTCCTTATCTGGTTGGGGGTCAAAATGATATCTGCTTACAGGAAGGAGTTGGGCAGTGTTCCCTCTCTTTCAGTTTCATGGAAGAGTTTAAGGAGCATTGGCTTTAAAGTTCTGATAAAATTCTGCTGTGAATCCATCTGGTCCTGGGCTTTTCTTTATTATTTAATTTTATTTAGTTTTATTACTGCCTTAGTTTCATTCCTGGTTATTGCTCTATTCAGGATTTCTATATCTTCTTGGCTCAATGTTGGGTGTATCATATTGTCAAGGAATTTATCCTTTTCTTCTGAGTTTGTGAATTTGTTAAAATACAGTTTTTTGAAATAGTTTCTTATTCTCTGAATTTCAACCAACAGTGTCTTGCGATCTCACCTTTTTCATTTCTAATTACATTGTTGTGAATTTTTTCTTTCCTTCTTTTGATGAGTTTGGCTAGAGGTTTATCAGTCTTACTTATCCTTTCAAAGAACTAACTGATTTACTCATCTATTGTATTGATTTTTTTTAGTCTCAGTTTCATCGATATCCACTCAATTCTTAAAATTTACTTCCTTGTACGTTTTGGATTTGTCTTGTTCCTGTTTCTGTAGGATTTTGAGCTGTATCATTTGATTATTAATTTGAGATTGTTCTTTTTTTCATATGAGCAATCATAGATAGAAATTTATCTCTTGGTATTGCTTTCATTGTATCCCACAGATTCTGATACGATGTGCATCCATTGTCATTTGACTTTAGGAAATTTTTAATTTCTTCCTTGGTTTCTTCTGTAACCCATTGCTTGTTCAGAAGTGTATTATTTAGTCTCCAGAAGAGTGACTAGTTTGAAGAGTGATGCTTCTACATCAGAGCACTTCCACGGCAGTGAAGTAGTAATCTGCAGGATGTAGGAATTACATGTCATGGAATCTGCACTGCTGAGAACCAGGAGCTTGAGTCTCAAGAGAGGAGGAAGCTTCCCCAAAAATGTCTTCACCATATCCAGTAAAATAGAAGAAAATGCTCAGTAGGCTGGGTTCTGGGGGTCAGGAGTCCAGAGAATGATAAGTTAAGCATAAGTTAACTTCTTTATAGGAGCAGAAGTAAACATAAATATAAATATCTTTGCTTACATGTTCACCTACTCTCCTTCCCTTTTTCTTTCCTTTTTATGTTACTGAGGGTTGAACCCAGGGACACTGTTTTACTGTGCTATGCCACCTCCTTGGCTTTATGCACTGACTTCAGAAACCATCCAATACAGTATTTGACGCGCTGTGCTATTGTGCTGACACCTTAGGCAAAGAGAAATTCTATTTTTAAAAAATTTGACTAATAATAACTTCTGGAGAAATTGATCTATAAGTGGAAGTGGTATCCAAGAATCTAAATAAAGCAACTTACAAATTGGCATACTTAACAAAATTTTAGACAGGTTTGTGTCTCTTCTTAATTACTTGAACTTTTTATAGAAGTGCTCTTAATCTATTAATCAGTCTAGAAATTGTGAGACCTGTACATTGTTGAGAAAATAATTACTGCAATTCGAAACTAGCCTTAGGACAGTGTTTAGAATTTACACTTTGCCCATAGTTCATCCCTTATTATCTCTATTATGGACCTAACACCCTTTTCTTCCTATTGTGCTCTCTGTTTCCTCTAGGAAAGGCCTGCTTCGGATGCTTGGCAGAAACTTGAGAAGTCTCGTGAGTATAAGAACAGCAACCAGCTCCGCGAGTACCAACTGGAGGGGATGAACTGGCTTCTTTTTAATTGGTATAATAGGTAAGGGATCAGAACTAGTGTAGATGTTTGTAGCTAGAAGTATATTGTTGCCTTAGCCTGGCAGAAAGGCCTAGATGAAACAAAACATCTAAACTCTTCTATAGGGGCTAGGGACATAGCTCAGTAATTAGAGAACTTACCTAGGAGACCTTGGGTTCAGTCCCCCAACACCACATAATAGCTGGGCATGGAGACACACACCTATAATCCCAGCATTTGTGAGACCGAAGCAGGAGGATTCCCCTAAGTTCTGGGCCAGCCTGGACTACATAGTGAGTTCAGGACCAGTATATGGAGTGAAACCAGTCTCAAAAAAAAAAAAAAAAAAAAGATTCTATAAAGCTGTTTTCTGTCTCTTGGAAGGTCTTCAGGTTCCTTCACCCTCTACCCCTAAACACTCTAAAGAAATGATCTGGATTCTAGCTTCCACCTTTGCTACTAAATTGTGAACCACAGATGTGTTAGACTTATGCTATGACACTGAGTGTTGAATTCTGTGTCTTCTGTTTCCTGATGGAATCTTAACTGAAGCAGGTGAAACTTGTAAAAGATGATTTGACATTTTCTTACCATTCTGCATTATGCCCAATAGAGCATTGTAATGCAGAACAGTCCTGAGTAGGATTCTGAATGGCTGTGTTCCAACATAGTCTCTGCTGTTTACAGTATGACCAGAGCATAGCTTACCTTACCAGTCTGTCGTAGGTTGTCCTTTTGCACAGTGAAGTAGTGAGACCTGATGGTAGTCACATTTTTTCCAGGGCCATGGCTCTGGAATATAGTCTGTGATTCTGGATCACTAGAAGAAATAAACCTTTTTATTATTCTTTTTTTTTTTAATTATGAAGTTGGTTAAAATCTGTCCTTTGGTAAGATACAAATGATAGGTGATGAGAATCTTTTTCATTTTACCTTAACATCAAAGAAACTTCTCAATTATAAAAACTAGCTTAGACAAGGTATTTTTTCTCTTACCTTAAATGTTAGTTTAGTTTTAGTATTAGTTTATATTTTAATATACTTTTTATATTTTCTCCCAAGTTCCATTTTGTCATAGTTTCATTTTGAAAGGAGGCAAGGTAGCAGTAATAATAAATTTGACCTCAGTTTTATCTCTCTAAAATGATGATGAAACCTTCACTGATGACCTTGCAGGTCAAAGTTATTAAAGCACTCGTTAGTTACAACTCACCATTACTAATTTCTTATATTGATAATGAGTTACTTATATTTTTACTCTCTGCAGAAAAAACTGTATTTTGGCTGATGAGATGGGCTTAGGGAAGACCATCCAGTCCATCACGTTCCTTTCAGAAATATTCCTCCGGGGAATCCATGGCCCTTTTCTCATCATCGCCCCTCTCTCCACCATCACCAACTGGGAGCGGGAGTTCCGGACGTGGACAGAGATGAATGCCATTGTTTACCATGGCAGCCAGATCAGCAGGCAAATGATCCAGCAGTATGAAATGGTGTACAGGGATGCGCAAGTAAGCCTCATGCCTCCCAGAGGCCTAGGGACTGCTTGAGTGCAAGGTAGCCTTCCTTTACCTTTAGGAGTTTCTGGGCCCTGGATTATTGTTGACCGAATTCATAGAGTCACATGTTCATCAGAGCTATTTGTTGAAGCTGACTTCTTTCTCCTCCTTTCTTCTTCCTCTGTCATAGTTTGATTTATTATAGAACAGAATTGGAGAGCAAGCTTTCTCATCTTTCTGATAAGAAAGTTACGTTTTTGTTACATCTCTTATCCTTCTTAGATGTGCCTGAGGTCTTTTTGAGGATACTGGCTGGCTTACAAAGTTGCTTTTATGTGCAGAAATTGCTTTTATCTGATTTTTTACATGATCAATGAAGAAGGTTACAAGAATTAGTGTATAGTATGTACATTGGCTAGCCAGAGATTTTGGAAAGGAGAGGAACAGATTAGACAGGGAAAGATAAGGAGAAAACAGCTTTCTTGGCGTGGAGGAATATCTCAGCAGTTAAAGCACTAAGTACTGGAGCACCACCTAAGCTGGGTGTGGAGGTGCACACAAATAAACCTAGCTCTCAGGAGGCTGAAGTAGGAGGATTGCAGTGAGTTCAAGGTCAGTGTGAACTACATAGTGAACTCAGAACCGGAAGTAGAGAGTGAGACCCTGTCTCCAGAAAAAAGAAAAACCCCATAGATCTCTTAAGTGTTAAAAGGCCAACAGAACTTTTTTTTTTAAGTTGTGTAACAACATGTAATCATTGTGCTGAGTATAGTTTTATAATAAAGCAAAGTAAAGTTGGACATGGGTTTTTATAATAAAGCAAAGTAAAAACTAAATGATTTCAGTTAGAGGAAAGTTACTGTCCTCTCCCCAGGGGTTTTAGAGAGCAGGAGACAAGCAGAAGAAATTTTAGTTAAGTAGAGTGTTTCCTTAGGCATTCAAACTATGCATGGTTTAGACCATCTCCTTGCTTGGGTTGGTGCATGAATCAGCTCTATCTGCTTTCCTTATATGGCAGTCAGTCAATGGAAAACTCCCTTGCTGCGCCTTCTGCAGACCTCATCTTTCTCACTTTTGTAAGGACATTTGCTGTTTGTTCCTGTTTCACTGATACTGTGAGATCTATCTTGTCTAAATAGCTAGTTCCTTCTTCTGGTTTTTGCTTTCTCACGTGAAGAAAAGCAGTGTATGTTGGCTTCTCAGTGTTTAGTAGTTCTGCTTTCTCTGATAACCTGATGGTAGACTTTGGTATAAAGCTGAACTGGGGTTGTCATCCTCAGGGGAACCCCCTCTCGGGAGTCTTCAAGTTTCATGTTGTCATCACAACATTTGAGATGATCCTGGCAGATTGCCCAGAGTTGAAGAAGATTCACTGGAGCTGTGTGATAATCGATGAGGCCCACAGATTGAAGAATAGAAACTGCAAACTTCTGGAGGGGCTGAAGCTCATGGCCCTGGTGAGAACCAGGTTTTTACATAAACAGATAACTTGTATTAAAGGAAACATTCCTTAGCCATCCTGCATACTGCTCACTTTTGTGTTTTCGGCCATTTACTGATTCTCAGAGGGAATCAAGGAATTCTTAAAAACTATGAAGTTTTTGTTTTGGAAATAGATTTTTTTTTTTCAGTTTCCCTGAATGAACTAATAGCAGGTAGTGGCCTTTCAACATCACCACCTTTAACCAGTGCCCAGTATGTGCTGGGTAGGCACTCAGTAATTTTGAGTGAATAAATGAATGGTTGTTTTCATTGACATGAAATTGTCATACTGTGGGAATTAATGACAGGAAAAGAAAGTGGGTCTGATTAATGACTATATCCCTATGAAATGTGGGAACCCTGTCTTTTCATTAAATCAGAACAGAATTGCTCCAGATTGAGTACAAAAGGCCCTGACTTAATTTTCCCCGCTAAAATATATTGTTTTGGTGACTCAAACACTGCTCATCATATGCTTTTCATCAATACAGGAACATAAAGTGCTGCTCACTGGAACTCCCTTGCAAAACTCTGTGGAAGAACTTTTCAGCTTGCTCAATTTTCTGGAGCCATCACAGTTTCCTTCAGAGACTGCATTCTTGGACGAGTTTGGAGACCTGAAAACAGAAGAACAGGTAATCAGGGACCTGATGGGCTAAAGAGACAACGTGATTACTTTTACATCAAGGAAAAAAATAGAGCAAGTCTTTATGGGGACAGGATTTGACAGGTTCTCACCTCACTATTAAAATGAGCATTGACTTTATTTTATATTTTTGTTTGTTTATGTTGGGGAAAACCACTTGATTATTAGCAGTTCTTATTGCTACAAAGAATAGTTGAGTCAACATCCAAAATATCTTAAGCCCTCCTGCTTCACTGAGCTCCTTGAACATTCAGTGAGTTTTCTGTTTAACTCTGGCCTCAGCAGTGTGGTACTTTCTTGTGTTTCCCTCATCCTTCATCCTTTGTCCTACGTAATCTGCATCATGTTCCCAGGCCCATCCTCTTGATTATAACACAATATACAGGTAATAAGGAAAGTAAGGCATTTGTACACCCTGATAGTTGATAAGCTTAGTTTCGTCCAGTTCAACTGAATGTCCTCAGTTTTTTTAAGATATAGTTACAAAAGTTTGCTAAACTTAAAGCTAATTCAAAATGACCAATATACTAAATATCTGTTTACTATATTAATACCCACTAGGGATTATGTAAATTAAGCCAGATATATTTAAATGTGTTCAGAAGAACAAATAAAAGAGTTGAGGTCTTTAAAGTAGTGAAAGGTCACATCTGTTTTAGACTCAGGAAAGACTTCAGGGAGAGAAACAGTTTAAGAATGCATTTTTAGGGGCTTATAAGTTTTCAACAGAGAGAAGTAGTAACTTCGCACAGGAAAAAAATATTTCAGAATAATCAGAGCCAGGGAATTTATTCACTAGTGAGGAATGATCTGATTAAGCTGAAAACAGTGTAAATGAATTGAGAAGAAAGTAAAGCCAGAGGAGTTTGCAGTTACTTTGTAAGATTTTGAAAGGCAGGTTGAAGAAACTGGACGTTAATAAATAAATTGTGCAAGGCTTTGATTGAAGGAATGACAATTAGTTTTACTAAATGGATCTAGCAGTGGCATGAAAATTGATTGGAGTAGAGAATATGGGTACTGAAAGAGTTTGGGAATTTCACTAGCAGATGTCAAGCATACACTCTGTAGTTCTAATCTATTTCTACTTAAGATGTAAGACGGACTTTGATAACAGTGCATAATCAAACGTGATTCCCCCTCCTGTGCATTTGCAATATCTCTTGATCCTTCAAAAGCCTGCAACCCTCTTTCCATTTTTGGACCATTAGAAATGCATCCTCTTCTCCCATTGCACTTAATTTGTGGTATGCATTTTTTCTTCTTCCTAGACAATGATCTCCTTGAGGACAAGGCCCACATCTTCTCCAAAGTTGTGTTTGTTGTATTGACCAGCACAGTGTCTGGCATATAGTATACTCTAAATGATTCAAGGTATGAACCAAGTGAAGGGCAAAAGCTGAACTGAGCATGTGGCAGATTGACATTTGTCCTTACCTTTACCAGTTAGCTAGATGTGGTTTTTTTGTTTGTTTGTTTGTTTGTTTGTTTTTGTTTGGTTTGGTTTGGTTTGATTTGGGTTCTTTTGTTTTGCTTTGTTTTGTTTTGTTTCAGTCTTGGACTCCTATATAGTAATTCCTTACCCATGGGGGGATTAGATTCCTAAATACCATTGGTTGGTAAAAGTAAGGTCTTAGTAAAGACTTAGGTTTAAGATTGGGGTTAGTTTTAAATTTCTTTTAAAATTATATGCATTAATTGCCAGTAATTGTATTAATATGTTGTGGACATCATGAGATTTTGAAATATGTGTACATGGTAGAATGGCTAATTAGAGACAGCTTCATCTACTTATTTTTGGGGAGGATGTGAGAACACTTCAAATTCCACTGTCCTGGTGATCTTCAGGAATACAGTTCATTGTTATTAACTGTAGTCATATTGTACAGTGAATCTCTTGAACTTAATCATTCTGTCTTAACTGGAAATTTTGTATCTTTTGATCACCATTTTTTCCAACCCCACACAGGAACCAGGTCAATTCCACCCTCTCTTTTTACGAAATGCTAGTAAATAGAAGTGTTAAAAAGCATCTGTTTCTAAAATAAAACATACTTATCTTTGTCTAAAACCTGCTTCAGTATATTCTAAATTATTCTGTCAGTCATGTTATATTTCTTCAGGAAGCATTGCTGCCACAGATGCCACCCCTTTTAAATTTTTTGAATAGCTCTTTCTGACTTGAAACTTGATTTCTTCTGCACTTCATTTTTCCTTTATTTTTGCATCAGGGTTTATCTTATTAGTATCATGTTTTAGCCCCAGGCCAACTCAGGTACAGTGACTTTGAATCCCTTTTTCTAATATTGTCTTCCTGGGAAAGGGAACAGATCACCTTATTGGTGCACTGTGAAGTGAGTAGAAATCTTTGTCCAGGCCTGAGCTTTTAGAAGGATAGAGAGATTATAGCAAAGAAATAATACTGTTAGGCTTGAAATACACCTAATGTAACAGGTCCCGTGACTGAATTAAAAATGTCACTGTACATCATTACTTCTTTACACACTGCTGCTTCCAAGCACATATGCTGTTGTTATAATTTAAAAGGCAAAAGAGTACTTCATTTCCAGGTTGTCTGAACTTCTTAACTCTGTTCTTTCAACATCAGAGTCTCCTTTTATGATATATCATTTGTTCCTCCTAACAAGTCTTAAAATATCTTCAGTTAATTTCTGTGTATGTGTGTTTTAGAGAAAGAACCAGAGAGATTTATTTTCTCTATCCTAGAGAATAATTACTATCTTTCTCCTTTATCTTGTGAGACTGCCTGTGGGTTCTTAGTAATTTAATTGTGAATTAGAGGCATTATTTGTTTTTCTTCCTGTATTATTATAAACTCTCCATTTTCAGGGATCAATCATGATCTTTCTTTTAATGTCCTACCACAGTCATATGAGTAAACATTCAAGAGACTGTAGTGAAGATTGGAATAACCCATTCCATCATATTCATTCAATCAGGAGTGAGGCAGGTAAATCGATACACTTTTTCTGAACAGGTAAAGAAACTACAATCTCTCCTAAAGCCCATGATGCTTCGCCGCCTGAAAGATGATGTGGAAAAGAACCTTGCTCCCAAACAAGAGACCATCATTGAAGTAGAACTGACCAATATCCAGAAAAAGTACTACCGTGCCATCCTGGAGAAAAACTTTTCCTTCTTGACCAAGGGAGCAAATCAGCACAACATGCCCAATCTCATCAACACCATGATGGAGCTGAGAAAGTGCTGTAATCATCCCTACCTGATCAATGGTGAGTCGGGGCAGTAGGAGTTATCCAGGCCTAAGTTGGGCCTCTGCCAGAAGCCCGTGACAATCAAAGGTGTTGTATACTGAGTTACTTTATGCTGGACTGTACATTTTACACAATATAAAACTGAGGTTCAGAGCACTTGATGAATTTGCCCTAACAATTTGGCAAATAAATATATAGAGCCAAGTCTGGAACGTCTTCCTTGACTTTTCTGCCTCCACAGTTCATATGGTACCTGGCAGAAGGTGGACGTTATTTCTTGGTTTGTTGCCCCATGAGAATCTATTCCATACTTTTCTTTTTGGAGTCAGAGATGTATTACTTTGTTGAATAAATGAAATTTCTTCAATGAGATTAAACTCTGTACAGATTATCTTATTGTTCTAGAGAAGGTATTAAAGTTTGTGTTTTTACAATGAAACTTGGCACGATTTTTAGATCTTGTGTGATTTGTATTCTTTATAGCCAGTCTTATAAAAATAAGGAAGTATGAAAGTCTTTTTGTCAACTCTCTGGGAAGATTTCCAAACATGGGTGAATTGACTTAGGGTTTTGTGTCCCTTTCCTTTCTTTTCTTGGTGAGAATTACCAGGAAAGCGAAGCACCCTCATTTTCTGCCACAGTGAGCCATCTGTCGAGAGTGTAGACCAGAAATCCATACCCAGTCTCACTTCCCTAAACTGTTTGGACCTAAGAATTCATTTCACCTTTTCCCAGGATCTATAAAACAGAACAGCATTTACCCTTATATTTTGTTCAGAGAAGAGTTTTGTTTCATTCTTTTCAGGGGCAGAAGAAAAAATTCTGGAAGATTTCCGAAAAACCCACAGCCCCGATGCCCCTGACTTTCAGCTACAGGCCATGATTCAGGCAGCAGGGAAGCTGGTGCTGATTGATAAGTTGCTCCCTAAGCTGATTGCAGGTGGCCACAAAGTGCTGATCTTTTCCCAGATGGTGCGCTGCCTTGATATCCTTGAAGATTATCTCATCCAAAGAAGGTGAGAACTCAAACTTATGCATCCAACATGATTAGCAGTTCCTTGTCTTTAATGTCTTTTTTGAGCCATTCAGATGTTATGCTTTAAGAAGATATTTAAAAATGGAAAAAAATCTCTTAAAAATTGACAAAAATGATTCAGAGCTAATCTTAGGACCAAGTAAGTTACGAAGTTTAACTCTTTGGAGTGGATTTCATAGCCAGTGATGTGGAGTCCTTGTTTTGCTGGGGGGGGGGGGGGGCGGACACCTTAGCATGTGTATTTCTGTTCACTTTAGTTAATAAGGAACAAAAAAGTGTATTAATATTTTTGTTGCTTAATGATGAGAGAAATACTTTCTGGAAGGCAACATCCATTAGATTTTTGAAAGCAGGCTGGAGGATTAACACAGCAGTTAGAACGCTTGCGTCCCTGAGTTTGACTCCCCAGCACCACATAAGCTGGGTATGGTGGTGCATACCTGTTATTCCCAGTGCTCTGGAAGGTGAGGCAGGAGGATTGCTGTGAGTTCAAGGCCAGCCTGAGTTACATAGTGAGTTTAGGACCAGCCTGGACTACAGAGCTGTCTCCAAAAAAAAAAAAAAAAAAAAATACTGAGAGCTTGTAAGCCGACACTTCACAAAGAAATTTCTGTCCTTTCTCGTCAAGCTCTCTTGATATACTGGCTGTGGCACCCCAGTTTATATTCTTGTTCATTCTCATATAGTTCCTTGAACCTGAATTGCAAGTGAAAGGTCTATGGACGTGAGTTACTTAGACTCTGTATGGGAACTCCATTTGTCCCCTCGTATACTATACTCTAGGTTTTAAGTCACTGTGATGCATCAGTTATATGAAGATGATTAATGTTTTTTTAAATTTTTACTTTTAATGATGAAAGACTTTTGAAGATTATAGAAACCAGTAGCCTAGACATTGCCAAGTTTAAGGGAAAACTTTAGTTTCAAATAGCAAAATGGTAGCAAACCTCAGGTATATTAACAGATGTTCTTATCCTTTAAGATTCTGTTTGCTCTTATAAATTACATGTACTTTATAGAAAGAGTATTAAAGGAAATGAAAAATTTAATGGAGTATGCTAACGTTTAAGTTCTTTAAAGTCTGATTAGACAGTTAAAAATTTTTTCAAAGCTATATAAATGAAGAATTATTGACATGTAAATTTTCTTGGAGGAAGCTGCTATCAATAAAACAAAACAAGCAAAACAATTACATAGTTTATAAACTCACTATAAATTAGGAACTCATTGACAGAGCACTTGATTCTCATAAATACTTTGCCCTCCAAAATATATGGAACTATTAGTTGCAATTAAAGAAAGAAAAGAGCCTGTCAAAAATGAGTAATAAGATTTTTGCTAAGTACAGAAGTTTTTATTCAGATCCCCTTTTATACTGTTCTTCCTTTGTCATTTATTGGAATTTATGTTCAGATTTAGTCTTTTTCTTTGTGCATATATATATGTTCAATTTGTTGATTTATTTGTGAAAAAATTCCACATTCTGCTGTTTTACATAATATGCTTAATAATTTTTTTCATTTTTCTACAGTAAGATCTTGATTTCACAGATTGTTTTTAGTGTTTTGGCATTTTAAGGAAGTCTGTGAGTGAATATCCCCTTGTGGTTAGTGTGAATGTTTCTGTTTATTTCCTTTCAGTGTACATTTTTAAAGCCATTTCTTACATACTTCCAAAATGTGTTTTATTTTTATACTTTCAAGTCCGTAAGATAATACTCAGTACTTTTTCTGTCTCTTAATCATTGTTAACTCGTAAGCCAAAATTGTGGTTTTAGATCAGGGCTTTTCTATGCTGTCTGGTGTCTTCACCCGTCAGTTCTTTGAATGAGGCTTGTTAACTTTGGGCTTCTCTCCACGTGTGAGCGCTGTTCATCTGGCTGAACCATTTCATTAGGAATCCTCTGATGTCAGTACTTTTGACTCCTGTTTCTCTCCGCTCTCCTGCCGAGAGGGTAGAGACTTGACAATGCTCTGTGCTGATTGGGGTGAGAAATAGTGGGAGGTTTCAGCACTTTCCTTTCTTCCCTCTTTCAGATACAGGGCACCCTCCTTGAACTGTGGTTAGTACCCCTGGGAGTGAGGTAGAGGGTGCACATGTCTTTTGTTGTAACCTCTTCAAGCCTGAAATGAGTGATCTAGAGGCTAATTGACACCTCAGCACCGATGTTGCCGCTTTTTTTTTTTTAGATTCTTTACTTCACTTTGAGGGATGCCACTGTGTCTGTTACCTTAAGGTGTTTTGCAGTATTAAGTTAGGCTATATCTTGCATGGCTTTTACTTTCTTCAAATCAAATAGCCCTTGGTATGCCTTATAGCTTCCAGAATATTACCATTTCTGTCCAGGTGTTGGCTTATGGACGCAACGGTACCTATTACTATCATTTTACCAGAAGTTTGGGAAGAGCCACAGTTAAACAGGCATGTTAATTTATGATCTTCACCTGGATTTCTTTGTTTGTTTTAATCTTCGTTTGATAAATGATATTAATAGGACTTTGTTTCCAAAAACACTGATTTCCTGATTTTCTATTGACTACATTAGTCTGTCTCTTCCCTGTTGTCATGAAATACTATTTATTAGATTTATGGAGATACTGTATATGCTAAGCATGTCTAACCTTTTCATTCTTAAAATCAGTATTTCTATTCTTTTGCTTATATGTTATTGCAGATGAACTTCAGAATTGTTCTTTAAGCTTATCTCTGAGCTGTGCAGTTTCTAACTCCAGAAAAATATAAATGTGTACATATTTGCATTTCTATATAGATGGATATCCAGATGATGAGATTTTTACTGGCTCTTATACATTAGGGTAGAACTGCCATCTTTGCAAAATTAAAGAACATGCCACTTGCTACACTTACTCAGGTCTTTTATAAACAGTTGATTCAGTATATTTGAAATGTCTACCATGTGCCTGAACCTTTTTCAGTGTTTGGGACATAGTGGTGAATAAAAACCACAGTGTCGTATTGCCAAGTCTGCATATTTCTTACTGAATTTAGCCTTAAGCATGCTATATGTCAGTAGCAATTGGTGAGCTTGTTTGGGCTTTTTTTGTCTAGGCTTTTTTTTTTGTTTTGTTTTGTTTTGTTTTGTTTTGTTTTGTTTTTTAGTTATTACCGAGGGACAAGAAAATTATTCTTTCCCTTCAGATTTTCTGAGGTCTGCATTTCTTGTGCCAAAAATGTGTCGTTCCCCTCCTCCACCCTGACCAGGCCATAGAGTCTTTTCCAGAATGCCACCTGTTTCTTATTGAGATTTGACAGTTACTCAAAATTACATCAAAAGTTTGATAGGCAGCATCAAAACCTAGGGATCTCATTCAGGTACAGTTGCCAGCCACAGAGTTTTAACTGCTGTGCTGACGTCTGGGGGAAAACTTTATGATGTCTAGCTTTTTCATTCAGACTTATTAGCTGTCAAGATTTTCTTCGCTGTTGAACCTCCTTACCTCTTCAGCTGTCAGTATGGTTTTGTTCCTGTTCAGTTTCATGTCAGGCTCTCATATAGGAATGAGGGCACAGCCAAAGGTTCTGGTTCAAAAGTAAGGGGAAAGATGGGGGATGATTTAAAAGACCTTAAATAATTCTGTTTTTAGCTTGTGCATCGAGAGCAAGCTGTCAAAGCTAAATAAGTGATAGAAGTGAAAGTTATTTTTCCAGTCATCCTACATAAATTTCATTTTTTAAAACTTGTTTTATCATAGCTGGCAAAACACTTGTCTGAGTTTTATGAAAACACTTTTCTAGCTGATGGCCAAACTGCATCATCATTATTTATTGCCCTAAAGGCTGTGGCAACTCCCAGCTTCACTGATCCATATAAGCCTGTAACTCCTCTCTGGTGGATAGGGATTTCCCAAGAGCCCTGAGTCCTCTCTTCTGAGGCATTGATTGGTCATGTGTGGGAGAGGGGCCAGCATCTGATGTTTAAGTGAATCTCAGTCATATCAAGTCCTTTGCTGTTTCTGCTGCATCACATACAGGTCAGACTGGGTAAATGATGGTAGATCCTCAGAGCATTGAATTATTAGGAACATTCTGATACGTAGGCGCATAGCTTCTACTTCTGCCTTCTGTTAAAGTGTCTCTTTTTTATCTTCTAAGTCTTTAAGAAAACCTTTCTGCCCTGCTTCATTGAAATATCAGGTACTGTGTGAAAGCCGTTAGGCAAGTGGATCTGGCCCAACTCAGGATCAGCTAGGTGACTGAGCAAGATGTTTTACTTAAAAACTTTTTGCCTTGTTTTTCCTTTTCCTCAGGTGTAAAATGAGGATGATAATACTTACAGGATATCATTTAGGAGTTAGATAGGATGGTGTATGTCAAGTATGTGCCACAGTGGCTAACATAGAGCAGGAACTGGAGCACATGATACTATTACTGTTGGAGTTGTTACGGTTGCTACCTATGTAATGCACACGTCCACCACTTAGCATTCATCTCATGCCACAAAATGTTTTAGTCTGCCTTCATGACAATCTTATCACTGCTCTCTGTTTTATTTACTACTACCATTTTCTGATATTCTTGAGTATATTCTAATTCTTTTAAAAAGCAAGCAAGCAAGAAAGAAACCCTCCATACTATACTGTAATTTTGTAAAAGGAAAGCAACATTTTCAGATTGTTACTGTCCCTTATAAGTCAGAGTTGGTCTGGTTTCTTTATTCCCTTGGCTAATTTCTTTATATCCACAATACCCATCCTTTTTAGCACCAGAGACTGGTTTCATGGAAGACAGTTTTTCCATTGAGGCTGAGGAGGAGTTTGTTTAAGAATGACTCAAGCACTTTACCTTTATTGTGCACTTTATTTCCATTAGTACTTTCTAATATATAATGAAATAATTATACAGTTGACGGTACACAGAATCAGTGGCAGTCGTGATAGAACGTGGAACTTAAAAGATGAGTGGGAGCCCTAGGAGGAGGCTGAGCTTCATCCACAGAGCTAGCAATGCGAGTGGCCCACGGCTCCCCTTCTGCTGTGCAGCCTGCATCTCTGACAGGCCACAGAGCCGGACCTCTGCGCCCCAGGTTCTAGGGACTTCTGCTTTACATAGCTTTTCTTTTTCTTTAAGGAAACCAGAGTTTTGTTGCTAGGTTTTTTCCGTAGAGCTATCCCCACGCAGATTTATCTACTCCTACTCCTAAAATGCCTCTTAAACTCTGACCGGTTCTTTGTTTAAATTTTAGAGCTCAGGTTCTGCACTACATGTAAGAGATTTGTCAAGATTGATAGTCTTGGCTAGTGTTGGATTTGGTTTTAAATCACTTGATCCTTTTTTTTTTTAATCACAGTTTCCCATTCTACTTGATACCCCAATTTTTTCTTTTTGGTTAAAATTGGGCCTACAGTGACAACTCCCCATTTGTTGTCAGTGAGGTAAATAACAAAAGAGTTAAAGTAAGATAGGAAAAGGAAAAGAATGTTGTTATATCTTCGGGATAAATTTCATTGTCTTTAGCATTAATGTCCTTTCTTAGATGAACATGGTGGCACACACCCGTAGTCCTAGCACTCTGGAGACTGAGGCAGAAGGCTTGCTGTGAGTTTGAGGTCATTTTGGGCTTCATAGTGACTTTAGGACCATCTTGGACTGTATTGAGTGAGACCCTGTCTCAAAAAAAAAGATAAAGTCCCTTCTCTGTTTTCTGTCTGGATGGTACACTTCATTAGATTTCATCTTTCATTTACCTATACCCCACTATGCTGCCCATCTTAGATCTTTGCTATCTACACAGATGTGTTCTTTCTTTCTCATATTAAGCTTTACTCTCTCACACATAAGTTTCTTCTAAATATTCTTCAGTCTCCCTGACCCTAGCACGCCTTAGAAACTTTCCCTGTGATTCATTTCTACTTACTACTCAATATACTTCCCAGAAGACCATGGTTTTAGCTATAAACCTGAAATTCTGTTGTGTCTCCAAAGTTTTGGGGAACTAGTAGGCTGGAAATGACCATAGTAGAACAGTCTTCTGTGCTCTTAGTTACCCTCAGAACTGGAAACTGGTGTGGACTTGGTGTCCTTTTTATGAGCTCTGCTCACAGTCAGTAGTTGAGACCTGTATTTGCTTTTTCTGGTCCTATGATTAGATTGATTGAAAATATAAACCAGAAAATTCTTGAGAACAAGTTCCTTCGGATTATTAGGTGTCAGTATTTTCTCTTCGTAATTCTTCTAGTCTTAAGTTTCTGGCTGTTTGAGGTGGGGTTATTTTGCAATATAGTTTTAAGTGTATACCCTATTTCATATGCAAGAAGCAGGAACCCTTCTGAAGTGCCATCATTTGTTCCAAATGTAGAAGTGAGAGATTTAAGGCTGTTGGGCAACAGCTTCCTGCATTGTTTGCTGCTCTCCATTAAAGTCATGATTAACGTCTGGGCTTTCGTTCGTTTGGGTCCCCTCAGATACACCTATGAGCGAATTGATGGGCGAGTTCGGGGAAACCTGCGCCAGGCAGCCATCGACCGGTTCTGTAAGCCAGACTCAGACCGCTTTGTCTTTCTTCTGTGCACCAGAGCGGGAGGCCTGGGGATCAATCTCACAGCTGCTGATACCTGCATCATATTTGATTCTGACTGGAACCCACAAAATGACTTGCAGGTAACCATTAGGATGATTGCTCTTTATCATAGCTGTCCTGATCCCAGAACAGAGTGACAGGGTCTGGCTTGGCTATAGGTTGTCTACCATGCTCCATACTGTGATGTTAGTTTAGGACCTTGGTCAGGGGCTGAAACCAAATGAATAGTAAATGTTGACCCTTCCCACTTACTAGACAGTGTTTCTGCCCTTTTGCTGTACATAAAATGATGTTTCACAGTGATAACCTTCAAGTATAGGATAGAACTTCTATTAATTATTATCAGACATAAAGATATTTGGCATTTTGCTCAGTTTCTTACATGGTGATGTGTCGCATGCAGTAAACAAGTTAAATCAGAGTTAACAAAGTTCCGTGGTCAGCAGAGGTGCAGAGGCCTCTCCTTCTTGTCCATTTGCTTCCCACTTACTGCATCATATTAGAGTTCGTATGTGCCAGTCCAGTGGCTTTGCAGATTCTGCTTTCTACTTTTAATCAAGCTAAATATTGGGTAGCTTAAAAGATTACTACAAAAATGCATTTTAAAAAGTAAGCATAAACAATAAAATAATGGCAGAGTGTAGTTAGAATTCTTCGGCAATCCTGTTTCAGATGTAAAAACAGAGGCATTCTAACCAAATTGGGCAAAGCAATTCGAGCTTGTTGAGAAAAACTATTTGGAATGTAGATTTGTATCTATTATAGTTAATGATGAGTTTTGTCCTGAGTGTATTTTCTATCTTGAGTTATTTACTAATACTAGGATTGTCAGTGCTGTGTGAGGAGTTTGAGGAGGTGGTTCAAAACCATGTTTGTACAGTAGGGGATTGATTACAAGAAGATTGGAGGCTTCTGTTTCGTATGACTCAAGAGATTCTCTAGGAGATACAACAAGGGAAAGAATGTAGGGAAGATGAACTGAGCTGACAGGTGTCTGAGCTTCTGCCTGACTAATCACTTCCACAGAATCATTCTGCTTTGCTTTTTTCTTTTAAAGTGCTTAAACTTTTGTTTGAAGAAGGCTTTCTAGCTGAAAACCAGTGATATAAATTATTAAGTTGATGACATTTTCTAAAACTAAGGAAAAATATGGCAAAACATGACAGAGCAGATTGTGTGGTACTACTTTCAACATCCAGCTTCAGAGAAAACCAGTGGGTCTGAATAGCTCACTGTTCTTTCTCCTGATGAAGGGATGTTTAGATGAAGATGAGTTGTTAGATATAATAAATAATCAATTTTTGAAGGAGTAACAAAAAAGCTGGGTGTGGTGATATACATATTTTTAATCCCGGCTCTAAAATAATAAGAGCTAACTGACAATAAAGAATAATGAATCAAGATAATGATAGAGATTAGAGAGTGGAAAAATATTGCCTCTGTCATTGTTTGGATCTGGAGTGTTCCCCAAAAGCATCATGTTCTTACAGATGTTGTGTACGGGTGGGAGGTGCGGCCTGCCTGGAAGGCACGGATGCTGGTTCCACCCTTCCTTACAGTCTTGTCTCTGTTCCGTTGTGCTCTGAGGATCTCTGTCTCGGGAGCACTGGCACTAGCGCCAACTCTGGCTCTGGCTCTAGCTGAGGCCCCACCATGTGATCCGGCCATTTTCCAGCTGCCCTCCCATGGATGGACTGTAGCTTTCTGAAGCTGTGAGCTAAAGTAAATCTTTCCTCCCTGAAGTTGTGGGTGTCAAGTATTTTCTCTCTCGGCAATCAGAAAGTAACTAAGACACTTTTTTCTCCACTGCTGATTTTTAAGAATAATGTTATTAGAATATAGCCACATCCAGCCGTACATGAATTACATATGGTCAGATTAATATTGCAGTGGTAAGAGTTGAATATTTGCAAAAAGAAACTTCTTGGCTCACTAATCTGAAGTATTTACTATCAGACTCTTGTCAAAAGTTCAACAACTCCTCAATAGGTGATTCCTTAAGTCCTTGGTAGCTATAAAGGTCTTTGTTTCTCAGTGATACTTACCTGATTATGATGCATGGTACCTATAAGAATGATGGTGTAAGAAACGAAAGTCAAGTGGCAAGTATGAAACCATGTCAGGTAGATATTCCCAAAGAGATTGTAGAAAGGACATTTGAGGTATAAAACCAGAGGCAGAGGTTTTGGAATTGCTATGCCTCCTTTAAGTGAACTGTAAACATTACCAATGGAATAGAGCAGTGCTAAAAAATGGCAAGAGTGAGAATGCTCAAACTTGAAGGAGGTGAAGTAGTTCAGGGTGATTGATTTGTATGTACAAAGCAGAATTGGATGGGGCTGTCCAGAATTAAGATGTGGGGGAAGAGAGAATATTTAAAATGAAGTTTTTCAGTATGTACTGCTGCAGAATTGGCAATAGATGGTTTAAGGAATAATAATGAAGTCACTCCAAACTGAAAATGGATAGTGCGGATGTTTTTCAGTGTGCCGAATCAGTTTCTGAACTTCCTGTAGTCCTAAACAAGAATGAAGCAACAGAGAAAAACAGCACTACAGATGATCCAGAGTGACAGCTTATGCCCCAAAGCCTGTCAAAAGCTTAATAGGTAAAGGAGTCAAATGACAGTGACAGCCCAGATCAGAATTAGAGGTAGAATTTTTTTGACTCTTGGTTTTCCCTGTTGGCTTCTCTGTTATTGTTTGACTAGTTTCTGTTTTCTTGGTTATGGCCGAGGTTTTATAGTTCATAAGATGTTGATTTTTTATATGTCTGACTAGGCTGAGGAGAGATAAAATTGAGAAATGTAAATTAAGACAGAGAATTGGGTCTGTGGTTATTAGGGATTTATAGACTTATGAAGGAGGTCCAAGTTCTGGGTCTCCCACGGAAATGAAGCCAAGGTTCCTGCTTGCTTGATATGATGAGGAAGAGAATAAAAGAGCAAAAGAGCTGGAGACTGACCACAAAATTGTTTGTGCACATTTCTCTCTCTCTCTCTCTCTCTCTCTCTCTCTCTCTCTCTCTCTCTCTCTCTCTCTCTCCCATTGCCCTATGCCCATTGCAGCACACACATGCTGCAAATGTAAACGGAGAAGAGAGACTGTGGAGGCTGGGATCTAGATAGAGTGTTGAGTTCCAAGACTGCAGCCAAATCAGATGTAAAGATCAGTAAAACAAGATCCTAATACTTACAGAAAACTTAGACACTTCTCAAATACTGTTATTGCCAGGTGGGTCACAATGTCACACATAGTGTTTTACACACACTCGTATGCTAATACTTTTAATAAATGTGTGAACACTTTCATATGCAGTTTTTAAGATTTTTTACCTTTGAAAGATAGATTCAGTCATAAAACATTTATGTGGATTTAGGTTGAGATACTTGCAGTCTCATCATATAAATGCCGTGGTCGTGGAAAAGACAGTCCCATCGCATGAACAGGGTCACCCCTATCCTAGTGGAATTTTAGCACAGCTCCAGAGGTTTTCATTGAGATGATAGAAGTACAAGTTCTCACCATTGTCTCAAACAGCTTGGTAAGATCTGAGACTGTCCACGATTGTCCTCAATCAGAACATACGTAGAACTGGTGTCATTGTGAGTATAGTTCATGTGCGCTGACTAATCCCAAGAGGATCCCCACAGTGAAGCTGCCCTAATTGTCATTGGGTTGGTTCAGCCAAAATATCTCTGAATTTCTGTGTTATTCAGCTTTTTACTATATAATAAAATACCTGAGATAATCAACTCAAAAAGAGAAAAGATTTGTTTTGGCTCACAGTTTTAGAGGTTCCAGTCTATGATCAGTTTGCTTTGTTGCTTTAGGCCTGTGGCCAGGCAACATATCATGACACTTGGTGGACCAACAACCTGTTTATCTTATGGTGGCTAGGGAGCCAAGACAAGAAGAGGTTGGATCCTGATATGCTCTTCACAGGTATATCTTATAAACCTAATACCCTTTCACTAGTCCTCCACCACCTTCCAAGTGACACCAAGCTAAGGACCAAACCTGTTTTGTTTTCAGTATTAGGGATTAAATCCGGGGCCTTTGCGCTGAGCTATGTCCCCAGCCCTTTCAGTCAGGATCTCTCTACATTGTCCAGACAGGACTTGAATTTGTAATCCTCTTGCCTCAAGTCTTCCACAGTGTTGAGATTACAGGCATGTGTTGCCACTCTTGGCTGAGGGTCAAGCCTTTAACAAATACCAAACTGTAGGTCTGCCCTGCAGAGCCCACCGAACAGCTGAAGAGAGTGTGACGACAGAGTCATTGAGATGACCTCCAGGGACTCATTTCAGAAAAGGTTGTCCCCTCCATTAGGGGAGAACAAGAACATATATAGGGTAGAGTAAGAGTAGGGTTTTAGAGATACAGAATTATACCCTTATATGGAAGACCTAGGAACTGAACATGCCCAGCCTAGGTGCTCGAGATGTGAGCTAAGTATGCTTGTATCTATCTCGACATCCCCATGCCAAACTATAGTAGCAACCACAGCAAATCTGTAGGCAAAACAGTTTCCATAGCTGGAGGGCAGAGCTGTATTCTCTGAAAAATCAACTGAAAGTCAGAAAACAGCCTTACTTTGTCTAGTGCTTTTTGATTATTCCTTAGCAAAAGTCCTTTCAGTCTTCTGTCTTATTCAGAAGAAAATTCTTTGCCGGGATTTTTGTTCTTTGTGGCAGAAATTAGAGATTTGAGACTTGGAAGAGAGGGGTGGGGATTTAGTTCTGTGTTTAGAGCACTTGCATAGCATACACAGTTCCCTGGGTTCAATTGCCCAACACCACATTAAAAAAAAAAAATGACTGGGTGTGGTTGTGCATGTGTATAATCCCACCAGTCAGGAAGCTGAGGCATATATTTTTCCCTCTCTCATTCTTAGCTGGCTCATGACTGACGTAGCTGGTATATTTACTGACGCCTGGATGCTGTGCCTCTTACAAACCAAAATGATGAAAGTAGAAATGCTATAAAGTGTTGCACATTGGAAAGAGTGCAGTGGGAAGTTCTGGGTGCCATTTCTTAGAGATAGTTCTGGTTTAAGAGGAGATGATATTTTATCCCCAGAAATGAAATAGTAATGTGCAGATTTAACACTAGAATTACAAAGGTCATGGGAGGAGGGCAGATTTCTGGTGTCTCTGTTTCATATGGCATAGCTAGACCTTGATTTCTCCTCTTCATGAATAAAAATGTGTGGGTGTAGTAAAAAAGTAAAAGTCTGTAGATGCAGACTGTTAGTATCAGGTGAAAAACCTTACAGTATACTACTTGTGCATAAGAAAAGAGCTAGGAAACTTGGTAACATCATAAAAGTGACATAGTTTGTGTAGGACTATGGTAACATCATAAAAGTAAGACTACTGGTGATTACTTTTAAACCTCTACGATTATGCAGATTTTCACTACAGAGCAAATATTAAATGTAATAGAGATAATGATTTGGAAAAGAAGTACAAGAGTCAAAAGAGGAAGCAACTTTGTGTTTGTGCTTGGTGCCACCCATTTTATTTCTACACAGTAGTAGAGATGTGATAAAAGATCTTGCCAGATTCTGGACTTAGGACTGACAATAGTATTGAAGATTGGAATCGGATTAAAATCTCAATTTTCTGAGGAACTAACAATGCCCTTTTCTTTTTAGTGAAGACACTGGAATTCTTACCTGTTTTATTTTCTATATTTGTCTCTGCAAATCATTATTCATTTCTCTTTGGCCTTTTTTCGTCTCAAATTTATCAAAAAATAAAGAATGCGGCCCTACAGATTTTCAGGAGAGCACTGTAATTTTTGCAGAGGTGGAGATACGGATGGTCGAGCATCACTAGACCCACGTTGTGGCCTACTCCAAATGTTTACTGTTTACGTAATTATACCTTGCCTGACACATCTCCTTTGAACCTCATTGCAGTTGCTGCCTTGATTCTGAATGAATTCTCTACATCTTTATTGTGAGCTTGATGAGGAAAAGAAAAAATGATTGGAGATTTGGCCATAAAATGATGAGTATCTTAAATGGGACAGAACTTAATCCTGTTGTCATTTCATGTGAATCGTCTTGGGAGAGTGTTTGTCTCCTGGTGTCTTTTAGCTGCTTATGGCTTTGCTCTCCCAAACAGTACCTTTCTCAGGTGGTAAGTCCAGAGGTAGGGAGTCCTGGACTGGTGGAGTTTCTTCCCAGTAACAGCAGAATCTCATCTTCAATCTGTGTTTCTGTTCCACCATCTTCAACACATGGTTTACATTCTCTTGGTTCTGCCACAGGCAGTAAGAAGGCAGGAAGGCATATATTGCTTTTTATTTAGAGAGAGAAAGAGAGAGTTTTTGTTGATTGCCCTGCAGAGTGTGCTACAATCCGTAACCCCACCATTCCTGGGCTAGATATAGTTTCAACTGAAATGACGCATTTCTGGCCTGAATGAGAGTTGAATTCTGGATGGTGCAAGAAACAGCGACAGTGGGTGCCATGAAGGCAGTACCATCAGACCTTTGCTGAGAACATTTGTTTTGATTCACTTTGATCTTTTCTCTCCTTCCTTCCCTCCTTCCTTCCTTCCTTCCTTCCTTCCTTCCTTCTTACTTTCTTTGAGGCAGGATCTTGCTCTGTAGTCTAGGCTGTTCTTGAACTCACCATGTAGCCCAGGCTAGCGCAGAAGTCATGGCAGTCCTCCTGTCTCACTCTCCCAAGTGCTGGGGTTACAGGTGTGCACCACTGTGCCTGGCCTCATCATTTTTTTTTTTGCTTTTTTTGTTTGTTTGTTTGCTAGATATCCCTGAAATCTCTCAGTAAGAGGTTTTATCATTAATATAGTGAGAAAAGATCCAACAACTAATTACACCAGCCTAAGACTAGACAACTCAATTGTCTAGCCATAGTAGACTGAATAAACTGTGAAATATCTAACTTTGAAAAAAAGATTAAGGAATATCTTTATATACTGCTATAGAATAATCGTTTCTGAATGTACTGTTGGGTGAAAAAAATGTGTAAAAACCATGTATTAGACCAGTGTTCATCTAAAAAATCTGTATGTCTCTGTTGCTTCTTTAACCCTAACAAGGTTAAAACTAAAACCCTCTTGATCCACAAAAAATAAATAAATAAATAAACAAAAATAAATAAAAATCTATTTTTAAGTCGTTACCTCTAAAGGGAGCTAAAGAGCAGGGTGGTGACAGGGATAGAGGCCATTTTTTTCCCAAATACACGTTCTGTATGTTTTACTTTGGAACTATGTATTTTATATCATTATAACACAAAATCAACTTTCTAAACTTTTTTGAAGTTTCAAATATAATATGTATTTAAATATACTCTTCACTCAGCTTCCTTTAATGTTAATCTTCTGTAACTGTGGTATAATTATTGGAACCAGGAAATTAATAATGATGCATTACTGGTACAGACCATATTTGTATTCCTTCAGTTTACTGCAAATAATCGTTTTCCTTGATATCCAGTCCAGGATCTTATATTTCATGTGGAAATCATCTAGCTGAAGGAATAACACAGTGGTTAGAGCATTTGCCTAGCAAACACAGGGCCCTACGTTCATTCCCCAGTATTACATAAGTTCGCCATGGTGATACCTATAATTGCAGCACTTGGAAGGCTGAGCCAGGAGACTTGCCATGATTCAAGCCTAGTCTGGGCAACATAATGAGTTCAGGACCAGTCTACTCTGGTCTACAGAGTGAGGCCCTGTCTTTAAAAAAAAAAAAAAAAAAAAGTCATGGTTCCTCCTATAATGTGTGACAGCTCCTTTGTTTTTCTTTATCTTTCATGACCTTGACATTTCCTAAAGATACTGATAAGCTGAGGAATATAGTTCTCTTTGTGGCAGCGGAGATTGAACCTAGCCAGGACTTTCACACTCAGCTACAGCCCCAGTTCTTTGCTATTTTTATAGAGGCAGGGTTGTACTAAATGCTAAATTGCCCAGGCTGAGCTAAAACTTATAATCCTCATGCCTTGACTTCCTAAATATTGGAATCACAGGCACATGCCACCACATCTTGCTTTGATATGCTGTTTTGTAGCGTAACCCTGAATTTTTGTTGGCCTGATGTTTTCTTATGATTAGATTTGAGGTTATATCTGTTGAGCAGCAGCATAACAAATGATGTTACACCCTCAGTGTGTAGTATCAGGGTTGTGTATTGTTAGTGTGTCTTGTCTCATTATTTGTGATACAGCTTTGATCACTTGGTTGAATGGTTTCTTCCTGGTTTCTCTACTATAAAGTAACTATTTTTACACTTCTGGAAATTTGTTGAGTCATTATTACAAAATTTATACATGCCAAGTTTGTTGACGTAACTTTTCCCACTAATATGAGCAGCCATCAGGAAGACTTGCCTTCAGTAACTATTATCATGGTGTTTGGCATGTGATAATACTCTTGTTTCCATCATATATTCTGTAGTTATTACTGATAATTCTTTATAACAGTTATTCTAAGTAAGTTGCCTTTTGTCTCTCATTTATTTATTTATACCAGTACGACTTCATGGATATTTTATTTTATTGTGCATTTGTGTTCGTTTGCTTGCTTGTTTTGGTACTGGAGGTTGAATCCAGGCCCTTGAGTGCTTTAGATGAGCACTCTACTACTGAGTTACTCTTTAGATCTCCCCCCTCCTTTTTTCTTTACTTTGAGACTGGATCTTGTTAAGATGCCCAGGGTAAACTCAAACTTGGGGTTTCTGTTGTTGTTGCTTGTTTTCTTTTGTGATGGGCATCTCATTATGTCCAGGCTACCCTCCAACTTCTGGCCTCAAGTGATCTTCCTGCCTCAGCCTCCTGAGTAACTAGACAGGTAGATGCCACCACCTCTAGCTTTTCTGTTTTATTATTCACTACTCTGATTCTTTATTCTCCAGTTATTCAGATTTGGCTATCAATAGCTCTTCAGTGTGGCTCCCTTGTCCTTTCACATGCTGCCAGCCTTTTTTGGAGGACTTGCTTATTTTTTGGCACTAGAAGATGTTCAGATACATGTTGTGTTTGTCTGACACAGCATTGGAATTGACCGTTTCTTCAAGGATTTCTTCTTTTTATAAAAGAATGGTATTTGGAAACCAAGATCTGGCTACTAGATATGCCCTGTGCTGCCAGAGTTTTATTTCTCCTTGCACCCCCTGTGAGATTTCTAATTCCATTTTAACAGCAGAGTTCACCATAGCCTTCTCCTCATCATTTGAAACTTCTTTCTCTGGCAGCAAAAAGCCTGAATTTCATCAACACAATATATTTACTTATTCAGTCTTACTATAAATATCAAGTATCCTAAAAATTGCTAACCAGTAAAAATAAATTAACCAGAGTACAGTTTTTGGCCTTTAGTATTATAGTACCTAATCACAAAATTACTCAGTGTGACAGTTGGAGGAATTATTGAGGCAATCAGGAACCACGCCTGCATTAGGCAATTAGGAAACAGCCTGGATTCGAGTGTGAGTGATTGTGGGCCAGCAAATGAACACCCACCTGGGTGTGGGAGACCCAACTGGGAACTCAAACTGTATAAAAGAAAAGAAAAAGATTTGCTGCAGCTTTTTCCCTTTGGGAAATCTCTGGCCTTCGCAATTGTCTACAGATGCCAACTTGCTGCATGCCACAGATCTTCATCACAGACTCACTGCAGTCTCAATTTGCACCTGTCTACCCTTCACCTATCTTCAGTCACGGATCTTCAGTCTCTAGTATTCTTTGAACAGCCGGGATCCGCAGCTGACTCACTGGCTGTCCTGCAGTCCCAGACAGGTATTCTGCGTCATGGCTGAGCAGCCCTCAGACCCTCCAGTTCGCGCACATATAGGCCACTATTGTAGACTGTCTCTGTCCTCAGGCTTTTAAGCCTTCCAGATAGATCCTTTTTTTTAAATAATTTCTGTAAATTCTGCCTTTTACCAGAACGCAAATTAATAGTTATTTTCTGTCCCGTTTCTTTAAGTGTGGTTAAATTAGTGATAGAAAACTTACTTTTAAGGTTCAAGAGCAAAATGAAATAATCGATATGTCAAGCAGGAAACATAACTTGCATATAGGAATTATTTTTTATATTCTGTATGCCTAATTCCTTTTTGTTTCATTTTATGTAATTTTATTATGTAGCTTTTTGAATTACTTATCAATGTGAAGGTTGCAAAATAATTTTTTAACTCTGGTATTTACTAGTATATTTGTTAGTCGCTGTTCTGCTCTAAGCACATATTTTCTTTTCCTGTTGTTTATGTAGGTATTAACTCATAGGTTCTTTCATTTAGTGGGTTATATAGTCCGTTAGTCTCTTCACCATGATACTCATTTAGACTTGGCCTATTAGAGTCTCAAGCTTCCAGTGTTACTCTGATAGGTAGGTGTTCATCACGCCTTGATGGTTTGGCATGCACATTGTGCACAGTGGTGTTTTTCTGGTTTGTCCTATACTTTTCTACTCCAGCTCTACCTGCAACAAGCCATTTCTCTAACATTTTCTCTAACACTTCCTGGCGGTTTTATAAAGAATGGTATCTAGAAATCGGTATCTGGAAGTTAGGTATGTTTCATTGCTTCTGAGATGCTGCTGCTGTAGGACATCTCAGTGGTTATAGCAAGAATACATAGACACACACAGAAAGAAAGTAGTATAAGTATGTCTATATACCTAACATGCATTGTACAAACATACATACTACTGAAAACTATGATTTTAGTTTCCCTGCATCTTCTTAGGGCTATTTGTCCTACTGAGTATATACAGTCAGTCTACAATGTTTTCAGCACACACACATCTGTGTCTATACATGTGGATATACATGTATATGTACATAGATTCAACCCTCACCATGAGTTTATACTTTATTCCTTCTGTTTGTTCCAACACTATAGGGCATAGCTTAGGTTTTTGTCCTTTTCATATTTGTGGCTTTCTTCCCCAACAGTTAAAGCCTGTACTCTTTTTACCTCCAGGTTGTTTGCTTAGTCCTAGGTTATACAAAAGTAGTTCCATGGTTTTTAGCTGCTACTGCAGACAAGAAGCTTACTTTTAAGTATGTGTTGAAAACATTTTAGTGTGACTGAACATATTTAGAAGGATATATAACCCTAAGATGGTAAGGAAAGCCCAAATCTTAAACTTGTCAGAAATTAAGATTTGTGGTTTGGTTAAAAAGAAATAAAGATCTAAGGTTGATGCAGCTTTTTGTTTTTGTGGTTATTAGGATCAGATTCAGGGCCTGCCATGTGCTTCAAGCATTCTACCACTGAGCTACATCCTCAGTCCTTGATAACATTTATAAACTAAAAAGTATTCATACAGCTTCATGATGTATTTTGTCTTTTATATGCACTTAGTGGTGTGCAACACACACACGCATACACACACACACACGCACACACACACACACACACACACACACACACACACACACACACACACACACACACACACTATTTTGCCTAGAAACAGCGGCCAAACTTTCAGCATCCCAGAGCATCCAGCTAGTTACTAAATACCATTTTCTTGTCTGCTGTCTATGGCCAGGCTCTTTCTTAGCCACTCTCCTTGCAGCCTGAACACTGGAAGGAAGAATAAGCTGTCTTCATACCTTGACTTTTTGCTCTGGTCTTGCTAGCGGACCTGATATGCACAGAGAGTGCAAGGTCTGTGCTACTACAAGCACCTGGTAGCCTTGCATATGAGCTTCTGCCAACCAGCCTTGTGCTCCTGACTCGGGGTTCTCCATCTCCCAAGAGGTAGCTGCCATTGCTGAGTTGAGAAAATCAAAGTAGAAGGCAAGTTCTACCTTCTTCTTTGCTCTTAAAACATCTTGGTAATTCAGTTTGGTCACCAATATTAACTCCAAGCTTTCTTTTCACTAATAGAACTACAGTGGCATAACAGACCACTAGGCAGTAGGCAGTGCCTGGACCTAGGCCAGGGAACTGCTCCCAAGCCCTCGGATTGCCCTCTGATCCCTGCTGTGGTGGGTTTTCCCCATTTCCCCATCCTGGTATCTCAGGACTTAACAGACTTTTAGCATTTGTACACTTTAGCACTGAGTTACAGGAATTCTGTTGTGATTTTTCAGCCATGAGCTTAGGGAAATTTTTGTGGCAGTGGAGAGGGATTGGAGCTTTCTTCTTCCTGGACCCTGGTGGACAGACATAGTACCTCTACCACAGGTCATACTCTTTCTCTGGGCCCAGTACCTTCAAACTCATATTTACTGTTATCATAGTAAGACCATGAAACAAGAGCAAGAGTCTAAGGACCTAGTGTTTCTCTGCCACTATTCATTCAGGAACCAGGACCATGTTTCTCACTGCTTTGAGCTACTCTGTTTAAAGCTTAAAAGGGCCCAGGTCTCCGGGGTTACTTGAAAGTCTACATACATGGCAGGCCACCCTTCTGAATATCAGTAAACATCTCTGCTTACTCAGAAAGGGGGAAAAATGATCTCTCACTAAAGAAACTTAAGATTCCTTGGTGGTGGGGTCGGGGACTGAGCAAGAAATACGGGTAGTGTGGAACATGTTGAAAGCAAAGAAACTGTCAAAGACAGTTAGTCTTTTTGTACAATACAAACATAAATACATCTCCATATCTATTTCTCTATATATGTTATATGTATGTTCACATTTGTAATTATAAATTCAGTTGATAACTCCGAATCCATTCTGGTAATGAAGAGTTTATTCTAGTCTTCTTTCTGTCCATAGATGACTGAACATGTTAAAAGAACTTAGCCAGCCTGAAGAGGCTCTCACAGGCCATACTTGAATAGCTATGAGAATAATACCTGCAGTAAACGTAGCTAAACAGACAACTTCTTTATCTTCCAAAGGATATTTTAGAAACTAATTAAATAATCAAATGTTTAGTTTCTCTGTTCTCTATTACTATATATCAGGGTAACCAAAAAATTCATGAGAGGAATTATCACCCTAATAAGTTACCGTGTTTAGACTGTGTTGTCAGTTGAGAAGGAGACAGATAACTTGTACCTCTTCGTGGAAATTTATATATAAAGGAAAAAATTACAAGATGAGCTGATACTTGGTGAATGCTGACTAGATGGTAGTACTAAGTGTAGCTGTGGTAATATGACATTAAATTAATAAAGTAATAAAGACATTTTATGTTTGTCTTTATCTTTACAAATACATACTGAAACACATAAGAATAGAACAGTGTGTATGCCTAGGATTTGGCTCTTCCAGGCTTGGAGGGTGAGAATGTGATAGAGATGTAAAACGATCGTTCTTAAGAGATCATTATATTTTTCTCTGTTTTTGTCTATGTTCGAATTATTCATAATAAATTTTAAAAATAGAAAAATGGTGCTGTCAATTCTGAGGCATTTTACAGGGGCCAGTACAACAACCTTGGGCCTTCTTGTTCCTTTATTCCTGGCAGTAGTCACTAAACCGTGGGTGAAAAAGTGAATGATCCCAAATGCAGCAGTTGACACATTGATGAATTTTGTTCCGAAACTAGCCCCATGGCACATAACAGTAAGGATTGGCCACTCACACTACCTAGTTAGCACTTTCTGTTCCCAGGGCTGCTGTCATAATAGACACATATGACATGATGTATATGATGCTCCTCCCTTCCCAGGCTCAGGCCCGATGTCACCGCATAGGTCAGAGCAAAGCAGTGAAGGTCTATCGCCTCATCACTCGGAACTCCTATGAACGGGAAATGTTTGACAAGGCCAGCCTGAAGCTGGGCCTGGACAAGGCAGTTCTCCAGGACATCAACCGAAAGGGCGGCACCAATGGAGTGAGTATGCTGGATCTTCTCTTCAACGTTGAGGAGTACGTGTCGTGCATCCCAAGTCCCTGCGTTTTTTTTTTTTTTTTTCTCATAACGTCTGTTTCTGAGTTCATTTTATCGTAGTGTGTCAGCCCACATATTATTGCTGGATAATTCTATGTTTATAAATAATTATAATAGAGGATGATTCGAGGGTCATGTCTCTGTGTTTTCTAAATAGATAAAGGAGATCTGTAGGAGCACTTATGTAATTGGATTGCCCAACATGCAATATTGCCTCAGTTTTTAGCTACATTCATACAGATAAAAGTTATTCTCTTAACATGTTTTCTGTGTAAATATATGCACGTATTTGTTACATACCTTATCTCTTACCCCAGACTTTGAGCTTCTTGATGGTATAATGATATAATAGTCTTGCCTGTGACCTCCATGTTCCCTAATGGTACACGGCCTATTAAAGTTGCTCAGTGTGGGTTAATCAGTGAGTAGTGAATGAATATTAAGTAGCAGCTTGGGCTATGGATCTTAGTCTTTTTTCTTCCTTGAGGGTGAATTAAAAATTACAGCTGAGATTTTTTTTGATAGTCTTAAATTATAGGCAGACATCAGAATATCTCTTTAATCTCTGGGCCTAGGGCTTCAAAGGTTGAGAATTAAAACTTCCTGGAAGAGTTGTCTTTAGTCCAGATGTTTTATATCCTCTTAGCTGTGCATATGTTGCTAAGTATAATACTCCAAATTACCCATCCTAAGTCATGGAATTCCCTCTTGTGATTGATATAGGGGAACCAGATACTTAATTAAAACCAGAGAAGAGTGTTTTTTGCCTGTTTCCTGTTTTCAGCAGGCAGTTGAGAAAATCACACTTGGCGTAGGATCCTTTTTTTTTTTTTCAGTTAAGGAATGACATCATTTCCAATACAAATGTATTTAATAATGACTAAATCATTATTCTTGAGCTTATTTGGTACATCTGGAGGTTTTTAACAATGACGTTTCAAACTAAAATATTTTTTTAAGATGTCAAATACAGTCTGTTCAATGATGCATAGTTTTAATGGTCTCTAACACTTGATAACGAATTTCCTGAAGAATGTTGGGGCCTTTGGATCTTATGCTAGGCATTATTCCAGAGCTCCCTATAGAGAATTTTCTTCCCTCACAGAAAAAATACAAAGTACATTTATCTGGATTTTCATTTTCTGAAGTTTGTTGTCCTGTCCTTTGTTCTTCCTGATACATGCAAGACCAGATTTGAGGCTTTTTCTCCCACACATTTTACACTTTGTGAGTAGCCTTTGGTGACCTGTTCAGGTACAGCAGCTCTCAAAAATGGAGGTGGAGGACTTGCTCCGGAAAGGTGCTTATGGAGCCTTAATGGATGAGGAAGATGAAGGCTCTAAGTTCTGTGAAGAAGATATAGACCAGATTCTTCAGAGAAGAACCCATACCATCACCATCCAATCCGAAGGGAAAGGGTCCACTTTTGCCAAGGTACAGGACCTACTGTCCATAGTTGTTGGGTCTGGGATGGAGAAGAACATTGTTTGTCCTTCAGCCTTCATTAGGAAGGCTTCTCTTTCCTAAAATGCAAACCTTGGAAATTGTCTGACTATACATGTAGCCTCTGTGACTCTGGAGATGTAGGTGCTTAGGGTATCAGTAGCAAGCCAGGGGCTCTTGAAAGAAAATGTACTGATAAGTCTTTGGTTAGCAGGCAGGTAGAAACTAGTCTGCATTTGACTTTTTACTCCTCACGAGGATTGCTTCAGAATTGAGTCGCCATCGTAATTCTCTTGTAGAGCTTCCTTTTATGCTGTCAGCGAGCAGGCCTTCAGTAAACACTCCATCCCTCCCACTCAGGCAAGCGTTTTTGTTCATTCTATAGAAAAGAATTTTTTGTAAAATTCCCAGCTTCTGGACCTGGAAGAATGGCTCAGTGGTTAACTAGCAAGTGCTAAGTGCCAGAGTTTGATTCCCCAGCATCACATAAAGCGGGCGTGGTAGAACACAACTGTAATCTCAGCACTCAGGAGGCTGAGGCAAGAGGTTTACCATGAGTTCAAGTCCAGCCTGGGCTCCATGGTTAAATCCGGAGCAAGCAGCTTAGACTATAGAGTGAGACCCAGTCTCAAAAAAAAAAAAAAAAAAAAAAGATACCCAGCTTCTGGTTTTAGAGTCTCTTTCCTCTCCTGTTTAAATCAGTGGGTTTAGAACTTTGCAGATTACTCTCAGGTTGTCCTGGCCACTGTTTATTCTAATACCCATTTGAGATTTATGTCTTTTAATTGTCTCCTTTTCAGTGACTCAAGGAGGACTTTTCATAGGGAGACTTTTTGTTGTTTGTTTTGCAGTATTAGGAATTGAACCCAAGCCCTTCACAATGAGCTACATATGCAGCTCCACATGTATACATATATACATATATGTAAACATACATATATGTATATGTGTGTTTACATATATAAATTTTTATATATTTATATATGTATATTTACATATATAAATTTTGTATATTTATGTATATTTAAATATATATAAATTTTTTAACAGGGCCTCACTAAGTCACTAAGTTGTACAGGCTGGGCTTGAACTTGCCATCTTTCCTGTTTTAATGTCTCAGAGTGCTGGAATAATAGGCATGTGTAACCATACCTGGCTGTGTTTCTAGAGTCGACATTTACTGTTGGAAGCAAAAGGAAAAAAATCTAGAAAAATCTTGAGTTAACTTTTTATAGGGAACTAGACGCCAAGTAACATACTGCTCTTATCTTCTAAGGGTTAATCTTCCTGCTTCCGGGTTTAAACTTCAAAAGTGATCTCAATTGAAATTGTAATTTTCTTACCTAGTACTCTAAAGAAAAAGACAAAATAAATAGCTTTGAGATTTTCACACTTATTTTGGTAGCACTGGTAGGGATTTGGTTTTTGACATACGGAATGTACTTAACTTTCTAGTACATTTGAAATAATACAACTGTTGTTATTTTTACTGTGTTCAAGCATAGTTTATTAATTCCTGTCTCTTTCACAGGCTAGCTTTGTGGCTTCAGGGAACAGGACAGATATTTCCTTAGATGATCCTAACTTCTGGCAAAAATGGGCTAAAATTGCTGAACTTGACACTGAAGCAAAGAATGAAAAGGTACAGCGTATTTTATTCCTCTGTGCTTTACTGCTATTCACATGACCATAAATTCTTTTGCATCTCAGATTATTATTTACTCCTGAGTCTTGATTCTTAAATGAGATGCTGCTGTTTGTAAAGCACTTAAAACATATTGGGCACATATACAGCACTTAGCACTTGGTAAATGTTAGCTATTATAACTGTGCAGTCCTAACAGGACTATAGTCTGCTGGTTATCCAAGAGGTTAGCTGAAGGCAGTTGTTATTGGGATGGGCCAGTCAGGTCAACTTGACCTGTCTCATGCTGTTCTGTCATCTCTGGCATGTGACCTTTTACCTGTTCCAATATTTCCTATGAAAGCAGTCTCACTTCTGATGAAAGATGACAAAAATATGACAAGTTTGTTACCTTTTCCTCCATTTCTTAAATGTCTCTAGTTCTCCTATTTCTGAACATCGGAAAAGGACTGAGTTGTGTCATGAAAACAGAGTGTACCTTTGGGCAAAGTACTTAACCTCACCAAAACAAGTAGGAAAAGGCATGGCAAAGTCTACTCTTTAGGGTGCAGATCACATTTATAAGTATAACTGGCACCAGTGCCAGAGTCACTCAGAAAATGTCAGTTTTCCTTTCTGTACCTCTGACCACATTACCTTACTTAAAAACAAGTATGCATCCTTTTTACTTGTCTTCTTAGGTGAATGTTGAATCTTGTGGGTCCAAAACCCTGGAAGATAATATTAGCTTATTTGTATCTAGCTAAGTCAGTGGCCAGCACCCACCCATAACTATTTTTTTATAGGACTGCCAGCACCTACTTAATTCACTCTCTTTTCTCTAAATAGAAATATTCTTTTTTCCTCCTATGTTAAGATTCTGAGTCTCTTTTAGTAATTTAAGTGTTTTACAGTGTCATAATCAAGAAGCCATTCTGTGTATAGGAGACAGTGGGGAAGAGGGGAAGGAAGAGCTCTTGCTTTATAGACAGTAAAAGGCAGCATTCTAAGTGGGAAACAAGGTCACCAAAGCAGGGATGACATTGGAAATTGGCTGTCTAAAGTAGGCGGAAGAGTCCAGCAGTTTTTCTGGCCCTGGGAAGAGGTATAGAGGACAAGGTAAGGAAGAGGAAATGATGTGTCTAGAGTATGGGTATGGCTATGGGAGCCACCAAAATGAGTCAGATTCCTGATCCTGGGATTCTGTGTTTTGTTAAAGACAAAAAGATAATAGATAAAACTGAGGAGGCAGATAATGAAATAGAGGAACACATGTTTATCTTTACGAAGTTGCTGAGCAGAAGGAATTCTCTGACTTATTCTGTCTTCGTGGTGCAGATTGCTTTATGCATCCTTGGCACAGGGCTTACCACTCCCGTCTTTCTTGGCAAGAGCAGACCGCCATTCTGGGTACTCAGGGGACTTTCGTGTCCATATCTCTGATAAAATGACCGCAGATGGTGGCCAGCAGCACTGGGGCAAAGGAATGTGCCAACTTGAGCAATTTCCAGAAAAATCCCTTCTGCTTGTCCTGTAGTCATGGTGATCACAGCTTTGCTGTGGAGAGCCTTTCCTGCCAGAGGAGGAGGTGAGGGATGGTTCTTCCTCAAATGTGCCCTAAGAAATAGCAGAGATGCAAGTAGAGAGAAAATTGTCCTCTCCAGCAGTTCTGTCCATTTCTAGGAAAGCTTAGTGCTTGATCGACCTCGCGTGAGAAAGCAGACCAAACACTACAACTCATTTGAGGAGGATGAGCTTATGGAGTTTTCAGAATTAGACAGTGACTCCGATGAACGGCCTACCAGATCCAGGCGACTCAATGACAGAGCCAGGCGCTACCTCCGAGCTGAGTGCTTCCGAGTAGAAAAGAACCTGCTCATCTTTGGGTGAGTATTGGCTTTGCTTGGCATGGTAGTACTGTTACTATTTTCCCTTGTGTTTTTCAGTTCCCGGTCTTTGTCCAGTTTCTCTCCCTTGCCCTCTTTAGTTAATGGGGCTGATATGATCTGTTGGGACAAGAAAGAGCTGTACTTCCCACTCAGAATCCTGCTCAGTCACTAAAGTTTTCCCAGGTGCTTGACATATCTCTGATGTGCATTAATTTGCTGACTGGTACTGACTTTCTGCTTTTTTCTCCAAGGACACATAAGGAGGCAATGAAACAGATGCTAAAAATCAAGACATGATATGCAAGGAGCGCTGACTTTGTTAGAAAGACAAGGCTCAGCTTCTTTGAGATCATCTTTGCTTTGAATATTGCCGCAGGAGTCTGTTTCAGTTTCACTTGTTCCTTGTTCCCAGTGGTTTGGTTCCTTAACGTTCTAGTGGCCATATAAAGCTCTCAGAGTACAGTGTTATAGTCACCTTACAGACATCTGGAATGCTACAGTTCTGTAGTCTTCAAAGGCTTTTAAGGGCAAAGGTTTCAGAATGACTGAAAGATCCAGAAGAGGATAAGACACCCAGTTACTTCATGTTTGACCTGTGATGTGAGTGGTGAATGCATTTTCTCTTATGTCCTCCATTTCCATTATCAGCTGGGGCCGGTGGAAGGACATCCTCACTCATGGACGGTTCAAGTGGCACCTGAATGAGAAGGACATGGAAATGATCTGCCGGGCACTGCTTGTATACTGTGTCAAACATTACAAGGGGGATGAGAAGATCAAGAGTTTCATTTGGGAACTGATCACACCTACTAAAGATGGACAGGCCCAGACTCTCCAGAACCACTCAGGTGAGAAGTAGAGGAGCCTTCCTTGCTGGAGAAGATTATGTTCTCATGCACTTTCATTCCTGTGTTGGTGTGGAGAGTCCTCTTTCTTGGAAGTATTTTGGGTGGTACCTGCAGGGAAGGGTGGCAGTGCTCTCAGAATCATTTGGTGGTGTCTGTGTTATTTTGGACAATTGGGCCCTTCTATATTTTCCTTTGCACAGTCTTGCCCACTAACTGAATCTCACAGAGTTCAGATTCCTCCTCTGAGCTAGGAGCTCATACCTGAGCTCTATGACGTACCTTTTGCTCATTCTATACGTTTTCATTGGCCTTCACCAAAGCTCTCCCTTCAAGTTTCAAGACTGATCGTCCTTTTCCTCCTAAATTGTGGAGATCCAAAGGGCTCAGTCTGTATTAGCCCTTCGTTGGTTCTCACAGGGTACTGTATAAATCTTACTGACTACGCAAGTCCTGGAGTTGACTAAGTAGGAGACCAAGCACATCAACCTCACCTCATTTCTGTTTCAGGATTGTCTGCCCCAGTCCCCAGAGGGAGAAAAGGAAAAAAGATGAAGAACCAGCTGTTGCTCCCAGAACTGAAGAATGCAGATTGGCTGGCCACCTGCAACCCTGAAGTGGTATTGCATGATGATGGTTACAAGAAACACCTTAAACAGCATTGCAACAAGTGAGTATGTCGCCTACAATCCCTTGGAAATGACTGCTCATACTGCCCAGGCTTCTAGAGATGCCACACAAAGGCCAGTTTTGTACTACTTAACATGCAAAGTCTGGAAGGAGGCTAGGGAATCTGTGGACTAAACTGAGTCAGATTTCATTTTACATTACAACTTTTTTTTTTTTTTTTTGAAACAGGGTCTCATTCTGTAGCCCAGGCTGGTCCTGAACTCACTTTGGAGCCCAGGTTAACTTTGGCCTCCGACAGTCCTCCTTCCTCAGCCTCCCAAGTGCTAGGATTACAGGCATGCACTGCCACACCCGGTTTATGTAGTGCTGGGGAAATCAAACCCAGGATGTTGCACTTGCTGGGCAAGCGCTTTATCCACTGTGTCCTTCCTCCAGCCCTTTACATTATAATTTACATTACTCCTTTAACAGTATCTGGGCTCTCCCACCAGTACATTGTGTATCCCTGAGGATTTTTCTAATCTCACACTCAAAAACCACTCAGGATACCTTCTGTCTCTGAGGTCCTATCAGTAAAGCAGCACACTGGCCGTAGTGGCCACTACTCTAGACACGCTGGGCTAGCTTGCTTCCTCCTCGAATTTTCTTTTGCCATCATGGCTTCTAGTCACTTAGTACCCGTGCATTTGAGGTAGTTTTCTTTATATCCATAGGCAGATAAGGTAGAACTGAGGGGCAACAACAAACAGAAAATGAAATGGTATTCTTACAGATTTTGTCTTGGGAAGTTAGGGCACTCAGCCAAAAACATGGACAGTTTTCCATGTGGGTATTTGGATCACCTTACAGTGTTTCTCATCTTTGGAAATTCGATACCAACTGGGATTATTTAGGCCCTGCAAAAATTACCTCCCCAGCTTGTCTTATGGACAGTAAGAAGGCCTCTTCTTGCACAGATCTAATAATCAAGAGTCTTACTTAATGAGTTAAAATGTTTTGCTGGATTTTCCCCACCTTCCTATAACATCACCTCACTGGTTCTGAAATTGTTAGATTGTGAGGCTTTCTGGTTTTCTATAGACGTAGTCTCATCCTGTTTATTGATCACTCCATTTTAAGATAGATCCTGTGCCCAATACCATAATAAAAACTACTGATCACAAAATGTAATAGTTTTGCATTTCACTATTCTACCTTCCTATTCTACCTCTGTCTCAAAGGACGCTTACTGTTGACAGTAGAGCCTGGCTGGGATAGGGTCCCAATGCATGTTTGATTTGACTGAATCAAAGTCACCATAGGAGAACAGGAAAAGAGGAAGCTTGTTTAGGGAAGCAGACTCACTGGTAATACAGTTGGCATGACACGCTAACCAAGGATTTTACTATTAATACAGAACAGCAGTGTTTTTGGAATTAGTGAAACTTGTGACTAAAAAGATGAAATTTGGGGAGAAAAACTAATCTGGCATCAGTTTGCAAGATAGAGTAAGGTAAACCAAGAGCTAAATAGTCAACTGGGAGAAGTCTATCATAATTAGCAAGTTTACTGTGTTAAGATAAGCCTTAACTGCTGCTGTCCCCACCCTCCCCACCCCTGTGGTTGACCAGCAGGTTAGTTATTTATCTTCTGTGTGCCTTCATTCTTTCATTTATGAAGTGATGGCAATAATAGTTCTACCTCTTAGTTCTTAGCATTGTTATGGGTGGTAAATGACTAGTACAAAGCCCAGCACATAGTAAATACTTAAAGCTTTATTAGTAGTAATGTTTTATTTAAAAGCATGAAAGTGTTATAAAAAGAACTTTAAAAAACTAAGCAACTGCTTCAAGTCCAAGATAACAGAAGTTAGAATAGTGGCTGTCCTTTGGCGGGGGAGTGGGGAGGGGAAGCTAACTGTAAGGGAGCCTAGGGCCCCTCCTGGCAAAATATTCTGCCTCCTGATTGGGATGTTAGACAGAAACTATCCTGTTTCTTACAGTTCATCAAAGCCATCATATATGTAGAGTGCACTTCAAATTGTATCACACAGTAATAACTTGCCTTTAAGAAATAAAAAAAGATACTGCCACCCAAAATATTAACGGGTTGCTTGTCTGGCTAAAGCAAGATGCACCATACCTGCCCCAGTATTATTCCCCTTGAGTTCAAACATCAGCTGAGATTATTATCTCGTGTGAGAAGAGGTGATTATCTACAAGGAATTGTTCATCTCTCCTCTGAGGTAATCTGTTTTCTGTTTGGAGATAAAATGGGTAACACTGACTTTAACTTCTGTTCTCTCATTCTTTTGGTATTGCCAGACAGCAGCACATTCGCTTCTCTCCGGAGGACACAAGGAGCTCTCTCAGTCCTGTATCTTCAGGAAAGCCTTACTCTGATGAAACTAGTCTCGGCAGGCAGGAGTCTAACATTCTGTTCTAGTTCTAAGGGGGCTGCCAGCTCCTACCAGCTAGGTATAAGGATCAGCAGTTGTTACAGATTCTTAGAGTTCTTCTCTGGGCTTTAGGAAAGAGGAAAAAAAAAGAATCTCAAAATTATTTGAGTTGATTGTCAGCTGAGCTAAGAATAGGTAAGAGAGGTGTAAAGGTCCTTACAATCTAAAAGTTCTAATTTTTGTATCTCCATTTATGTGAACTCAAGCCTGCAATGGTACTGACTGACTGCTGAGATCTAGTAGAAATTATGCTTTTTTATACAATTTAACCCTTGGTTATTCACTTCCTTTGACTGGGTCATATGCAATAGTATGTTGAAATATTTTTTTTGTCAGGAGTATGTTTTTCTCCCACCTCTAATTCCCTCATTGCCCTGTTACCTGGATGTCAGAGGTAGCACAACATCAGCTGCTTGGTTAGTCCAGAACCTGGCTTGGTATGTGCAATTAAAAAATGTTACACTCGGACAAACTTGTGGAACTGTCTCATGTACAGGATTGAGCGAGTTTATTTTTCCTCCCAGCCTTATATACCCAGGGAAAAACATGGTCCCATGCTCACAGAAAGCAGTTTAACAGGTCTTGCAGGTGTCCCAGGTCTTTATTGTGGATATAACTGTGTCTCAGCCACCAAGTTAGCAGCCTCCTGATAAGAGACCTCTGACTCAATTATAAACCCATCTTTTATCCTCCTGGAGCAGCTTAGAGGCTCTTTCTCTTGGCTTTGAGATTCATGGCAGTCTTCTGCCAGAATTTACAAGAGTTAAAAGAAGCTTTTTTTACTGAGTCAGGAGGAATCTCCTAACAAGAGACTGCAAACTGTATCCCCAAACTGTACACCAGCCTGCAAACTGTACCTGGGTTCTTCCAGATACTCTATGCATATGTGAGTGTCCAGCCTCCTTTTATCTTCCTTAAAAATGTATCTGTTTATGCATACTGTTAGTGAGCCCTTTTTCAAACAAGTTATCAGTACCTACTGAGTACTGGAAATCTACAGTCATTGCTTTTTGATGGCTATCCTTCATTCTTGACTGATGTTGAATAATTCCAGGTGCTCCTCTAGATCTTTTGTGGTGGGCCTTGAGCATGAAGCACTTTCTCAGCAGTGGCCTGCCCCTGCACCTATTCCTGTTTTGATCCTGGGTTTGTGCACTCTTAGTCTAGACCCTGAAGTTCATCTTCTGTACTGATTCTTTGATGACTGATCTGTGATAGGCTAATGAAGAATAAGGCTGAATTGTTTCCCAATTTTAATGGTACAGGGTACATAGTGGTTGCCCAATAAATTCTTGCTTCATGGCTTTGTCTGAAACATGTTTGGTGTATTACCATGTACCTTCCCCCCTCCCCCATTTTATTGATACGTATAAGTGCAAAATTTAAGGTTTACAATGAAGTTTAGCATTTTGTGCACCTACATATCTTGTCAAGGTGACAAGGACTTTTCCGTTCTCCTTTTGTCCTTCCCCCTACCCATCTCTTCCTCCTTCCCCGCCCTACCCCCCTGTTTCACTATGTTTCTCGTTTTAAGTTCCATAAAACTAACTTTTTAAAATGTGAATGAAGTTTTTTTCAAAGTGAGAAAATGTAAAAGAAACAGTGTCTACTGAAGAAACCATGGTATAAGTAGATGGTTTAGAATTAGGTTATAGCCCCAGAAGAAAGAGAATGCAGAGGGCCTGGGGAGGCCTGCCATGTAATTTGAGTGTGGCCTCTATAGAATCAAAATGAGTTGAGTACCTTGAGAGGGAACACATTGCCATAATATAGAATCCTCTGCCCTTCAAATATTCATTTCGGTCTGTACACATGAAACTTTTGGAAAGTGCCACGATTCAACCTTACTTACTCTTCACTAACTAGTAATTAGTAACTGACCTCTTGGATACTCGCTATATCTTCAAGGTCATTGTGACCAGGTAGAAGTGTCTACTCTTTGAAAGATCAAAGAAATTTCTGTCTTTGCTTTCCCTGTGGCACACAGGCCAATACAATGGTTGACTGATGAAATAGTCATTTTCTTGGGAAAGCAGGATGGTCATAATAGCATCTCCAGTGATACATGATATCTTACTAAATGTCTGATGCTTCCTGCTATATTATTCCATAACATTAACTACATGGGAATGCCCGTAATATTTTTGTGTCAGGTCAGGGGTGTGGGTCACAGGAAGTCATGGGTTTTAATATGTTTCCATTATTGAATTTACCTTTCTAGGGTCCTTTTGCGAGTCCGAATGCTCTACTACCTAAAATCTGAAATATTGGGAGAAGCAGCTGATAAAGCGTTTGAAGGAACTCCTGCCAGGTAAAACTAGTGAACCTTAGCTCTCAAGGTTCAAGAGTTGACATAAATTGCCTGTTGAAGGTCTGGCCACACTGGCCTGGGCTTCAGATACTCCCATTTCCTACCTTGCCCAGAACCAGTACCCAGATAGTAGCCAGGGAAAATGCTAATTCATTCAGAGTATTTACAAATAAAAGAAGGGAGAAAATAGGCTCCTGGAAACATCGCACCCATCATACTACTAAATTACTTTTAGAGCTGGAGTAGGGCACAGTGGTAGAATGCTTGCCTTAGCTAGCATGTTGGAGGACCTGGGTTCCATCATTAGCCCTGGAAAAAGAAAGAAAAGGGAGAAAAATGTTTTTAAAAGTCTCTTCCTTACCTTAGTTAATCCTGTAGAGTGTCAGCTACTTTGGTCAGCTTAGTCTGCCAGGTATAGAAGGGAGCTTTCACCCAGAATCCTGTTTTGGTTTTAGTACTCTTGTGTATATCTGTATTTCTACTTTATTTGCATATTAACACCTATGGCCTGTTTGATTTGTTGCATCTTGATTTTGTTAAACTAGTGTTTTCACAGCTATAAAATCCTGTGGGAGTCTCCCAAAATTTTAGGAAATGAGGCTGCCAAGCTCTATACTGCCACTTGATATATTGTCAGAAAGCCACAGTTCATAGGCAGGATCACCAGACAGCCTCCTTCACCTTCTCTGAGCTGCAGTTTTCCCGAGCCCTGTACTCATTGGTCTTTCCTAGACACCCTTAGAAGTGCTGATATTTGGACTTTGAGATTACGTGGGGTCATGGTTAGTTTTTCTTTCCAGTGGCTTTAATAGTCTTAAGAACAAAAAAGGAAAGAGAAACGTAGACAGACCTACTGTGGGGCAAATTTGAAATCGGAACCAGTCCTCACAGTGACTGTTACTACTTAATGTGCCTTTTGGAAATACCCCAGTAATTCACAGTGGGCATGGAGGTTGTGTGTTTTGGGAGAAAAGTTCAAGTAATATAAATGCAGTGCAGTTCAACATGATTGTTTATGTCAGGTGGTACCTAGAAGAAATAATATAAACCTACTGCCCATCATATACTTCCTTAGACATAGACTTAGTAGGAAGTGATGGATATTAGCTCAGTAGACAAGAGACAGGGAAAGTGTGTTATTTACTCTCTCCCTTCCCTTTGCTTTCTTCGTCCTGTTCACATTTAATGCCAGTGTATGGAGCATTTCCCTGAAGCATAAGCAGCAGTAATCCCTTAATGGTCATTTAGCCCATAGTACTGTGTAGGCAGAGCACTGGGCAAGCTGGAATCCAGGGAATACTAACCTTAGAGAGAGAACCCTAGCTAACCATGGTTAGTGAGGCTTGTGTCGCAATCAGAATACTCTAAAGGAAGAAAAATTTTGAGATGCTGTAGAGAAACTTCCAGCAGTGGGGAGGGAAAAGGAAAGAGCCATCCAAACATATCTCTTCAAATACTATATGCCAACCCTCCAGCTCTTCAAAGAACAAGGACTTCTTAGGTGAATGAAGAGACTTGATGGTCACTCTGTATTCAGAATATAGTCAAAAACTCAGAGAGGGGCTGATGGAACAGGGCTGCTAATCCTTGCATATCTCTGCCCTGCGACAAGTTATGTTTATCCTTTTGGCTAGGAGCAGTGCAACTTTCAGTCTTTATCCGATAAATTATTATTAGATCGTTGTCCAGAAATGCCACCTGTTGTGGCCCTTGTCCTAGTCTAAATGCCCTTTCTATCCCATTTATTCCAGTACAAACTGTCTTGTTCCCAATAGTACTTGAGATCTCTACATACTGAGAAAATGTCGAATCAAGATGACTTGGGCACTATTTAAGCATTCTGTCATATATAAATTCAACCTTCTGGGACAAATTCTGCCTTCAGGTCACCAATATGTCAGTATTTTTGCTGTGGTTCTCAGTGCATATCAATGCATATCAAAACTACCTTTACAAATAGATTGCAGGGCCAAGTAACACTGGTTTCTCTAAGCAGTGCCTCGGGACTGTCTGTCCTAAATGGAGTCTGAAAATGAAGTCCATAGGCTTATATAGCTCTCCAGGTGGTCTTGATGCAAAATCTTAGTTAAGTAACATCGGCCTACAGCCTTTGAATCCTTCTCTAGGCCCTTGCTTCATCATGTCAGCATGCTGCTAGAAGCATGGCTGAGCAGCAGCATTGGGCGGGTAACATTAACATTGTTGTATCTGTGTTGAAGGAACAGTTAGTCTGTGCCCTTCCTTCCACAGGGAGCTGGATGTGCCACTACCTGACATTGACTACGTGGAGATCCCAGTGGATTGGTGGGATGCCGAGGCTGATAAGTCCCTTCTCATTGGTGTGTTCAAGCACGGTGTGTGTTTCAGTAATTTTTTTTTTTCTGGGCCACTTCACCCAAGAAAGAGATTCTTGCCCTCTACTTAAGGTTTACATGCTCCTACAAAACTTCACAGACCTGTTATGTATCCCTCTTGGAAAACAGAATCTCACCTCTGCCTTCATGGCATCTTGACAGGTATGACTTGTGACAATACTATAGAAGATGGCATGAATTATCTTTTTCATCTGAACTAAGAGGTTAAAGGGAACTGAGAGTTTTTTGACACAAGGTCTTCCTCTATACTCCAGGCTGTTCCTGAACTCACTATGTAGCCCAGGCTAGCCTTATACTCATCAGTCCTCCTGCCTCAGCCTCCAGCTTTATGTGGTGCTCGTGTATTGAACTCAGGACATTACGCTTCCTAGGCAAGGGCTTTAACTACTGTGCCATTGCTCCAACCTGAGATTTCTTTTTAATAGCTTGAAAAAGGTTAATAAGTGCCCTTGTCTTTATTTCTAACATTATTTTAAGAATCTGATCTTAATTTTAGTTGACTGCCAATTGTTAAAGATAATTGACTTCCAAAGAATCTTCATCACGAAGCCCCTTCTGGGTCACCTCGGTGCCTTAGTTAGGTGTGCAGTCGTAATACTGCAGCCATTTCTTTGTTGATAAGCACATAGTTTTGCCCATACTGGGGTTTTATGGATCTTTTAGTCCACCTCAGACAGCTTATCACAGACATGCTAAGTGAGAGGGAAATTACTGTGGTTCCACCACCAGCAAACCCCATTGGAACTGATTTTGCCTTTTGTTGCAGCTTTCCCCAAAACAAGAATCCGCTGCAGCAAGCCTAGCCTGAGTGAGGCTGTTGGTAGCTCTCAGTTACATTTAGTGACTCCTGCTTCCCTGGGATAGTCTGAATTTATGAAAGTGTCTCAAAATACAAATTTTAGCATTTCTCTTGGAATTTTGAAGAAAACCTTACCGGCAAAGTAAAAATGCAGGAAGCCTCCACCCTCAAAGACTTATCATTTTTCCCCTCATACCTTTGTTTTGCCATTATTACAGTACTGAGTCTTTTTGAAGGACAGTTGTTACAGCTTTCCAAGGAACTGAATGAACTGATCTTCCTCTGCTCCAGCTTTATAGCTAATTGAGAAAGAGAAGTATTGTCAGATCTGTCTCAGATATCAGACCCACTCACAATAAGAAAAGGTCCACATAGTTGAAACTTACCATGGAGGATCCCACCCTGCTTCTTATCCTGCCAAGCACGGAAAGCCTGAAAATGGCAAATTCACAGACAGCTAGCCTCCCTTAGTGGTAAAAGGACAGTGGAGGAAGGCTCTCACTGACTCCTTGTCAGGTAAATTGCCCATCTTTTCCGGGGGAGTGTGGGCAGAGGTGGAAACAGTGGCAAGAATTTTAAGATAGCAGAAATATTGGGGAAATTTCTATTTTTATTTGAGCTAAGGCAGAACTATAGAGAGGTTAAGGATTGTTCTTCCTACAGTGATGATTGGAAGAGAAAGAATCTGGACAAAACTGATCAGTCCAGTCATTCGTCTTTGGAATGTGCAGTGTTGGGCCCTTCACCGTGTACTATATATGCGATTAAAAAGCACAGATTCTCTTCAGAGGGAGCCCACAGTCTCAACAGAGAAGCTTACTATAAGGAAATAATTGTTCTAAAGGATAAATAAATGAAGAATGCAAAGCACTGCAGTCTCTATTTCCACGTGCCTGTGCAAGCAGTACCTGTCCTCCAGGGAGTTTCATTGAATTACAAGATCAGATACCCACAGCTCCTTGGAGAGCATGTGTCAGGTGCTGCCTACAGGTGAAGGATAGAACAATATTAATAGTGATATGACAAGATAGAAATGAAATATCAACAAAAGAAAGTCTGTTCTTAACTAGGCTCTTTTTACAGTCATGTCTTTCATCCCGTGACATGTTTTCATACATGTTTGAACTAAAGTTTGACTTTGTGAGGAGAACCAGCAAAACGATGATTATAAATGAGTTTCCTCCACCATAGTTTTGTATGGCGATTAATTTGGGTCTTTTCACAGCCAAATTCTCTCTCTGTATAAATTACATTTGATTTAATAAAATAATAACACATTCTCCAGTGTTAGTTTTCACTGTGTGACTCCTCTTGAATGAGGTTCCTCTTCTGCATCAAAATGTGCCATCTGTTGACATTCGGGGTGTGATAAGGAGCTATTTCAAAGCCCTGGCCAGTGCGGAATAAGATTTCATACTGAGTTTGTGATTATAAGGCAGCAGGTGCCCTTTAACCCAGTAAACCATCGCAATAGTGTTCTTGGTGTTTTGGCCCTGCATCCATTATTTTCTTCATCTAATGCACGGAAAAAAAGTGTACTGTTTACATGCACGTGCATACACATGTTTGCACTGGTCCATGTAAGACAAAACAGGGTGTCCAGAGTTGAGAAGTAGGAGGAAGAGTTTGCAAAACCAACTTGACTGATTGTCTTTGCTATCCAAAGCAGCAAACAGATGAGAATTCTATCTGGTCCCTGCATCTGTTCACAAATACATAGCGTTTACAAACACTTTCAGTTTTGGTCAGATACTGCTCAGAGTGTGTGTTTAAGCTTCAGGATCCTTTCCTGTTATGATATCTCGTAGGCTCTCACTAATCCTAAGTAGGTAGTTTTTGTTTGTAATTAATCTGTCTTGTTTTTCACCTAATAAGGGAAGCAGAAAGACTGGATAAGCTCCAAAGCAGTTGGTGAGTTCTTCTGACAATGTTTCTCATTGCCTGATCAGGTTATGAGAGGTATAATGCCATGCGAGCTGACCCAGCACTGTGCTTCCTGGAGAAAGTGGGGATGCCAGATGAGAAGTCCCTTTCTGCAGAACAGGGTGTTACAGATGGGACCTCAGATCTTCCTGAGAGGTGAGAAGTCTCATAAGCTGACCTTGATGTAACACTCCATCCACAAACCTGAGACCCCTTTCACACATATCTGATGCTTCTTGTATCTTTTCCTGAGTCAGTAGCTTCCCCCTTAAATGTTGCCACACTTATTTTTGCACAGCTTGCTATTTTAAGTCCAAGATACTATGCCTTAGCCGTTCCTTGAATTTTAAGCACTCTGAACCAAATACTAATTTTTGTCCTTCATAGGCTCCTCAGGCTTGTCAGCATCCTGCCCAAGTTAACCGGGCTTATCTTCTCTGGTCAGAGGGTTCGTAAGGAAGAATCCAGACCTCTCATAATTGGCAGAAAGCTAACAGTCACGGGAAGTACAGACTTCTTGATCTTGAATTTCCTCAGCTGAAATGACACTATTATTTAAGGATTGTGTGGTCCATAAGTAAGGCGGATTTAGAGCCTCTTCTTGATGGCTGTGGCACTTCAGCTTGTCCACGGGTTGTGTGCAACGCCAAACTCCAGAATACTAAGGCGGGAGAATCATAATTTCAAGTCCTTTGTGGGCAACTTAATGACTTAACAATACCCTGTCTCAAATTAAAAAAAAAAAAATGAAGAAAGGCTTGGTGTAACTAAAACTGTCAATCTCCAAATACACATATTTTTGGAAAGCATAGCACTTATCCCTTAGCTTTTGTTGGTAAGCATTTCAGTTTTCTCCTCTAACGTAGCAGGTACTACTTTACATTGCCTAGGGCTGTGATCAGACCAAGAAAAATGTAATACGAATTTTTAATCTGTCCTTAATATATAGTGAACACGTTAGTTCTCATGATGTTCTTTGCCCTAAAGTTATTTCCTGTCAACAGACAATACAGGTGTATTTTGAGGTACGTTATCAAAGGCCCAAATGACTGATGTTCCTAATGTCAGATTCACTGGTTGAAGAACACTCCCTGGCTAAGATACCTGATTACAACATAAAGCTTATGGTTTTTCTTTTTAAGGTACTCAGTGAAGGTAGGAAATTCTCCTGCCTTCAGGATCTGAGCAGCAAGGTAAAGCATATTTGGGATAGGAATTACTGCTGAGTCAATTTTAAAAAGTCATGAAAAACTGACATTAACAATAGTTAAGCTCATGAGAAAAAAGACATGGGGTAATGAGATAACTGACCTAGCTATCAGTGTTAGACCTAGAAAGCCATTGCCTTTTATTCTCGGCAGAGGAGTAGAGCTCTCTTCTAAGAAAGTGGCTCAGCAGATACAATTGATTTATCTGATCTTATCACAGCCACATGTGCAGACATATTTCAGTGTGCAGAAATGACCCTTTTTTCTGAGATATCATCACTAAACAGCCAGCCTCTCCTCTTGCCTGAGTAGATCCTCAGGCTACTGCCATCGCAACCGAATGGAGGTCCCTGCACATAGGTAATTAGTAGAAGAGATGTGACTGTTTGGTGATTGTCTATCTCATTCACTGAGTTCTTGTGTTCTCCAAAAATGAAAGTAAAAACGAAAGATCTGGAGCACCTGTAGAGGAAGAGAATTTATATTCACTTTAGTTAACGATTTGGGATTTTCCTACAAGCATGGTGGTGACAGAATAACTCAAGGGTGGTATGTAATTACTTTTGTTTAGAGGCAACATGGATAAAGACGACAGTGCTGAAGACAAATTAGACGGCCTCCAGAAACTCACAGTAAGTCAATGTACCATATAGGTAATTCCCACTTTTTATATCAAGAGAGAAATCCTTGTCTTGGTAGTGGAGGTCTTGGGGAGCTTGATTGCATTGCTGAAGTTGCATGGTATTTTCACCAGGATTTTGTTATGAAAATCTCAAATATTCAGACTGCATTGCATTTTTATTCTAATTGAACATTTTTTCAGATAATTGTAGATTTTTAAATAAAATTGTAAAATATAATACAGAGATAGCTCGTGTGCCTTTTATCCATTTTCCCTCCATAGTATCATCTTACAAAAATTATAATGCAGTGTCACAAAGCTACTGCCATCGGTAGAGTCAAGATACAGGACATTTCCCTGACCACAAAGATTGTCGTGTTGCTCTCTCATAATCACATCTGCTTTTCCCCTCTGTTTAGTCATTGGCAATCACTAATTGTTAACTGTTTCTATAATAATATCATTTTAAGAATGTTCTGTGAATGGAATTACACAACATGTAACCATTGGGAATTGTTTTTTTGCTTAGTGTAATTTCCTGAAGATTGCTCAACCGCAGTTTTTCCCTTTTACTGCTGAATGGTGTGATGTGGTATAGATGAACCATTGTTTAACTGTTCATTGGTTTAAAGATGTTTAGATTGTTTTCAGCTATTGAGTAAAAGTAAGACCTCTGTAAACATTTGCAAACAGATTTTTATATGAACATCTGTTCTCAGTTCTCCAGGATAAATGCTCAGAATGTATTTGCTGGAGTATATGGTAGTTGAGTATTTTAATTTTTTTTTTAGAAACTGACAGCAGGCTGAGGCAGGAGGATTATAAGCTTGAGTCCAGTCTGGGTAGCAAGATCCTGGCTCAAAAAAGCAGGGACGAAATGGGGCAAGCGGCATGTAGTAATACAAAGGCCCAGATTCAGTCTCCAGTTGGGGAAGTGGAACCCGATAAACTATTATTCAGAGTGGTTGTACCATTTTAAATTTCTATTAGCAATAGATAAGTAATCTTTCTCCGTATCTTCCATCTTGGCTAACATTTGGTGTTGGCCCTATTTTTTAATTGGGCCATTCTAATAGGTGTATGATGATAGTTTTTAGTTTTGATTTGCACTTCCCCAGTAGCTGATGGCATTAAATATTGTATTATATGCTGAGTTGCCATTTTATATCTTCGGTGAAACGTTTATGTCCTTTGCCCACATTCTAATTTTGTGTGATTTTTTTGTTTCATTTTGGTTTTAGTTTGGAGTTGTTTGTTGGCGTTGGTTTTGGTTTTGGGCTTGGTTTTTTCCAGACAGTGTCTTGCTCTGTGTCCTCATGCCTCAGCCTCCCAGGTGCTGGGGTTCCAGGCATGCAAAACAATGTCAGGTACATGGTATTGGGGAATTGAGCCCAGGATCTTGTACTCACTAGGCAACTGCTTTAAAGGCGGTGCTGTGTCTCCAGCCCCATTAGTACATTTTACTGTTGTTATTTTAGAAATTCTAGATAGTAGTCTTTTATCAGCTAAATGATTGGCAAATATTTTCTTATACCCTATAGTTCATCTCCTTGTATGATACTCACATTGTCCTAATACAAGCTTTTAATTTTATGAAGTCAGTTGATTAGTATCTGCATTTATAGATCATGCTTGTGATCTTAAGTCTAAGAACTCTGTACTGATTGATCCTCAAGGTTTTTTTCTGTTTCTTTTTTCTAAAAGCTTTTAGCTTTACATTTACATCTATGATCTCTTTTAGGTAATTTTTATACAAGTAAAAAGATTAAATCAAGATTCTTTTTATTTTTTAGCATTCGATGTTCAAGAACCATTTGCATCCTCCATTGAGTTCCTTTTATTTATACTTTTGTCAAAAAGTTATTTGGGTATACTTATGTGGCTCTTTTCTGGGTACTGTGTTCTGTCCCATGGATCATGTGTCCTTGTCTCTGCCAGTAGCTCACGATCTGTATTGTTGTAGCTCTGTCGTAAGTCTTAAAATTTTGCAGACCATTTTCTTGTTCCTTTGCCTTTCTTTGTAAATTTTAGGGGGAAAAACTATATTTATAGAAACTCTTGCTGGGATTTTGGTAGGAATTATATTAAACCAAGGCACTCTGGGAAGAATTGACATCTTTACTGAGTTTTATACTATATTGAATCTTATCATACATCAGTCATTTCTCTTTTTTATTTCTTTCATCAATATTTTGTAGTTTTTAGCAGGTTGTGGTTCTGCACATTTAATTAGGTCTCAGTATTTCACTTTCTTTGGAATGATTATAAACTTCATATTTTATTTTTAAGTTTACTGTGCATGGATTCATTACTGATGTGCAGAAATATAGTTTATACCAATTTTATCTTTATCTTATATCCTGAAATTGTGCTGGACTTATTCTAGTAGCTTTTTTTTCCTTCTCTAAATAATATTTATTTTTCCCACATTTTATTGATATGTATACGTGCAAAATTCAAGGTTTACATTGGAGTTGAGCATTTTGTACATATACGTATACAGATATCTTGGGATTTTCCTTATCGGCAATCATGTCATCTACAAATAGGGACAATTTTTATTTCTTCCTTTCTAACCCATATACCCTTTATTTCCTTTTCTTGCACATGATGGAACTAGAGTTGTGCTGATTGAGAGTAGTGAAGCAGTTCTTGCCTTGTTTCTGAAGAGAATGAAATTTATCTCGTCATTTAGTATAATATTAGCTGTAGAATTGTTACAGATCTCTTTTTCAAAGATGAAGACACTTCCTTATTGTCTTATTTACTTACTTATTGATGGGACAAAATACTCAACATCCACAACTTAAGAGAGGAAAGATTTATTTTTAGCTCATGGTTTGGGGGAATCAATTCATTCAGGGGCAGGCAACTGGAAATGGTAAAGCCACATGGTGGACCATAGCCGAGGAAGGGTGGTACTAGCACATACCCTTTCAGATTAAGCTCCAAGCATCTGGCCCTTCCAGCCAGGCCCCACCTCCCAAGAGTATACAGAATTTGTGGTTCATGAGGCTTTTGGGGGACTCTCCCCACCCAAACTACAACACCTCTATGCCTCCTTTTCTAAGTTTTTATCATGAATGGGTGTGGAACTCTGTCATAAACATTCTGTTACACTGATGAATATTGGTGGTGTGACTTTTTTTCTCTTGCTTAGCTCATTTATTATGGGTTACATTGATTTTTCAAATACTGTACCAGCCTTATGAGTGTGAACTCCACTTGAGTATGGTATATGTTACTGGATTATATTTGCTAATGTTTTTATTAAGAATTTTTTACATCTGTATTCATGAGAAATCTTTGTCTGATTTTTACATCAAGGTAGTATTTGCTCCTTTCTCTGATAGGATTATCTGCAATTGATATTCTTTAAACACCTGGTAGAATTACCCTTCAATACCATCAGGGCCTGGAGATTGCTTTTAGGTATGTTTTTAATTAACTGTTTCATGTTGGGTGAATTCTGGTGCTTTGTATTTTTTCTCTCTTTTTTGAGACAGTCTTACTCTTTAGCCCAGACTAGTCCTGAACTCAGTATGGGGCCCAGGCTGAGCCTGGACTGGCGGCAGTCCTCCTGTCTCAGTCTCCCAAGTGTTGGGATTACAAGTGTACGCCACCACACCCCGCTTATGTGGTGCTGGGCAATGAACTCTTTTACTAGTGCTTGACTTAGCACTTGCTACTAGGCAACTGCTTTAACCACTGAGCCATTCCTCCAGTCCTGATGCTTTGTATTTTTAAAGAAATTCATCTATTTCTTCTAAATTGTCAAAATTATGCATTGAGCTGCTCATAGTATTCTCTTATCGTCCTTTTAGTATTAGAATTTGCAAGGTTTGTAGTGCTTCACTGTTTTTTCCTAATTTTGATAATTGATATCTTGATTTGTTTCAGTCTACTTTTATCTTTCCAAAGAACAAACTTTTTTAACTTCATTGATTTCTCTTTATTTTTCTATATCTGCTTTGTTTTTGCAGTATGGTTCTTTTTTATATTATTTTCAGACAGGATCCTAGGTTGTTTTTTCAGTACCAAGGCCTTGTACATACTAGGCAAGTTCTCTAACATTATTATTACATCCCCAACCTTTTTATTTTTTTTAACTTTTGTTCAAATATGAGTGACTTGCAGATTCAATAATGTGTTAATTACATGCAACTTGGGGAAATCTGAACCTCTGTATATCACTCTGGCCACTTTTTTCTCCCTCCTACCTTTTCCCTCCCCTTCCCTGACACTTACCATGTCTACTCCCTTCCCTAGCAGTTCATCGCTCCTTTTCCTAACTTCTCTCTTAAATCAGTATGTCTTTATGCTTGAATTTATGGCAATCTCATATGAGAGACACCAATTAAATGGCTGCATAATACTCCATTGTGTATATGTAACATTTTCTGGTGAGATCAGGTACGGTCAGGATAGTATGGCTATAATATAACCATTGTCTTTATTCATTCCTCTGTTGATTGGCATGGAGGTTGTTTCCAGGATTTAGCTGTCATGAATTGTGCTGATATAAATACATGTATCTTTATGATATGATGACTTTAGTTCTTTTGAGAAAATGCCCAAGAGAGCCGTAGCTGAGTCAAATGGGAATTCTGTTCTCAACTTTGTAAGGTGTCTCCAAACTGCTTTCCATAGTGATTGAACCAGATTGTCATCCCACCAGTAGTGTAGAGTAGAATTCTCTTTTCCCCGCAGCCTTTCCAGTTATTTATTTATTTATTTATTTATTTATTTATTTATTTTAGTTCTTTAATGAAAGCCATTGTCAGTGAAATGGAATGGAATCTCAGTGTTGTTTTGATTTGCATTTCTGTGATAGCCAAGGATGTTGAACACTTTTTCATGTGCTTGCTGGCCTTTTGTACTTCCTCTTCAGAGAGGTTTCTTTCAGTCCATTTTCCTATTTGTCAGTGAAATCATATATTTTGGAAGACTTTGTTTTTTAAGTTCTTCACATATTCTAGATATTAATACTGTGTCTGAGGCAAAGCTGGCAAAAATTTTCTCCGTTCTATGCAGTGTCTCTTCACCTTGCTATTTCCTTTGCTGTGCAACAGCTTTTTAGAGTTGATGTAGTCCCGTTTGTTGATTCTTGCAATTTCTTGTGCAGTTGTTCTGTTTGTGAAATCCTTTCATGTCCCTCTTCTAGCATTTTACCTATTTTATTTTCCATCAGATTCAGTGTTTGTTTTGATTTGACTTTAATATAGAGTGACAGATACAGATCTCTTGGTTTGTCGGCAAAGCCATGATGCATTTTTTAAATAGATGGCATTAGTTCATTTCTGGAAGTACTAGAGTCATTCACATCTATGTCATTGGTATGTCATTTTACAGTTAGCAATTCTAGCTACATTCTTTTAAAAAATTGAGCAATATGGTTCAGTTTTGGAGACTACAGCAAGTTGAAGATGGAAGACCAAACTGCATTTTCACCGTATTTTATTGTTTTACTTCACTACAGGGAAGAATGCACATCAAACCTTTGGAAAGTTCCATACCGTTTATGGTGACAATGTTAGTTGAGAACATCAGTGCCAACAGTGGTTCACAAAATTCTGGGGTAGTCATTTTGATCTCAGTGGTGCTCCTCAATCAGCGAGGACCACTGGTGTTGATGGTGACAAAGTGAAGGCATTGATCAAGTCAGACCCACATTATGTGACACAAGAGATTGTGGAAACATTGAACATCTATCATTCAAGTGTTCATGGCCTCCTAAAGAAGCTGGGATACATAATTAAGTTCAATATTTGGGTTCCTTACAAACTCAAGGTTAAGTTCATTTGATGATACATATAATAATCTCTATATGCTCATTAAATGTGAGAGAAATGATCGTTTTTTGAAGCACCTGATAACTGGTGATGAGGAGCAGGTTGTTTACAACCCTGTGTTGTACAAACAGTCTTGGTGATGATTTACCTCAAACAGCATCCAACACAGGCATTCATCAGAGAAAGGTTGTGTTCTCAGTGTGGTGGTATTTTAATGACCCTGTTTTTCTAACTCTTCTCTTGCCAAGGAACCAGTCAGTTTGAATGAGTACAGTTGGACAGTTTTAACAATTCATCATCTAGAAATGTCTGAGGCTTGTTAATCATCAAGGACTTGTGTTCCATCACGACAGTGTAGACCACACACAAGTTTCATCACCTCTCAGAGTTATTGGAGCTTGGATGGGATGTGTTGCCACAGTTTAACCTGTTTTGCTATCTTCAAAACTCCTTGCTTGGGCCTGGAGAAATGGCCCAGAGGCTAAAGCAGCATGCTTTAGCATGCTGAATTTAATTCCCCAGCACCACATAAGCCAGGTGTGGTAGCACACACCTGTAGTCCCATCACTGAGATGGCCGAGGCAGTATAATCACAGTGAGTCCAAGGCCAGCTTGGCCTCCATAATGAGTTCAGGACCAGCCTGGGTTATAGAGTGAGACCCTGTCTCAAAAAAAAAAAAAAAATCCTTGCTTGGTACAACGTTCAGTTGAGATAAGCCTATAAATCAGTATCTTGTTCAGTTTGTCATCAATAAAGACAGGTCCCTTCTATGAACAAGAAATTATGAATCTCACTGAAAGATGGGGAAGAGATTATGAAACATAATGAGCGAAATATCATTGATCTTGGTTTTTTACATGCATAAGGGACCTTTGAAAAACATACAGATAATGCATGATGACTTTTCCTATAATCTGGTAGTTTCATTTTTCTACATGTATATATTCAGTTTTCCCAACACCATTTCTTGAAGTTGCTGTCTTTTCTCTAATGAATGGTTTTGGACCCTTGGTGGAAAATCAGGTGGCTGAGGGTGCCTAAGTTTGTCTTCATATCCTGAATTCTGTTCCATTCGTCTTCCTGTCTGTTCTTGTGCTATACTACCATATAAATTAATCACTCTTGCTTTGTAGTATATTTTGAAGTCCGAAATTGTGGTTCTTTTAGCTTTACCCTTGTTGCTTATGATTGCTTTAGAAACTCTAGATTTTTCTGATTCCATATAAAAATTGCGGGGGGTCGCTGGGGAATGGCTCAGCGGTTAAAATGCTTGCCTAGCAAGTGCTACGTCAGACACTAAGTACCCAAGTTTGATCCCCCAGCACCACATAAGCCAAGTGTGGTGGTACACGCCTATAATTCCAGCCCTGGGAGACTGAAGGAGGAGGATTGCCTTGAGTTCAAGCCCAGCCTGGGCTCCATAGTGAGTTCAGGACCAGCCTGGGCCACAGAGCAAGACTGTCTCAAAAAAAAAAAATATATATATATATATATATATGTATATATGTATGTATGTATGTAAAATTTTGATAGCCAGGCTAGCTTTGAACTCACAGCAGTCCTGCCCCAGCTTCCCTGGTGCTGGGATTACAGGTGTACAGTACCATGCCTGGCTTATGTGGTGCTGGGGAATTGAACTCAGGGCCTTGTACTTACTAGGCAAGCTCTCTAACTGCTGTGCTATTTCTCCAGCTCCATTAATTTGCCTATATTTCTAAGAGACTTTTGGTGAAATTTTTTTTAGGTCTTCTGTGTAATCTGTCATGTCATCTGATCTGCAAGTAGAGAAATCTTAACTTCTTCCCTTCTAATTCATATTCCTCTTATTTCTTTCTTTTGCCTGATTGTTCTAGCCAAAATTTCAAGTGTTCGAGCACTAATTGAACAGGTGGGGTGACAGTGAACATTTTTTGTCTTCCTGATTTTAGAGTAAATATTTTCAGTCTTTCCCCATTTAGAATGATGCCGGAACCGGGGTTGTCATAAATGGCTTGATTCAGATTGAAGTATTCTGTTCCTGTTTCTATTGACTTCTGTCCCTGTTACTTCAGAGATTTTGTCATAAGTGAAAGTGGAATTTTTCAAGGGCCTTTTCTGCATCTATTGACGTAATCAGGTGATTTTTTGTGTTTGCATCTGTTAATGTGGTGTATTACATTTATTGATTTGCATATGTTGAACTGCCCTGGGGTCCTCAGCATGAAGCCTACTTGGTCATAATGTATAGTCTTTTATGATTTGTTGAATTCTGTTTGCAGATATCTTATTGAGTATTTTTGCACCTATGTTCATTAGGAAAATTGGCCTGTAGCTTTCTTTTTTTGTTGGTTGTCTGGATCTGGTATTAAAGTTAGGCTGGATTTAAGGAATAACTGGCAACTTTCCTTCATTTTTGGTTTTTGTGAAAGAGTTTGCTAAGTATTGACATTAAACGTTCCTGGAATTTCAGGTAGAACTGTACTGTGAACCCATCGGGTCCTGAGCCCTTCTGGAATTGGAAGTGTTTTTATTACTTCCACAATTTCCTGGCTGGTTATTGGTCTGTTCGGGTGTTTTATTTCTTCTTGCTTCAGTTTGGGAAGTTGATGGGCATTTAGAAGCTCATTCATTTGTTCTAAGTTCTTGTATTTACTGGACTATAATTTTTTTTTTCCCCCCATTTTGGTACTGGGGATTGAACCCAGAGCTTTGAGCATGCCGGGCAAGCGCTCTGCCACGGAGCTACATCCTCAGCTGGACTAAAAAAATTTTAAAGTAGCTTCTTAAAGTCCTTTGGATTTCAGTTCTGTTGTAATTTCACCTTTATTATTTCTAATTGCATCTATACTAGTTTTCTCTTTCTTTTTTACTGATCTTTATTCTTTTGAAGAACCAACTTTTTGTTTCATTGACTTATTTATTGATTTGTTTACTAGCTTCAGTTTCATTGATTTCTACTCTGATCTTTATAATTTCTTTCCTTCTATCAGTTTTGGAGTTGGATTTTACCTGTTCTTCTGAAGCTCATTAAATTATTCATTTGGGATTCCTCAGTTCTTTTATGTGTAGTATACTTGTATGGCAGTGAATTTCTGTCTTAACATTGCCTTCGTAGTGTCTCCAAGGTAGTGATGTGATATGCTTCCATTGTCTTTTATCTCAAGGAACTTTTTAATTTCTTCCCTAATTTCTTCTATGACCCAATGTTCAGTATGTACAATTCAGTCTCCATTTGTTTGAGTAATATCTGTTGTTTATATTGTGGTTTATTTCATTTCTGATGTAATTCCACTGTGATCTGGCAGAGTATATGGGATTATTTCAGGTCTTTTTTACTTGTTTAAGCATATTTTGTAGCCTAGGATATGGTCTGTTTTAAATAATGTTCCATGAGCAGCTGAGAAGAATGTGTATTTTCATTGTTATTGTTGGATGAAAAACTGTGGTTGTCTGTCAGGTCCATTTGTTCCATGGTGTTGTTCAGATCTTGTATGTCCTTAGTGTTTTATTTTGTTTTATTTTTTGGTCTAGTTGACCTGTCTTCCTGGGAAGCAATAGAGTGGCATGCTTAGTTATTTCTGATATTTTTTAATTTTCATAAATTTTGTACTCACATTTCACTAATTATTAATATTTTGCCAGATTTGGTTTATCCTTTTACCTACCTATTCATTCCTAACTTCATGCATGCATATTTTTAAAAATTTTATACCAGTTTCCATGTTGAATATAATTACTATGTTTTGTAAACTTTTGGGTATTGAAAATAGATTATGGGGAAAGATTCACAGATTTTATTGAGGTAGTTGGCACTGTTTTAGAAGGATACCAATCTGATTCTAATACCAATATAGGTATGTATACATTTTTTTTGTTATGCTTTCTCTTTAGGTGTTTAGGGGGTTTAGTTGTACATAGGGAGAAGGGAATGCATATATCTTTAGAAGCAGAAGTCTTCGTTACATTTTTAAATGAGTTTCTGGGGCTTTGCATAAACAGACTGAAACTTCACCTGGGCCTCAGCACTATTTGAGCACATCTTCTCTTGCTTTGAGGGATAGAGCAGTTACATCTATTCCGGATTCTGGATCCCAGAGATTTATTTATCCCTGTTCCAGAGTGACTTCATTACCTGGGTCACTTCTGATTACCACCAAAGAGTTAGCTATTCTTTCTGTTTTACTCGTGAATATTAAGCCTGCAGAATGTGTAGTATTTACTTAGGTTTCTGTCAGCTTTGTTTCCCGTAATGGTGTCAGTGTCATCGCTGTTCCTAAGGCAATTGTTTTTCAAGGGCAAGATTTTCTGTATCCCACAGTTTGAGAAGCAGAAGATCAAAACAAATCAACATGAAGCCTCAGACTCTGAACCTGAAGGAAGTTAGGTCTTGACAGTTGTTAGTAAAATTCAGACTGCCTCTCCAGTGCCTAGAATATGTTATTATTTTCTTTTTTCTATGATTTGGGTTATATGTATTATAAAAGCAACTCAAATACCAAAGAAATAAAAGTGAAACCTTATACAGAACTTTACTCTTTCCAAAACACTTTTTCCTTTCATTTATGTTTACCCTTGCCTCACCAAGGTGAAGTAAGCACATCAGATACTATTGTCCTCATTTGACGGCTCAGGATTGGAACTAGGCTCTGAAACTTAATGGACTTGGCCAAATTCTCATGGCTGCTAGATGACAAGGTTAAGACTTGGAATTCTGTAGGTATTTTGTGGGGGGTTTTCTTTCTCAAGCAGCTCTTTCCTCCTCAACCCCTCTTTCATTCCTTTCATTCATATAGAATTTTATGTTCTTGAGGTTGGCTACTATGGTAATTCGTCACATCTCATTTCAGGTGAAATATTCCTTGTTTCTCTTTAATTCTTCTTATATCTTCAGAGCCCTTGCTATTCTGGTACCTTCCAGAGATCTAAAGAGTTGTCCTCTGAAACTGACCAGAGAACCATAAATTGTTAGGACTGGATAAGGTAATCTAGTTTACTGCTTCTCCTGCCTTCCCTCTATTTTAATCCCAGTACCACTTTTGATAAGTAAGCAATAACCTACTGTAAGATATCAGATTAAGCTGGATTCAGTAAGCCTACAGAGACATTTTGAAGCAGTTAGTCTTAAGTATTTGGGCTTGGAGTAATAGAGCCTAGAATCATAAATATTTTTTTCTTTTTTTTTGAGGCAGTCTCACTCTGTAGTCCAGGTTGGTCCTGAACTCACTGTGTAGCCCAAGTTGACCTTGAACTCACAGCAGTCCTGCTTCACCCTCCTGAGTGCTGAGATTAAAGGCATGGGTCACCATGCCTGACATATGTGGTGCTGTGGAATCAACCTCAGCACTTTGTGCTTGGTAGGCAAGTGCTCTAACTGACTGCTGTCCTATTTCTTCAGCCACAAATAAAATCTTCATGAAACAAATATAGATATGTGGAGTGTAACATCTCTGGTAGCACAGAATAGCCATAAGTAATGGCACAGCTTTCATTCATGCAGTCACGTTGTAGTAAACAAGATATGTCCTTGCTGTGTCATAGTCCCTGTTATGGTCATTCTGCTAGGCCTTAAGTAACTTTCTGCAACAAATTTTTTGGGTAGAAGGAAGAAGTTATGGCCAATGGAAGATTAGGAAAATTTTATGCATAAAATAGTAAAATTCTATTAGAAGAAAATTTTAGTTACTGAACAAGTATACTTTTATTATGAGTTAAGAGGTTAAGGATTCTATGAACTCAAATAGTAATATTAGCATGTAGAATACTTTGACACAAAGCACCTTTTTTCTTTGTTTGGACATGAGTTTTGTCCTCATTGTGGAGAGAAGAGATCACAAATAGTGTCAGCTAGTTGAAAAAAAAAAAGTCCATCACAACCAGAGGATACATACATAAGTAGTAGTTCTTCTGTTCACATCTCTTTGACATCCTGCAGTTTCTCCCTAGTATAATCTATGGAACCATTCACAGTGGTTCACATCTATTATGCCAGCTGTTCAGAGTCTAGTAATTGGACAATTTGTTAGTATTTTCTTGGTCCTAGTCACCATTTGATGGACAATAGCTTTGTACCATCTTTTGATTAAACACTTCACATGCTTCTGCTCATCTGTGTTCCATGGTCACTTGATAAAATGGATATTAATGTTTCCATTTTATAAAGGAATTGTGCTTGAGGAGATCAAAATAATTTGCCCAAAGCCAGAGAATAATGGACTGCCAGGTTCCAAAACACATGTGTCCTAAAGATGAAGAAATTCAATATTATAACCAGCCTGTGTCCTTTGTTGTTGGCCCACTGTTGCTGGCACTCTGAGGCCCTTGACCCTGAAATGATTAGTTCATACTTCTGTTTCTTCCCAAGTGATTCATGTAGGTGGAATTTGAAGTACTTAATGTTGAAATGCACAGCTTAGATACGGGGCCTTCTGCATACCAAGGAATGGTCACTTCTTGTGACCTAAGACTGTGACTGCTTTAGCACATCACACTATCATTAAACTGGTTACTTGCACAAGGTATGGTGGCATATTTTGTAGTCTTAACAACTCAGAATAATAAAAGGATCGCAAGTTCAAGGTCAGCCTGTGCACCTTGGCAAGGCCCTGTCTCACAGTGAAATATCAAAGGCAGGCTTGGTGATGCAGACCTGTAATCTTAGCACTCTGGAATGCTGAGGCAGGAAGATTGCAAGTTCAAGCCCAGCCTTGGCATTTGAGCAACTTAGCAAGACCCTGTCTCAAATTTTAAAAAGTAAAAATAGCTCAGTGGGAAGGTATAGCTCAGTGGGAATGTCCTAGGCATAATCCTTGGTGCCACCAAACAAAAAGAACAGATCTGGAATTGTGTCTTAACACCAGGCATTTTGGAGTTCCTAGGGTCAAAGCCCAGTACCACAGAAGAACAAATAAAGAAATGGTTATTAACCAAAATTCTGTCGTCTTTTCACTTGAGCCACTGACAAGCTAATTCTTCTCCATTATGTTATTCTAGGGAGAGAAAATATCTCTTAAGAGAGGTCAGGATACAGAAAAAAGTACTCAGCTAGTACCAAAAGCTTTCCCTACTTGTTTTGCTTAAGGCTGTTTATATTTCCTCAACTGTGTATCAGCAGAAAGTGTGGGTGGGATGAAAGAGAAATCACTGTTCCCTGTATGTCTCTCTTAGAGCAAACTGGGAGCCGGGACCCATAGGTTTGGGGTATGATCATGCCCATATAGTGATAAGTATGTTGTAATGAGAAACATGGTTAATCCAGGGCCTCTGCCAATGTTTTATATGCTGCAGAACATTTCTCATCTGGATGTGTCTATACTTGTGAATTTCAGCATTGAAAAGAATTCACAAATACTCTGGGTATATCCAGAAATGTTTGGTTTGGTTGGATTGGAAGGCATTGTGAGTTGGTTTTGGTTTAAGTTTCGTTTATCTGTTTGTTTGTTTGTTTGTTTGTTTGTTTAGTTGCCTATGTAGTAGGACAGGATGAGATGGCATACTTAAGTGTTACTTCAAAATGGTATAATTTCCAGTACCTGGGAGGCTGAGACACGAGGATTACCATGAGTTCAAGGCCAGCCTGGGCTCCATAGTGAGGTTAAAACCAGCCTAGACTGCAGAGCCGAGACCATGTCTCAAAAAAAAAAAAAAAAAAAAGGTCTAGTTGATCATCCCAAGGTTTCTACTCTTAATTAGCATTGGATGGCAGGCTCTGGCTTGCAGAAGGAAGATTAGCTTGTGTTCCCCAGTTCCAAATATGTTTTCTGTCACCAAAATAGATTTTCATCTGGGACTTACATGGTGCCTTTTTTAAGATAACTTGATTGAGAATATGTGGCTCTAAAATTAGAGTACTAGTAGCTATTTTCGCCATTCTGCGAAAGAGAGAAATACATTCAGAAGATGGATTCCTGTTCTCTTTTTTTTTTTTTTTTTTAGAGTTTTCTCTTTGAGCTCCTTCTGTGACATCAGGAGCCCAAGAGAGTGATTTGAATGCTGACTATTGGCAGTCATATCTATCTGTCCATTCTAACTATATCAGAGTATTGGTCTTCCAACTGTGGGACAGACCAGGTAGTAAATATCTTGAGATTGGGAACTACATAATCTTTCTTTTTTGTAATGCTGTAAGAATACATGAACCATTCTTAACTTGAGGACCACACAGAAGTGAATGCAGACCAAATTTATTCTCTTAGATGCTATATTGTGTCATAGCAAAGTCTTAAATCCTGAGACTATTCTGAACTATCATTTACGCCAGCAGATGGTAGTCGGAAGGCAGTGTTGAAATGGATAATATAGTCTCCTTTCCCACCCCAGAAACTCCTATATGTGCCATATACAGGGGTCTTTTAAAAGTTCCCCTACTGAGACCAAGCAAGGCCTTGTGGAAGAATTCATTTGCACCAGTTACATTAATACACCAATGGGAAAAAGCTTTGTGCCTGTAGTATCACTGCAGTTTTACTTGCCATCTCAAATTATAATTTTGACTTTAAATTCTAAGGGTGTTGTACCATTGAGTCACATGTCTAGAATAGTCATATATTATAAAAACTGTGTATTTTGCTGTGAAGTTGACTATGAACCTGACACTTTCTCACAGTGAAAAACAAAAGTGCAGGCACATTCTTTGTAAAATGACAGTATTAGCGTACAAGTAACGATGATAAAGCAAATAACTAAATTCACAGCTAAAATAGTGCATGTGAAACGTAATTGTCGGGAAGACCAGGTCCATTTATCATTCCTTAAGCTAATTCTCTATGGAAAGATTCATTCCAGGAAAAAGACTTACTTTGCATAAATTGCTTCCTGACTTTTTTTAACTTTGCATGAGTAAGCAATATATATTAGGTACACGCTTGGTCTTTGAGATGTCTGGAGGCAGGGATGTCACGTGCACATGCTTATTCTTTCATGTGAGGCCTCTCTTTGATTTCTTGTAAACTACAATTTTCCTGATGGAATGGCTTCATTTGTCCCTAGGAGATTTCCAGTGATGGCGGTGATGGCATTTTTGGTGAAAAGAAGGATGACAGCCGGGCAGGTGAGAGCATGTCTTTGTGACAGCAAAGAAAAGTAAGGTCCTGTTAGTTATCCAGGGGGGTTGGTATAATAAAAATACTAATTTTAAAGTGATTCTTTTTTTTTTTTTTTCTTTTTGAGACAGGATCTCACTCTGTAGCTCAGGCTGGTCCTGAACTCACTATGTAGTCTAGACTGGCCTTGGACTCACAGCAATCCTCCTGCCTCAGCCTCCCAAGTGCTGGGATTACAGACCTGTACTACCACACCCAGCTTGGAGAGTCTTTTTTAAAGCCGTATAAATTGGACATTTATTAAGCTCCCCCAAGTCACACAGGCCCCTAGCCCTTCCCTGCTTGACATTGAAATGCAAAATAAAATTAATGTTGTCTTTAATTAGAATGGAATCTGAGAGAGAAGGAATTTCAAATTACTTTTTTTGTTTTGTTTTTTGTTTTGCTTAGAAAGATTTGGGCTGAAAAAAAGAAAGAAATATTTGGGCTGAGAGAGTAGCTCAGTGGTTGAAATGCTTGTTTCTCTGCCAAAAAAGGGATGGGGCTGAAGGTTAAAACACTTGCCCAGCAAGTACACAGTCCTAAATTCGATTGCCCAGCACAATATAAGCCAGGCATGGTGACACAAACTTGCAATCACAGAATTTGGGTGGCTAAGATAAGAGAATTGCTGTGAGTTCAGGACCAGCCTGGGCTGCATAATGAGTTTAGTCTAGACTGTAGAACACTATAGAGCAAGACCCTGTCTCAAAAAAAAAAAAAAAAAAAAAAAAAAAAAAAAAAAAAAAAAAAAAAAAAAAAAAAAAAAAAAAAAAAGTTTAGTGATGTGGTCTTCTTTTTGTTTGTTTGGTCTTGTTTTTTATTTTTTAATCAAAGTTTTGGCAGTTGGGAAGACCAACTACATAGAAACCCATAGTTCTTTATTAAGAAACCAACATTGCTCATTGCTATGCTACAGAACTAAGTCCTCAAGTCTGTTTTCTTCACAGAATTGGATATATGTAGTTGAGAAATCACAGCAGACCACAACATAAAATTGTTTCTAAAGCAAAATTGCAGTCCGTACTGCTGTGCTTGGGTCCTGAGCTGATTGTTAAAGCAGTAATTACTTTCATTAATTTATCGAGTTTGCTTTATTTTTGATTAAACAAGAACAAACTTGTTTTAGTTTTATATATAAATACTTACGTCCTCACTGCTGTTTGAAGCCCAGGATAGCTCTGACCCAGACAAATCGTCCTGGCCAGTTTCATCTGCCCTCACGGCTCGTCTCCGGCGTCTGGTCACCATTTATCAGCGCTGCAACCGCAAGGAGCTCTGCCGACCTGAAATGCTGGGGCCAGGTAACCAAGGATACTGGGTTCATGAGGAGATGTTCAGAAGATCCTCGGAAATGGACCTCATCAACAAGGAAGCTCAGAGGAGGTAAAGGCCAAGAGCCAAAAGAGCATGCTGAACTCTTCACTGGGTAAAGATCACTAAAGGATAAACTAGTAGCTGGGAGGCAAGTGTATTTTTGTTCTCCTGTGAAGTTAAAATATCTCTAAAATTCACTAAATGCAACCTCAACAATGATGGTGTCTGGTAAGTAAGAAGTCTCATAAGATCTGAGACAAACTGTACTCAGAATTCTCAAGCTTCTGTGACTTTCCACCTTGATGTTTCCTATGTTGACCCTAGTCTCTGTCAGTATTGTGTAGAACACCACATTGGAATATATCAGATCGTTTCAGATCCCCTATTTCTGGCAACAAAGGGAACAGTGTGCATTGCAGCTGTCTTATTAATAGCTACAAGTTTTTGTCAAAGCTCTGAGAACAATAAATACTATAAAATTCAAGACTAAAATGAGGGCATAAATTACCAGTAGCTATTTCTTTATCTAAGGATTAAGCTAACAGAGAATATAGTACTCCAGTACAAGCTAGGAATGAACATATCAGTAAAGCTGCAATTCTTTGAATCTTTATATCTCTTTGTCCTTCCAATAAAGCATCCAGTGAATTAAAAAAACATCATACAACAGATACACTTAATCTTTTACATTTGTTCTGACTTTATAAAATTTGGTAATTCAGTCAGAATCACTCTCCCATGTGGCACTGTTGCAGAGAGAAGAACCAGAGCTGCTGCTTCCCTGTCAGTCACTCGTCCACCAATCCCATTACCCCACTGTTCATTCTAAGTGGTGTGGAAGCACTATGGTCAAAAACCATAAAGACACATAAAGACTCGGGTGGAATAAATTATCCCACTCCCCTTGTCATTAAAACTTAATCCTATAGGATTTAAAAACTAGAGGGCCTTTGTGTTCCAGATAAAATAGTTGACATAAACAACCCACCACATAAAACCTGAAAGAAAACCAATGCAAGATGGGGAATCAGGATGGGTATACTGTGATAGCACTTCCCTTCTTGGTTCCAGTTTCCTCAGTTGTGAGATGAAGAGGTTGAATTTTAAAGGTCTGGTCTGGAAGGTTCTTCCAGAATTCTACGATTCTATATTGTGGTGGGTTTGGGGATAGAGGCAATATGTTAAAACATACATGACATTTTAAAAATATTTTCTCGTACATGTGGAAGTTAAGTAGGTGATTCCTAAAACTGGTAACTAAAGAGACTCAAAGTCTGCAAATGTGACTTTGGAATATAGAAGTAGTAATATCAGGAGGAATCATAGAAGATAGGAAAGCAGTTCCCTCTTTGGGAGTAGAGTGATAGCCAGGTTTTGCTATAAGTTTTTCAAACTATTGAACTTTAATAGAAAGAGACATTAAGTTAACAAACCAGCTGTACCTGTTTTCTTGACTTCATGGGTTCTTATAGTTAATGCTGAATAAGTTGTTGAATTTCTTTTTAAAAAGAGTAGAAGAAATGATTCCTTTCACACTAATTAAATCTTAAGGTGGACCAGGAGAGAACAAGCAGACTTCTATAGAACGGTGTCTTCCTTTGGTGTTGTTTATGATCAAGAGAAGAAAACCTTCGACTGGACACAGTTTCGAATCATTTCCCGTTTGGACAAGAAGTCAGACGAGAGCCTAGAGCATTATTTTCATAGTTTTGTGGCCATGTGCCGGAATGTCTGTCGTCTGCCTGCATGGAAAGATGGTGGTAAGAAAACTCTTTGTCAGTGTGTTTCTTAGTTTAGTTACTTTTTCATTACTGTGACAAAATACCCAACAGCTACAGTTTAAGGGAGGAAAGATGTATTTTAGCTCACGGTTTCAGGAGGTCTCACAAGATCCATTCATGGCAGCTAACAGAGGCAGAGGAAAGCCAATGACTGCATCACAGATAGGAAGCCGAGTGAGGGGGAAGGGCAGAATGAGCATATGCTCATCCAGGTCTTGTCCCAGTGACTCTCCCTTTCCAGGTCCAGCCTCAGTGTTCTGCCACTTCTGGGTAAGTCGCAGTGATCTGCCCCTTCCAGTCACATGCCTAGTAATGGGTCACACCCACAATCTACAGCTCACCCCTAGTCTACCACACACCTGTAGTCTATATTCTGTCACCCATCTGTCCTCTGCCATACACGTCTGATCCATACCTCCCATTCAGGCCCCACCTTTTAACAGCACATAGAATCCGTAAGTAATCCACAGCATCCAAATACATGAGGTTTTTGGAAGACCTTCCAGATCTAAATCACAGCTAATGTTATCAGATAAAGCCAAGAAGGCTTAACATGTTTCTCATGTTCAGATTGCATAATAACTTTAGCTATAACTAGCTCTACCTGAGGATTCAGGTAAAAACATGGTAGGTTCTTAGAAATTGATGAACTTTTAAGTAGGTTTACTCTCAGTAGTACGAAATATGTCTCCCCAAATGATCTGATTCCAGTCCAATCAAAAACTCAGAAATATTGCAACGGAACTATTGAAAGATTGCCATTACCTACTTTTTCCGAAGTTTAGAGTTGGGTTTTTTTAAGTCACATCGAAATTTATCTTCCTCTTAGTTTTTTTCTTAGATTAAAAGTGTAGTAACTTTAAAAGTTATCTCCTGTGTTGACTTACAGAAAGAAAGTAGCTGTCATTTAAACATCTTGATCAGATAGAGAGGTCTTTTGAAATTTCTTCCTGGTTGGAATTTGGAACAGATTCCTTCATGTCCCCCCTCATGCTCAGATTTGTAGTTAATTTTTTTTTCCTTTTGGACCATTTGGCCATATTTGGGGAAGCATAAATCCAGCTTTGAACCTATCAGGTATGAGATACAGCATGTTGACAGCATGCATAAACATCTCTACTTTGCCTTCGTTGTTGGCGTGGCTAAAGCATTTTCCTTCAGGCCATAAAGCTGGATATATTGGAAAGGTCTCTACCTTAAAGTAACGCTGACAAGACCTACATTTGAATTCTAGTTTTATCCCTTTGAGCAAGGTCACTAAGCCTATTTTTTCACGCTTAAAACAGGAATGATAATGGTATATCATAGGATTTCAATTAGAACTTGATAACATATGCAGCATAAAGTGTACACAGTATATGCTTACTAATGAGAACTGAGACTGTTTACAGAGCTGATGTTTTCATATTCTTTCGCCCTCATTTGTTCTGTCCTTGTCCATTCCCTTTCAGTTTCGCATTTTAGCAGAGCTCACACATGTAAAATTGCCATGCTGAGAGTCCAGGAAGCTAAACTATAAGGCCAGGGATGTAGGGGCTCAGCAGAGGAGGGAGTATCCAAACCAGTTGAGGTGTTTCCTCTTCTCCCTAGATACCCCAGATGCCACCATCTATGTTGAACCCATCACTGAGGAACGTGCTGCAAGAACTCTGTACCGCATTGAATTGTTGCGGAAAGTCCGGGAGCAGGTACTCAGGTGTCCTCAGCTGCATGAGCGCCTCCAGCTCTGCAGGCCCAGCCTCTACCTCCCAGTCTGGTGGGAGTGTGGGAAGCACGATCGAGATCTGCTCATTGGCACTGCCAAACATGGACTCAACCGCACTGACTATTACATCATGAATGACCCCCAGCTGTCCTTCCTAGATGCCTACCGAAACTATGCCCAGCATAAAAGAACTGATACCCAGGCTCCAGGAAGTCTATGTTGCCTTTACCAGACCAACTCCAAATTATACAAATCTCTTACTTATACTCAAATGAATAGGACTTCAGAGTCCCTTGAAAGTGAACCTGAGAACCTAATAAAAATAGAAAACAGAAACAATCACCTTGGTCTGCCTGGTGGCAGCTTACCTGACATGACCTGTGAAAACTTTATTTCTAAAATTCAAGATGTCATTTCTAACAACCATGATGAAAATCTGTTGCCTGAGTCCTTGGAGAATATGATGTATGGTAAAAAGGTGCTCAGCCAGGAACAAAGCTCCTTTCAGAATAGCCCAAGTACCAACACAGAATCCAGAAAGGATGCTTTTGCCATCTCAGCAAGCAGAGATGGGAGCTGCCGACCTGGTGTCCGTGAGATGGAAATGACGTCAGTCTCTGTGATGGATAGCCTAGAAGCCGGAGTAGCTCAGATGAACTTAAAAAGCGGGAAACATTTGTTGATACCTATTTCAAAGGAAGGGGAACCCTACCGCAGTGAGGTGGGGCAGAGACCTGAAAGCAGGAGCCAGTTAGAAGCCAAATGCTTAGCTTCCTCTGCCGTGGATACCGTAACTGAAAGTGGTTTTATAAATATGCGCAACCTAAGTGTCTGTGACTCTAAAAGAAACTTCTCATCAGATCAGTTAATTGATTTATTAGGAAACAAAAGTTTAGAAAGTAAGTTGATTTTTGGTCAGAACCAGAGTGATGAAGAGGAGGAAGAAGAGGAAAATGAGGAAGAAACCTTGGTATCCGGCACAAAAGAAAAGCCAAAGATTTTGCATCTCACCAAGCCCAGTGCTGATATCCCAAGGGAAGAGGACCAAGGCTTCCATCTGGATAAAGCCAGGAAAGGAAGCCAAGAGGTAATAAGCCAGACTCCTGAACTACAGAGGGCCTTTCCTCCAGCAGCCTGTCAGTGCCACTGCAAACACATGGAGAGGTGGGCGCATGGTCTTGGGAGTGGTGAATTTGAAGTAGAGAAACCCAGCAGTTATAACCCAGACATATACAGAAACCAAGCCAGTAATACCACTGTGGAAAGTGAGCCTACTGCTCTTCCATCAGAGCCATTTAAAGGGAAGCATGAACCTTTAAAAGAACCTTGGAAAGAAAGTACAGAGGGGAATAAAGGTTTCTCCACATACACTCCTGAAGGAAGTGAGCCCAAGTCAGAAGACATGGATTTTGACAATAAGGATGATTACCATAGAGATGGAACCTATCATAGTCAAGGTATGGTTTGCAGAACTTTGTGGTATTTTTGGTTAAATAGTCATCACGAGACAGGAAGGGGAATGCATGTGTTGGGGGTTGAGTGATCACTTTTTACAGCTTGAAAGGGGCTTATTTGTCCTCACCATGGAACCTTATCAAAGATAATGAAAATTAAAATAGCTCTTTGTGGATACCCCACAAGGCTAAGAATGAGCATAGTCACAGCACTTCTGCTGCATCAACCATGTGCTCTAGGTAGGGCTTGTGTGCTTTCATGGAATAGGTGCAGAACGTGGTATGAAGAGGACAAAGCTTGTTCATGCCATAGCTCTGATACCTCAGACCCAGTCTGAACAACTTTAGGACATCAGAGACTTCAGCTGATATAGCAGCTATTAATTTGCACAAACGCCAAAAATAGAAATAAAATTGGTCTTTGTTAAAGTAGCATTTACTTTAACAAAGCACTTGTTAAAGTAAATGCTTTTATTTCTTTCTCAAAATCCTGTAATTTAATGTCATTGCATTTGGTTTCAACTCCTTTCAGTAACTTAATACGTAAAAGTAACAAAGTTACAAATACCAAAATAATCTTTTAAAATAGGGAATCATATGTAAAGGTTCAAGTTAGAAGGAATTTCAAAACATAAAACAATCTAGGTAACAGCCCTGAAATTCTTTATAGGACTATATAAATACAGTGGTTGGGGATCTTGAAGAACAGCAGCATGTGGATTTTACCTGTTTTTATTTCTTCAGGTCCAGGAGGACATGTTAGAGTAAGCGAAAATAGTTCATTCTTGACATTATCAAAAACAACTCTGTTGACATCTTCCAGGTGTTAAGTGTTAAACTCAGGGAGTTAAACCTGCATCATAGTCTGCCTTTCCTGTGACAGTGAGTCTATACTAAACAGAAAAAGAGAGACAGGAGTAAAGCCAAGCTTTCTTAAGCTGTCTAACTTTTTTTATTTTTTAACTACCCCTACCTTTGGTTTTGGTCACTGTGTTTAAGGGCTACTTTGTAAAGGACTGGTTCTGAACCCAAACTAAAAGTTACCTGCTTGCTAGGATAAGGTCTGAGAAAGTGAACTGAAAATTTCTTGATGGAACTGCCGCCCTGCCTTCCTAGGAAGAGCCACTCTGCAGCCAGGTCTCAGGCTCCCTCTTCACCCCAGGCCACCAATGATTGTTGCCATGTGTCGTTGCTTTTTTGAGCCTCTTGTGAAAACTCACCAAATGATTAGTCTTTGGAAACCCACACAACCAAATGAATTCAATGTAAATGTGCTTTAACAAAGAAGAAAACTTTTGCTTCCCTTCTTTGGTGGTAGGCCATCTTGACCTGAGTCAAGGTGGAGCAGCCATGAGAAGTCCTGTTGTAACTAGATGTATAAGTAGGGTCCTCTGCACTTGTGGACTTAAAAGTACTTTTGTAGACATTGGAGGGGATTCTTCACTCTTAGGAAATGTGAGAGAAGTGATGCAGGAAAATTCACCTAGCTTTGGAGACTTGAAAGCTGTGGTCCTAAGATTCAACCCCCATTTTGTCCAGCTTCTCTATTTAAAATCTCTCAGTAATGCTGCCATTGAGTCCAGAATAAAGTCCAAATTTTCTGTTGGAATCTACAGGACTCAGTATAGTCCAAATGGTTTCCATACCCACTGCATATACATGCACAAACCCAGCCTCGTCTTTATCCTGCACTCCTGGCGGTCTTTGGTTTCTCAGCATGCCCAGAATTCCCTTGCTGTATTGCTACCTCACCTCCTTAGGTCCTAGCCTATGAGGTAGGTCCTTCTTATTTTCTATCAGGTTTCCTTCTCCTTATAGCATTTGTCACAGCTTGTAAATTTAATGATTATTATTATTGCTTTCTCAACCTCCTTAAGACTAAGAATCTGAGAGTCTCAGCCATGGTTCAAGTCCCCTGGGTCTAGCCAGACCTCTTCATAGGAAGGGGTTTCTGTAGCTCTCAGGAGATTTGCTGCCCAGTCAGAAATGAAGTCTCACTGCTGGGGCGCAGCTCAACAGTTAGAGTATTTGCCCGAGCAATCTCAAGGCCCTGGATTTGATTCCCTAGCATCATATAAGCTAAGCATGGTGGTGCATGCCTGTAATCCCAGCACATGGAAGACCAAGGCGGGAGGATTGCCATGAGTTCAAAGCCAGCCTGGGATGCACAGTGAGTTCAGGACCAGCGTTGAGATCATGTCTCAAATAAATTGTACACATTACTGTTGGTAGATATGTTATTTTACCAAGAAAAGAGATCTATAACTTTTTTACCTTGTACATTTCATTGCCATATGTTCATTCCCTGTCATTACTGCTAGGTGAATCTTTGAAGATGTGTTTCACATTGAAAAATTAACCCTCATCGTTACATAAGCTTGAAAGAATGAACTTCATTTCCTATTTTTTTTTTTCCCATCAGCAAAGTAATTGAAATGTTCCAGGTTTCTTTGTACCATTTTTTTACATGAATCATGTCTCGTGTACTTGTAAGTTTCATGATTTGTCATTCTTCCTCATTAATACCACCCTTTTGTTATGTATGTGTTCCATAGACTGTCCCTTCATATGTGTCAGGCTCAGACTAGAGGGCTGGAGTCATTCCTCCACATCTCTTAAAGTGCTTGCCTGTCAAGCACAAGGCTGAGTCCAGTTCCCCAGCACTTGGGAGCCTGAGTGGCAGGAGGATTGCTTAAGTCCAAGGCCAACCTGGGCTACATAGTGAATTCAGGACCAGCTTGGGCTGCAGAGCAAGACCTTGTCTCAACAAAAAAAAGAAAAAAGAAAGAAAGAAAGAAAGAAAGAAAGAAAAGGAAAGAGAAGAAAAGAAAAAGAAACTCAGACTAGAGAAATAGCACAAGAAAAAAGAAAGAAAGAAAGAAAGAAAGAAAGAAAAGGAAAGAGAAGAAAAGAAAAAGAAACTCAGACTAGAGAAATAGCACAATGGTTAGAGCACTTGCGGGCCTTGAGTTCAGTTCCCCAGTTCCACATAAACCAAGCGTGTTGGTGCATTTCTTTAATACTAGCATTCAAGAAGCTGAAGCAGGAGATTTGCTGTGAGTTCGAGGCCAGCCTGAGCGACCTAGTGAGTTCATGACTAGTCTAGACTGCAGAATAAGACCCTGTCTCAAAAAATAAAGTGTCAGATTCCAGCTTTCTCTTATCCACTATACCAATAAGAAATCTTCCCGTCATTTATGGATACACAGAGAAATTTCTTTTGAGTTTTATTTTCTTGTTACTGAGGTATAGATGCAAATTTTCAATAGATGATTTGCATTGGTAGCCACAGAGCAACATTTGCCCTTTATGATTTCATTAATTTTGGTTCTTCTGGTAATATAAGCTATGTAGTTAATACTCAATTTAAAATAAATTAGCACAGAATGCGTTAATACAAGGAAAGAGAAGGATGGGGCTGGAGGAACGGCTCAGCGGTTGAAGTGCTTGCCCAGCAAGCGCTGTCAGGCGCTAAGTAACCAAGTTCGATTCCCCAGCACCACATAAGCTGGGTGTGGTGGCCCACGCGTGTAATCCCAGCACTTGGGAAGCTGAGACAGGAGGATTGCAGTGAGTTCAAGGCCATCCTGGGCTCCATAGTGAGTTCAGGACCAGCTGGGGCTACAGAGCGAGACCCTGTCTCAAAAATAAAAATAAAAGAGGAAAGAGAAGGGGACAACGAATCAGTTGTCCTTATCTCTCAGGTCATATTTTTCAAGTGCCTAATTGGTTTTTTCATTTCAAACTATCCAGGGAAATACTCTGAAGAAGAGAGCAAGAGTTCAGCGTCAGGCATTACAGGAGACCTTGGGGAGGACCCGCAGGAGGCTCGGGCTCCCACCATTGCTCAGCTGCTGCAGGAAAAAACTTTGTATTCCTTCTCAGAGTGGCCAAAGGTATCTCCCAGAGCTTGCTTCTCCACCCCAAACAGTCCCAATTCTAATTACCTTACTTCAAACCTTGTAAAATATTTTTGTGACATGAACTTAAAGGAATGTTCAATATTGTTAACAGTTACTGGTTACGTAACATTTAACTTTGAAGATATATAGATGATTAATTATAAAAGGTGAAAGTGTCAGTTTGTCTTTATATTTATAGAACTTTTGGACTTAATTAATCATTATTGTCCAGATTAGGAAATTTACTTTAAGACGTATCAAGTGAGGGGCTGGAGGAATGGCTCAGTGGTTAAAGCACATTCTTAGCAAGTGCTAAGTACCTGAGTTCAGTTCTCCAGCACCACATAAGCTGGGCGTGGTGGTGCAGGCCTGTAAGCCCAGCACTTGGGAGGCTGAGACGGGAGGATTGCTGTAAGTCCGAAGCCAGCCTGGGTTCCGTAGTGAGTTCAGAACTAGCTTGGGCTACAGAGCGAGACCCTGTCTTAAAAAAAAATACTTATAAAGTAAGTATGTTTGAGTGCCCTTTTCTGGTCAACTCCTTTTGGTCAGAAAACTTGGCCCTTGATCTCAAGGGATATTGTGAATTTGTATAACTCAGTGCTTACTCCTCACAGCTGGTATCATTTTTCCCAGGACCGTGTGATAATTAATCGCCTAGACAGCATCTGCCATGTGGTGTTAAAGGGGAAGTGGCCCTCAGGCCAGCAGTATGAGGCCCCGGGCACATTACCCACCCCCATCTTGACCAGCAATACTGGGTCTCAGAACAGTCTCTCAGAGCCAGAAGCAACAGAGCACAGCTTCAACAATGGCACCACGTTGGCAGCTCAGATCCAGAAGGTAAGGCTGCAGGAAGGTATGGCCCATAGAGCAAAGCACAGTGGCTGTGTTCCATTTTACAGTTTAATCACTCATTCAGCCAACACCTGTTGAATGGACAGTCAGTAGGGGTTTTGTCAGGTTATTAGTGTTAATTGAGGAATTTGAACATTATCCTGTAAGCTGTAGAGAGCTAGTGAAAAACTTGGAAAGCTGAGCTTGTTGTGCAGGCCTGTAATCCCAGAACTTGGGAGGCTGAGACAGGAGGATAGCTGTGAGTTCAGGACCAGCTTGGGGCTATGTAAAAAGTTCACGACCAACCTAGATTAGAGAATGGCAGCCTGTCTCAAAAAAAAAAAAAAAAAAAAAAAAAAAAAAAAAAAAAAAAAAAAAAAAAAAAAAAAAAAAAAAAAAAAAAAAAAAAAAAAAAAAAAAAAAAAAAAAAAAAAAAAAAAAAAGCCTTTTGGAGCAGAGCACAGAGAGGTACATTGTGAAAGCAGGGTTTTAAACTTCAGCAGAAGTCTGCAAGTTGACAGAATGGGTGACACGGCAGAGAGGAGTGACTTGCCTGAGAGCCAAGTGGAAAACTACAGGTACAGATTCCAAGCGGAAAACTACAGGTACAGATTCCAAGCACAATGGATGCAAATGAAGGTGCCTAGTAGGCAAGGGTGACTTGATGACTAGATACCTAAAAAGGAGGCATGGTGGATGTGCTTAACCCCTGGATGACTGAGAAAATAATGGCAGCTGACAGAAATTAGGACATCAGTCTACAGCCATACCACTCTGAAAGTGCCTGATCTCATCTGATCTAGGAAGAAATTAGGAAATCAAGGCAAGCGTTTCTGTTTGTAGGTGATGAATTTTATTTAATCTGAGTTGTTGACACTGTTTTCCCACTCTCAGCTGCACATCAGAGTCAGTGGGAACCTTGAAGAACTATGTACTCTGACCCAGTTGGTGTGGGGTATTGTCTGGTTGTTGGGATTTTTCTTTTTTATGACTTTGCAAATGATGCTGCTATGTATGTGAGGCTGAGAGTTCCTGAGTTATAGTCCAAGATGGGCAGCTTTGTCATCAACTAGTAACACGTTCAAAACGCACCAGACCTTCCAAAGTAGAACCTGAATTTTTAATAAGCCATCCAGGTGATGTGATACTGTCATCTGAGTAGTTGTGATACTAACATTGGAGGAGTTCACACTTTCTGAGGTAACTGGAAATATCAAACCTGGAAAAGGAACTACATTTGGCTGTAAAAGTGAGTGACCTTCAAACCTCTTTTGCCATGTTTGTTCACAGGAGAGCTTCTTAGCTCCAGTATTCACAAAAGATGAACAAAAGCACAGACGTCCCTATGAGTTTGAGGTGGAGAGGGATGCCAAGAATCGGAGCCTAGAACAGTTCTCTTCCACTCATGGACACCCCCCTATCATCCTCAATGGCTGGCATGGGGAGTCAGCTGTAGACCTGTCCTGTTCATCAGAGGCGTCCCCAGGAGCCACATCTCCCTTCCCTGTGAATACCAGTACCCCTAAGATGGGGGCTGTTGGTTCACTTCAAGGAGCCCTTGGCATGGACTTGTCTGGAATTCTACAAGCTGGTCTAATCCATCCAGTGACTGGCCAGATTGTCAATGGAAGCCTTAGAAGAGATGACGCTGCCATGAGGAGGCGGAGAGGGAGACGGAAACATGTTGAAGGAGGGATGGACCTCATCTTTTTGAAAGAACAAACTCTTCAGGCAGGAATCTTGGTGGGTATCTGAGGGTATTGAGTTTAAAAAAAAATTGACCTTCTACACAAAGAAATCCCCTCTTCCTCAAAATGAAGCATTTTGGTTTGTGGATATTTTATCTCTATTTTATATCTCCTATTTATTTTCTTTTGTTATGAGATGACCTTCATGTTTTTTTCTTTTCTTGTCTCTGTCTCTCCCCCCCCCCGCCCCGTTTTTTTTTTTTTTTTTTTTTTTTAACAGGGTCTCACTGTATAGCCCAGGCTGGTTCTGAACACTCACTATGGAGCCTAGGCTGGCCTTGGACTCAGCGGCAGTCCTGCCTCCTGCCTCAGGCTCCCAAGTGCTGGGATTACAGGCATGCACCAACACACCTGGCTTATGTGATACTGGGGGATGAAACTCAGATACTCAGTGCTTACTAGGCAAGCGCTTTAACTGCTGAACCATTCCTCCAGCCCCGACCTTCATCTTTTCTAGAAGTAGGTAGATACTTACCATTGGCCTTAATCTGCATGCAGCCCAGAGAAATGAGCCAAAAGGTAATATCATCTTGTATAGAAGCAGCCCAAAGCCTCCAGTATCCTCAGAGAGCCACTAGCAATTAAACAAAGCCAAAGGACAGGATTGAGTTTAGTGTAGCATTTCTCGAGCATAGTGAGGCTTTCCTGGAGCCAGGGTATGGATGTAAGAAAGGAAGTTGTCGATACCAACTAAATATTTTTCCTGGTTCTGCTACCTGACTTTGGGTAACAACAGGTACCCCACCAAGCCTCATTTTACTCCACTGTAGAGTGATAACCATTCATTGAGTGCCTACTGTGTTGCAGACACTGTGTTGAGAGTTTCTCATGATTGTTCAATTTCATCCTCACAACAACCTTTTAAATATAAGGAAACTGAAGGTTAAAAGCATAAAATAAGGGGTTGGAGGAATGGCACAGCAGTTAAATTGTTTGCCTAGCAAGTCCAAGACCCTGGGTTCAATTCCCTAGCACCACATAAGCTGGGCATGGTGACACATGCATGTAATCCCAATACTCAGGAAGTTGAGGTGGGAGGCTTGCTGTGAGTCCAAGACCACTCTGTGCTACAGAGTGAGACCCTGTCACCAAAAAACGGGCATTAAATAATTTGCCCAAAATTATCTAGCAACTAACTGACAAAACAGGAAACTCAAACCAAGATCTGTTGATGCTGAGAGTTTCACTGCTAAGCTGTGTTATTTGGGATGTTTTCCTGTTAGACTTTCATATAATTTAGGAAGCTAAGGTGTCAGAATCTTTTCTTGCCCAGTCCTACAAACCAATTTTAAGAAGTTATATTAGAAATAGGAAGCCACGGTTTCTTTGTAATGTTTATAGAATTCCAGTACAATGACTTGTTAAAAATATTTTTTCCGTTGTCCTCACAGTATTTTTTAACCTTATTAATACAAACATTTCTTTAGCACTGGCACTGATACAGAGATGGGTAAAATGGGCATTCAAATTGTAGAGGGGGGTAGATGAGCAGATATCAGTATAATAACATCTTCTGTTATGTGAGAAAGCTGTGAGCACAGGGCTGTGAGGACAGGAGCTGAAACAGCCAGAGTTGCCTGAGACAGTAATGGTGACAAAAGACTAGACTGAATTGGAGCTTGCAAAAAGGTAATCATATCATTTTGTATAGAAGCAGCCCAAAGCCTCCAGTATCCTCAAAGAGGGTAAATTTTGCCACTTGGAGTAGGGGAGGGACATTAAGGTGAAAGGAGAGCCCAGCGTGCACAAGAACAGTGGTAGATTGGGAGCATGTTGAGTATTCTGATGCAGGTAACACAGCAGTGATATCATGGTAGAAATAGAAAAAAACACCTTACCTATTTAACTTTTAGGAGCTCATTTTTATTCTGTCGTGAGTCACTGCATGTACTCATTTTTCCTTTGTCCAGGAAGTTCATGAAGACCCTGGGCAGCCCACCCTGAGCACCGCACATTCTGAAGGGCCAGGACCTGCTACCTCGACCCCTGAGCCCACAGCAGAAGCAGCCAGCAGCCAGGCTGAGAAAGCCGTTCCCAGCAAGAGCCTACTTGACTGGCTGCGACAACAGGCTGACTACTCCCTAGATGTTCCTGGCTTTGGGACAGTAAGTGTTGGTGGTACATAAGACTGCTGTTAAGTTCTCACCACCACATACTGAGGGCAACTAGTGAAGTTGAAGCTGTGTGGGAAGAATCCATGTTGATGGAGTTGATTTTCTTTTGACATTTAAATTTTGGTTAAATTCATCAGTAACAAATTGCAACCCATATCAGAATCTGTGCCAAGAAATAGACCTATATTCTTAAGAACACAACATTCCTGAGGCCACCCCCCATACCCTCTGAGATGACCACACAGTGTCTTCAGCGCAGAGAAGTCTTTAGGTTACATAAACTCTACCACCTGGAAACATGTTCCAAGTTAATACATTACTTCTTCGGAAAGTTGGGGGGGGGGGGTTGAGGGGGTCCAGGGAGGGGCAATCTATTCTTAATTTATAGTTACTTTGGGACCTTTCCTTCCAGTCTTCTTGTTGCCTTTGCTCTAAGACCCTCCGGCTAGGAATCTTTAGGAAGGCTTCTGAGCTGTTTTGTCTTCATTTTTCTTTTTCTCTTCTGTTCATTACCATACTGCCATCTTTATCCTGGGCACATCTGACTAGTAAGATGTAGAGATAGAGAGTGCACAGGCAGGAACAGTGAATTCATGTGTGCCATTCTCCAAAGACACAAAAACCAGCTGGGTGGATAGCAGTGGAGAGTACCCATAGAGCAGGCTGGGGATTCCCTAGGGCCCTAGGAAGCTGATAAGTCAGACAGGTGCTGTAATCTGGAGGGCACAGAGCTCAGCCTGTTTTCCAGCCTACGTTGGGAATGCTCATGCTCCAAGAAGAGAAAGTTTAGGTGAGGGCTGGTGGTAGGGCCATGAATAAGAAAATACCAAAACCAGCTGAAAAAAACGCATCCTCGTCAAAGATTTTGACAGGATATTTGTAATATGGTCTCCATTTGCTTCCTAGACTTTTTCAGACAAACCAAAGCAGAGGAGACCTCGCTGTAAAGAAACTGGAAAATTAGACATCAGCTCTCTGAATGGAGAAGAGAGGGTTCCTGCTGTCCCCAAGGAGCCAGGACTGAGGGTAGGAAGAAGGTCATGGAAGTGGGACATGGGAAACATCCTTGTTGAGCCTCACTTTGCACACTTTAGAGAAGGCTCCAGCTGGGACGTGGGTTGCTCGGTAACAACATTTTCTAGAGGACCAGACACTCCAGCACAGGCAGTTGATAAAATGATGACAATTGGTGCCCTGGGCATGTTTGAGCAGCAGTGTGACTCTCGCTGGTCATTTGTTTTCAAACTTTACTTCCTAAACTGTTAAACCGTTTCCAAAATTTGGTATTTTTATCCTAATTGTAGAATTACAAGGGAACAGAAACTTTAACCCTGGATAACATTATTTTTCCAGTGTTGAACAAATTTCATTATTGGAAATTTTTACTTCTCCAAAATCTTTTGACTACCATTTAATATATTTCCTAGTGCATCCTTGCTGGCAATGAAAAACAGCTGACACCAAGCACTGTCCTTTTCCTATTATAGAGTCATGAGACTGGAATCGACTTCAAAGGCATCTGCAGAATACTTGGAGTATAACGAATCTGAGTTAATTATAGTTTACAGATGAATATGAATTTGGACTAGAAAAATTATAACCTCTAGGGGGAGACAATAACGTTTCACTTGAAAATATATTGAGCATGGTCAGATTGAACATCAGTAAGCTTTTAACTTCCTTAAAGTGCATCCTACCCAAACAGGAGCTTCTGAAGATCCCAGTGGGAAGATTCGCTCTTCCTAGGCTGCTCCATAAACTCAAATTCTCCTGAGCATCATCTCTTTAGCATTCTAACAGCTGCAGCTTTCCTCAGTATGAATGCCTTTCTTGGTAGGCTTGCCTGAGTGATTTCTTATTTTAGCTGCAAAAGACCACCCACCCTAGTCATTATCCTTTATTCAGAAAGGAGTTACTTAACGTTCCCAAAGATCTTGTCACTGATTTTGTAATGCTCCCAGCAACTCCAGACAACTGCTCTTTCTCACCAGCCTCCCCTATCACTTTCACTAAGAGAGAGGTGTGGGCCCAGACCCCCAAGTTTGTCACATTGTAAAAGCCACTCTTTCCCCAGTCTTCCTTTATTCTCAAAAAAGTCTTTGCCAGCTTTCTCCAGACTTTTTTGTGCTTTTTGAGCTGATCCAGTTTTGATTTTATCCCATTTATCTTTCCTCAAATTTTCTTGTGTGTCAGCACATGGCAGGTATTGCCATGAAGCCATCAAATAAACACCATTGCCGCCTTATACTTCCTGAGCTCTTGGTTTACAGACATGTCAAAAAAAAAAAAAAAACTGTGTGGCTTCACCCTTGCCTTTCTCATTTCTTTTACATGTCTTAACAGTTTTCTTTGCTTTTCCCAGAAATTAATGTTCATGCCTCCTCTGCAGATGCTGACCCTTGCCAAAAGCCTCATTTCTAAACTGTTCTTCCAAGCCATTCTCTTCCCAGAGATGCATTTCCCTCCATTGTTAAATAAACACGTTCTCTGTCTGAGGCTTTTTTCTGTAAGGCAAAAACAGGAAGCACTTGTCCCTCTGGTCCTCTCAGGGTTACTTAGCCTTTCCAGCAGGAACTGGGCCACATGTTCAGCTTGGTTTCATGGGGCTACATGTCTTTCATATCTCCTCCTGACATGTGAGCACTTCAGGGAGTGCTGCATACCTCCCTCCCATTGAAACTCTGTGCAGTCAGACTGCTCTAACAAAAAGCTTACAAACAACAGTTTTTTTTTTTTTCTCACAGTTTTATAGTTGAGAAAATCCAAGATCAAGGTGCCTTTGGTGAGGAGCAAGAGCCCAATCCTTAAAAGCCAGCCATATTCTTGCTGTGTCCCTGTATGGAGTAAGGGACAGATGAGCTCATAAGGACAGATTTCTCATAAGGACATTCATCCCATTTGTGAGGGTTTAGCCTCTATGGTCTGATCACTCTAAAGGTCTCACTTCTTCATACCTTTGTGGGTAGGATTTCAACCTAGGAGTTTATGTCCAATCCATAGCAGAAATTATACCCTTTCTTCTAAAAGTAGATTAAAATGCCACAAGATCTCTTTGCTTCCTTAAAGCTCACATAATCCTCTGGTGTGCATGCTGTGGTTTGGCTGTGTGAGGTCCACAGACTTGGCATAACACAAGCTACACAGGAAGCAATGAGCCTTGACTTTATAATGCCCTATACATAGTGACTGCCTATTAACTATGTTGCTTATGTATGTTAACTAATGTGTCTAAATTTGTTTTACATTTATATATAGTTTTGTTTTCTGCTGAGTCATCTGACAGTAAATTGCAGATAGGACACTTTACTCCTTGATAATTTAGCAAGTACCTTCTAAGAACAGTTTTCTATGTTGTTATTGTAATTGCCATGCACATGAGTATTAGTAAATTCCAATATTTAATTCACATTCAGATTTCACTAGTTCTTCCAAAAGTGTATTTTCGAGTTTTTAGATCTTTCAGTTCATTTTGGTTTGATTTCAGGGATTTTAAGTGAGGTACTACACATTGTATTTGGTTGTGGAGTCTCTTTTTCACCCAGTATTTGTTGGACAGACCTACTAAGTTTTGTGGAAGGAATAAGAGAGCTTTGGTCATCACCTCTCTTTAGCTCCCACCTAAGAGTTTTAGAGTTAGAATAAACATGACCCTGTAGTCATGAGGAGTTCCTGCATGGCCATCTAGAAAAACAGCTTTGCCTCCTGTGTTGCTTGAATGCAAAGACTCTCTTCTTTTCCTTGCTTTCCCTCCCTCCCCTGGAAGAGGAAGCAGGTTTGTTCCCAGGGTATAATTACCAGGAGGGAGAGCTGCCACAGCCCGATCTGGCCACTGTGTGTGGTCGCCCACATGCTGGGAGGGGCACGGCCTGGGGTGGGCAGTAGCTGGTGACTGGAGTGCTGGCCCCTCTACAGAAGTGGTGAACACCGAGCTCCTCTGCCAGCATTCCTCTTGCTGTGGTGTAAATGAAGTGCTCCTCTCTTTACCCTAAGGCCTTCTTCTTGCTGCTCTCCAGAGCTGAAAGATTAAGAAAAGAAGAACAGCCTGTGCCTTCTTAGCACACTCTCATTTCTGTGAGGGCCCAGAATTCACTCTGGCTGTCAGCAAGGGAAGGGAAATGACATGTGTGGACATCCTCATGCCTGAGGAGTGCTCTATGCACTAAGCAGGCAAGGCCAGGGAGGCCAAAGGTCCTGCAGGAGATAGGTTGATCTTAAATGAGTTGTCTAGTCGTAGGATACCCTGATGAGGAGTTTGATTTGAATTTTGTTAAAGATCTGATTTATAGCAGATTGCTTGAAAATACAATGGAGGCATTATTCACCAAGTTGGGCTTACTTTATTCCTGAAAGGAAGACTTACGAGATCATACATGGCCTGCAGAGATATAAGGGAATGTGTGTGTATAAAAGAAAAAAGACAGTGTTGGACGTGCTACAGTCAAGAGGCCTCAGAGAAACACTGAGGAAAGTTGCTGTCTCTACCCAGGGCCCTGGCCAAGGTTGTAGGCAGCAAGGCAGCAGGAGTGCACAGTCTGGGCAGAGTGGCTGATCCGTAACAAGATGGGTTGGATCCATGAACGCAAGACAAACTGATGAAGAATCATGTTGTTAGTCCAGCCCCACCTGGAAGATCTTACTGTCTTTGGAAACAAGAACTAAGGGCTGGAAGAACAGCTCAGCAGTTAAAGTGCTTGCCTAGCAAGCACTGTGCAAACGCTAAGTACCTGAGTTCAATTCCCTAGCACTCCGAGATAAGCTGAGCGTGGTGGTGCACACCTGGAATCCCAGCACTCGGGAGATTGAGGCAGGCAGATTGCCCTGAGAACCACCCTGGACTACAGAGTGAGACCCTGTCTCAAAAGAATAAAGGAAGGAAGGAAGGAAGGAAGGAAGGAAGGAAGGAAGGAAGGAAGGAAGGAAACAAGGAAACAAGGAAACAAGAACTAGTTCAGATTTTCTCTCTAGTGACTTCCACAGAACCAGAGTGAGCGCTTGCCTACCCCACAGAGGAACAACTTAGTTCGGCACATAACAGGTAGCTGTCATGTTGAGAGTAAGAGGAGCGTGGAGTGATGCATTGTGGAAGGAGCCCTGGGCTTGTGCCTGCTCTGTTATATTCAGGCAATTCTTGCCCCTCTGGTTGTGCAAAGGAAGGAGAACCAAACATGACTTCCTGCTCTAGGGTGTTTAAGAAAAATCTTAAAGTTCCCATCATAGAACTTTTGACCATGATAAAATGAGTTGTCTTGAGTATTCTTTGAACAATTGAAGAACAGATGGAAGACTTCAAAAATAACTATCTGAGGACTTAGAAACGTTCAAATGCACATGCTTTCACCTGTCTGAATCTCTGAGCTCCTAGTGAAGTGGCAGTGACAGTAGTACTGAATCCCAGGATGTTGAATGATCAGCTGAGATGATGCAGTGGAGCCCTTGGATTGGCGCCTGCCACATGGTAGGTGCTTCTTTAGTAGCAGTTGATTAGTTGATTTTTCTGCTACTCTTTCTGTTACTACTACCCCTTCCTGAGTATTACTCTGCCAGATTCCTAGTGGCTTCTTGGGAGCTGTCTGCATATGTCTTCAGAGCTAGTTCCCTGAGAGCCGGAACCCAGTGTTGCCAACCATCCCTGCAACTACCTGTTAAGCAGAACTCTGTTGAATTTTCTAAGGGTTTTATTCTTTAATTCTTTTGGAAGAAGAGAATCGAACAGGAAATGTCAGAGCTGTGAATTGTAGCTATCTATCTATCTGTTTATTTTGTGGTGGCACTGTTGCTGAGGTTCAAACCAGGGCCTCGCACAAGGTAAGCACATGCTCAACCCATGAACTCCACCCCCTAGCCCTTAAGTAGCTTTCTTAACTGCTCTCAGTACCAGTCCCCAATCTTGTCCCTTAGGTATTGTTAACTTCTCACACTTTGTTCTCCACAGTCTCTAGAATTCCAGGACCTAACAATAGAATTTTTCTAGTCCTTCTGATGTCTCTTACTGAGACCTGCACCCCTTTTCTTGTCCCAAGTGTTTGCAGTATTGAGGAGTATGGTGAGGTCCCTGTTTCTGATTCTCAAAGACAAGGAAGCCCTATGGGCTTGTGGAGCCAGATCCTTACTATCCAGTCACTCCAAACTGAAAGGGAAGGCATTTGCGCAAAGGATTATAGGGAAAAAAAAAAAAAAACAGCAGATGCCCGTTATACGGACACCTGGGCTCCTTCAAAGCTGGTGGTCAATTAAACTTTTCCACCTGACACTGCCCTGCTCACTCTGCATTCCAACACACCACCAACCTGAGCCTTCCTTGCTGCCTCTTACTCACTGCCACCACTAAGACATTCTGCTCCAAACCCCTCAAGTTCAACACGGATCTTCTGTATATTGAAGAAGTGAATGCTGCCTTCTATCTTAATTATTGTTTGATTGCTGGGACAGAATACCTGATATCCCCAGCATAAAGGAAGGAAGATATACTTTAGCTCACAGTTTCAGAAGATCTCATATAGTCCATTCTTGCATGGCTGGCAATGGTGGAAGCACATAACAAAATTCTAGTCAGAGAAAAGCTCTTCATAGGGGGCTGGAGGAATTGCTCAACAGTTAAAGCACTTGCCTGAAGTGCAAGGACCTGAGTTTGATTCCCTAGCGTCACATAAACTGGTTGTCGTGGCACATGCCTATAATTCCAGCAGTGGGGAAGCTGAGGCAAGAGGATTGCTGTGAGTCTGAGACCAGTCTGGGCTACTTAGTGAGTTTACAACCAGCCTGGACTACAGAGACCCTATCTCAAAGAAAAAGTCAATGGGGAAAACAGAACTAGTGTAAATGCCCCTCCAGGTCATATCCCAATCATCTGCACATTCCAGATCAAGCCTCAGTGTTTCGCCCCTTGTGGGTCAAGGCCCAGTGATCCACCCCTTCTAGGCCACTTCCTCCTAATCTTCTGTACCCCCCTAATCTACCGCATACCTATAATCCACCACTCTGACAGGGTCGCACCTCTTAATAACATACAGTTCCATAGGCATTCCCTAACATCCAAATGCTTTGAGGGGGATATTCCATATCCAAACCATGACACCTTCTGATGAAGGAATTACAGCCATGAGTCTCAGTGAGACTTGGTGCATACTCAGTCTGGTTTCCAGCTCCTAGCTCTCTGCTAGCATCTCACAGTTGGAGCCCTCCTGCCAATGAGAGTATCGATGACAGGCAATCTGGTTGTTCCTAGGCCACCAAAGCTCGGTTTTTGAGGGAGAAGCGTCTGGGCCTGCAGGAAGAAGATACTCCTCCCACTGAGAGCCCTGATTCAGGGAGCTGGCCAGTACAGAGTGCATCATCACTCCCAGCCGACAACCTTCCATCCAGTAACCTTCAACATCTTGTGTTTCTTTGTCCTTTTTCAGGGATTTCTTCCAGAAAATAAGTTCAGTCACACCCTGAATGAGCCTCTTCTTCGGGATCCAGGTCCCCGTAGGAGGGGGAGACGGCCTCGGAGTGAACTCCTAAAAGCTCCATCCATTGTGGCAGACTCTCCCTCTGGAATGGGGCCACTGTTCATGAATGGGCTGATTGCAGGAATGGACCTGGTAGGATTGCAGAATGTGAGAAATATGCCAAGCATTCCTCTCACTGGGCTGGTGGGCTTTCCAGCAGGCTTTGCCACCATGCCGACCAGTGAAGAGGTCAAAAGCACCCTAAGCATGCTGCCCATGATGCTGCCAGGCATGGCCGCAGTGCCCCAGATGTTTGGTGTTGGGGGACTCCTCAGCCCTCCTCTGGCAACCACCTGCACGTCCACTGCTCCAGCATCTCTTGCAAGCACAACAAAAAGTGGTACAGCAGCCACTGACCAGACTGCAGAGGGCAAGTCAAGCAGCCGTGATATAAAAACAGACACGCTGGCTGAAGACAAGCCTGCTCCTAGTCCATTTTCTGATCAATCTGAACCCGCAATAACTACTAGTAGTCCTGTGGCTTTTAACCCATTTCTCATCCCAGGAGTATCTCCTGGACTGATTTACCCATCTATGTTTCTCTCTCCTGGCATGGGCATGGCTCTGCCGGCCATGCAGCAGGCCAGACACTCTGAGATAGTCAGTGTGGAGAGCCAGAAGAGGAAGAAGAAGAAAACAAAGGGAGACAACCCGAACCCCAATCCGGAGCCTGCTCCCAGGTGTGAAAGGGAGCCAGGCGGTGATCACAACTGTACCGAATCCAGTACGCCTTTGCCTCTAGAGAGAGAACATGTGGTACAGGCTGGGGAAGGGGGACTCAAGAACTCCAATAATGACACCAATTAGAAATTTTTCATTTAAGAAGTTATTGTGACTTGTAAGTTTCTTATCCCATAAAGGTTTGTTACTTCCCTCATTTCACCTTCATAAGAACCTGTGTTTTCATAAGTAATACGACCTACCTAATTTCCTGTCTGAGAACTATGGTAACAGATGTTAATAGTTGCAGGGTCTTGCCACTTCATTAGATAAGTGTTGTCTACCTAGACTAGGGGGCACAGAATTCTCATTCTGTTATCCAGTCATTCATTCCAACGATCCTAGTTAATACAGTACTTGGTGACACGCCCTACCCTCCTCTCTTCCAAGTTTCCCACTTAGCTGAGGAAGAAAATGGCAAAAGAAAGCTTTCTAGGGGTTTACCATTGAAGGGTTGAAGAACAGAGACAAGAGTTCTTCTTCCATGAGCCAGGTATAATAGGAAGAATGTAGCGAGGAAACCAAAAAGCACAGAAAAAGGAAGTGCTGGTGCATATTTTTGAGTTTAAAATATGTCCCTATTTTATCAGGATTACTAAGTAGTATAGTCCAAAGTATATAACAGTTGAAAATGCATATGTTGATTTCTTTATTTGAAAAAACAATCTTGGTGGTAGTACAATATCCCCCTTTAGGATTTTTTAGACACCTGCAACAAAAACAAAACACTGGCTGACGAGGTGTTATTTTATATGTACCCATATCACCCCTCTGCCCAGTTAAAAGGAAACTTAATCAGAAAAAAAAAACCATATACTTTGAGTTGCCGCCAGCTACCGGAGTGTGCGAGGGCTCGCGCTGCAGAGCCACCTGCTGCTCAGCAAGCACACCACTAATACTCCGCTCTCGCTTCCTTCTCCCAAGGACTTCTCTTGCATTAATACGCTTCTCTGTGTTCAAAGAATCCTAATGTATTATTTTGTGCTTTCCTTCACCAAGAATAAAGCGTTTTAGAGCTTGGGAGAAGATAGTCACTCCACACTTGCTAGGTTCTGTCGTTAGAATTATTTGAAGTTGTCAAAATGCATGTACCACCTTTTTACACAACAACCATGGAAAGTTTTTTCCCTTCTGTTCTGTTTATATCTTACCGTTTGGCCCAAATTCCAAATTATCAGTTAGCCGAGATTGTTGCCAGTCAGCAGTACTCTCCCTTCTGCGCTTCCCCATGCTCAGGGACTGAGTGGGGAAGAACTCGCCGAAGCAGCACTTCCCGTTTTCTTTTGCATTCCCACTCATGTCACATCCCTCCTGATGCTCTTCTCCTTCATGGACAGTTCACGCTTGGAGACTTGAACCGTGGCTAGGGTTCAGCACTCTGGGGGCGCAGGGCTCCCAGCGCTGTTGTGTTACAAGTGTCGCTGGTACAAGTTTCACTTTTTGTTGTCACAATTTACTGTATTTTTTACTGTTTCTGTTATAGTTTTTGCTATTTATCAGAAGGTCCAAAAGTTTGACATAACTATTTCAGTTTGCATTATTTATTTATGATGCTTTTATCATTGTCTTTTATACATTTGGAATTATAAATTATGTAAATGTAAAAAATGAGCATCTCAAAGAAGTCTGTTAAATTATGATCAAAGAAGTCAATCAAATGTATTTTCAAAAAGAGGAGCCCCAATTTTATGAATTAGAGAGAAAGAAATTCCATAACTGAACCTATAAGAAAAAACTGATAATAGAATAAATCCTATTTAATGACATCCTTGTAGTCTAGACAGCCTATAATGCTGACAACAGATTTCTTAGAAATGCTGCTCTCTCTATTTAACTAACATTTTGTTCAGTTTTGCCTCCAGTGGAAGCAGAAAGGGTTTTTTCAGCTGTTAAATCCTAAAAAAATCAATATAATTTATTTATGTAAAAGAAAAAAATCACTCAATTGATATATTTTTGAACCTTTTAAGTGCTAATTTTCTTTTTATCAAGTAGAAAAAAATGTATTTGCCCTAAATCCTTAAAATACAAATGCTATAAAGATTCCTGTATCCTGAAAGCCTTACTGCATATGCGTATTATAGACATCCAGCTCAGTCTGGGTTTCTTTGTCGTCCTCCCATTGTTGTTTTGTATGGAAAAGCTGCTTTCCCAGGTTCCACTTAAACCTCCAGTAGGTCACAGGGTTCAATGTGGACCTGATGTAAAAACCCACCAGCATGCGCAACCCTCTTGTGATATCTTGCCAAACCTGTATGTTAGCTCTCGGGTGTTTAGGCTTCTGTTTGACTGCTGTTGTGACCCTGTTTTTGCAAAATGAAACTGACACTCTATGGATTATTTGCTCTGTAAGACATAAGTGCTTCTTATTATTTTAACGTCTCCAAGAGCAAAAGCCAAATTTAAATTCTCTTAAGCAAACTTGAGCCTTCTCATCTAGCTCCATGTCACTCACGGCCATAATTTTCTTTGATCGTTCTTCACCCAATGTCTCACATAATAAATTGTCTGTGGTCTTGATCCTGGATTTTAAAAAAAAAAAAAAGTTTAAAAGTCAAATTTGTATTTGAGGAATTCAGTGGCACTTGCATGTCTCTTGCAGCCTGGGCCTTTTATGAATGCATCATGTGCACGTGAGGAATTTACTTTCTTCCCGAGGTGCCTGATTCGGTGCCTGATTCGTGCTGGGTACCCTGTTGAGGCTTGATGAATATTCGCCCATGAAGATTGGCCTGGCCCATCTCAGCCTATCAGGGCACTGTTTTAAAGCACCATGGAAAAGAGGGGGCAGCACAGCTCCTGCTCCCAATCCCAGAGCTGAATGCTGTCAGTTGATGCCTTGCCAACACCACTTTTAAATTCCATACCAGAAGCCCTGCCTCAAGCCACGCATCTGTGACTTCTAAGGAACCTAGACTTACATGGGTTGGAGCAGGTCCATAGGACAGGAGACTTTAATAGTGGAAGTTCTCAAGGCTTTCTAAGAACTTTGTGGTCCCGGGCTGGAGGAATAGATCAATGGTTAAAGCTAGCAAGCGTTGCACAAGCACTCAAATACCCAAGTTTAGTTTCCCAGCACCATATAAGCTGGGCATGGTGATGCACGCCTGTAATCTTAGCACTCGGGAGGCCAAGGCAGGAAGATTGTCCTTAGACCAAGGCCAGTCTGGGCTACACAGTGAGTTCAGAACCAGCCTGGACTACTGATTGAGACCCTGTTCTCAAAACAAAGAAGAAGAACTTTGTGGTCCTTAGCTTTGGGAAGCATGGTTCTCAACCATTGGGGCTGATGGGAAAGCACTCAAATCTCATTAAGGCTCAGCAGGAGCCTGATCCAGCCTTACTTTGTTGAGTCCCTGAAAGACCCTAGAGAACAAGAATGGCCGAACGTGGTGTAGTTGTTAGAATAAGGGTTAGGGCCCTCTGCTACATTTTTCAAGTGAGAAATACTACTACAGGCTTCATAGATCGATCTCTTAAGACTTAGGGAACCCTCCTACAAGATAGAGTAGTAACTTATGCAGAGTAAGTAATAAAGTCTTGATTTCCTTTTTTACTCAGACCCTGTACCCATAGATCCTACATCCTTACAGTAGAGCAGAATGTGTAGTTAGTCCAGTACACTGGACCTCATTTTGTGACCTCGTTTTGTCCTCACAACATCATGGGATCTGGGTAGAGGAAGGCTGTAGTTAATCTACCTAATGAAAGCCAACAGGCTGCCAAGGCTATCTCATCAGCCACGGAGAACAGAGTTAGGACTCGATCCCATGATCTCACTAGCTGGAGAAGACGGCACCTAGGCCTGGCTTTGATAAAGCTGAGGGAGCGAGTTGCCCACAGAAAAATTGACACTGGGAAAAACTGGACACTTGGGAAAATGAGCACAATCCCTGGAAAACTTTTTAAAATGGCTTCTTAGAAGTATTATTGTTGATTTGCCTGATCTGAAAACAATGGAGTTCTTTCTCGTATCAGAAATGGGACTTAACCCAGCCCAGTGACAAAGATCTAGCAATAGATTTTAGACTGGTTGTGTTCTTGGCTTCTTCAAACCTATTCTCTGAGATTCAGGAGCTCAAAGGCAGGGCCAGAGCGAACAACTCATACTTATACTCGATAACTTGCAAGTTATCTGTGGGAAAAGATGGGAAATAGGGGAAGGGTAAATTATGTCCTAGCTCCTACTAGGGAGAGCCTCCATGAGGTCATGGAGATAGAAACTAAAGGTGGCTGTAACAAATTGGTGTCCCCAAACTTACTGGTATGTGAGATCTGACTCAGCCTTGCCCCAAGCCCTGGAGGACAAATGGAAGGAGCGAAATTGAGGAGAAGGGAAGGACGGTGGAGGCCCTTGGACAGTGGAAAGGGATCAATACCACTACCTTCTCAAGTTTGTTTCCTCATCTGTAAGATGGGGATGAGTACAATTTGTACCTACAGGGCTGTTGGTGGGGTTGAGGAAAACCGTCAGTGTCACGCACTGAACACTGCTCATTCTGTTGTGAGTGATGTATCTTTATTTCTTTTGAATAGCCAGTGAGTATGGATTACCAGCCCCAGTGGAAAGAGGAAAATGAAGGATGAGGAAGGGGCAGAGACGATCTTGCTCAAGTCCCAAGGCAAGTACAGAGGGGATTTGGGATTGGATTTAAAATAGTGTAGGAAACAGGCTTTCTGGCCTGACTCTATCCCAAGAGCCCTACACACAGAAGGGCAGGTTGCTTTCCTTGTGAGCCCATATTCTGAGTGGATTGAAGGGATGAAGAGGCTGTTGTGGAGCTGGCGACAGAGAAACTTGAATATGTGAAGCCTTCTATGAAGAATTACCAGATTTAGGGGAGAGAAAACATGGCCAGTTAAATCAGAGTTTCAAAATAATACTTTTTTAGGATATTCCACATGGTATTTACTATATACTTAAACAATAAAAAAGTCTTTTATCTGGAATTGAAATTAAGATGAGGTATTCTACATTCTGTCTGTACTAACAGCACCTATGTACTCTGGGCAATTCCAGTAACTGAGGTTTGTTCAAAGTGTTTTATGGCCACGATCTCAATCCCTCTGGTAATTCTTTGAAAGTATATATACGAGGGAACTGAGGCCCAGAGAGACTAAATGACTTACAGCCATCTAGCTGGTCAGTGGCAAAACTGAAATTTAGAACCCTGGACTAATTCGAGAGCCATACACTCGCCAGTGGGGAAGCCAGGAAGGGGAATAGGTTGCCCCTCCACACAGCAGAGTCATAAACATACTGTGAGCAGGAAAGAGGGACTCTGCTGACCCAGGCTACCAGTTAGAGCAGCAGGAAACAACTCCCAGGGAAGAAATAGTTCTTTTCCTTTCCTGTTGGGTGGTATTGGGAGGCCTCTGAGCTGGTGCTCAGCTAAAGGACATGTTAATGTCCAGTCTCAGACTCACCACCACATGTGGGGTCATGTGAAAAGCAGCAACCCTTGGAAAAGAGATATGGCAGAGACTTGGTCACAGCTCAGATAGATCGGTCTGAGTAAGGATGTGAAGATTTCTGGGTTAAAGGGGAGGTAGCACATCTTACCTAATTGTGCTCTGACTGTGACCTCTCACCCCTGTCAGTGCCAAAGTTTGCCACAGCAGTGCTTGTTGGTGCCTGCTCCACAGGTGCCAGCCCTCAACAGCCGTGAACTCATCGTAGCTTGTTCCCCAGCTCAAGTCATTGGTCACCTGCCTTTGTTAGTATGGCCAGTGAGTAGAAAAGCAAGAATCTAGAGATAGGTCAATTTCAAAGTCTAGTGTCCTTCCTCTGGCCTTGACTTTGTACATGAAGCCAAAGGCTCTACTCACAAGATTGACATTTATAAATTACAGAGAAAAAGAACTATAAGCATGAAAATTATATCAAATTCAAATTTCAGTCACCGTAACTAGAGTTTTATTGGAGCATAGCCACAATTACTTCTTTACAGATTGTCTATGGCTGCTTTGGTGCTGCATATGTGGTTATCACAGAGGTCCTGTGGCCTGCAACACCAAAAATAACTCACTACCTGGCCCCTTTACAAAGTTTTCCGACTTCTGTTCCTTTCTATTTATGTATCTATAATGTCATTTCTGTTAATAGATTCAGTGCAAAAACTAAGTCGTTTAAATATTTTCATATTAAGCATGTGGGTTTGTACAAATATGAGTCATACAAAAGAGTGTGAGATTCATAACTACTTTCAAGATAAAGCTGCCAGAATGAAAGACCTCTACAATGAAAACAATAGTATTCTAAATAAAAGAGATCGAAGAAGACATTAGAAAATGAAAAGATATCCCTTGCCCCAGGACAGACAGAACCAATATTGTCAAAATAGCCATACTACCAAAACTGACGTACAGATTCAATGCAATTCCGATCAAAATACCAGCAGCATTTTTCACAGAACTAGAACAAAACACTGCTAAAGTTTATAAGCAGCCAGAAGAGACCTAGAATAGCCAAAACCATCCTGAGCAACAAGACAAAGGCAGGAGATATCACAATTGTAGATCTCAAGTTACATTACAAAGCAGCCGTGGCCAAACCACATGATACACCAAAGAAAAACAGGTGGACCAGTGGAACAATTAAGGATGCAGAGACACCCTGGACACCATTAGCGAGAGGGGCCAAAACATGCTGGATAAAAAAGCCTCTTTAACAAATGGTGCTGGGAAAAAACGGTGTTTCACACAAAGAGGAATGAAACTAGACCCACATATTTCACCCCTTATCAAGACTGATTCAAAATAGTACAAAGACTTAGGTATTAAAATAGAAACAGTGAACCAGCTGCAAGATAAAATAAGCAAAACTCTTGAAGACATAGACATATACAAGGGCTTTCTCAGCACAACATACACAAGGATTTTCTGTTGCACAAGAGATAACACCAAGAATCAACAAGTGACATTATGTCAGATTAAAGAGCTTCCCAGCAAAGGAACTATCAACAGAATGAAGAGAGTACTGACGGAATGGGGAAAAAATTTTGCCAGCTACTCTTCAAGACTGAGGGCTAGTATCTAGGCTATACAAAGAAGTGAAAAAATTTCCTAAAAATAAAAGACTCGGTCAAGAAGTGGGCAATTGAAATGAATACACACTTTTCAGAAGAAATTCAAATAGCCAAAAAATACATGAAAAGATGTTCACCTCGAGCCAGTAGAGCAGTGCAAATCAAGAAACACTGAGATTCCATCTTCCAATAACAATGGCTGTTATGAAGAACTCAAGCAATTGTTGATGAAGTTGTAGGGGAAAACCCTTCTGTACTGTTGGTGGGACTGTAAACAGGTACAACCATTATGGAAAGCAGTGTGGATATTCCTCAAAAAACTGAAAATAGGTATTCCGTTTGACCCAGCTATGCCTCCCCTGGATATCTTTCCAGATGAGTTAAAGATATAATACAACAGTGATACATGCATACTCATGTTTAGAGTAGCACTTAATAGCCAAATCCTGGAAGCAGCCAGTATGTTCATCAACAGGTGAATGGATAAAGAAGATGTGCTATATTTTCACAATGGAGTGCTACTCTGCCCTAAAGAAAAATAAATTTGGATCACTTGTAGGGAAGTGGATGCACCATTATAATTGACTCGGTTGCTCAGGTTGGCTTTAGACCATTATGCTTATCTAAATGAATCATACACTAAAAATCACATAGTTTCTCTAATATGAGAAACCTAAAGTACAAATAAGTAAACGAACCAAATAAGATTAATGGTTGGAGACAGATAACTTTTGTGGAGAGAGAGAATATAGCCAGAGGTAAGCAGGTGGGAAGAGAGGAAGGGACCTAATGATCAAGATGCGTTGTGTATATGCACCAATTTCCTCAAGTTGAATGTAATTATTGTGTATCTTTAACACATACTAATAATTTAGAGGGGAGAAAAAGATAAAACTGCTAGGCCCTGTGCCACAAGCCTGTATCCCAGTGCTCGGAGAGACTGAGGCAAGACAACAGTAAGACTGAGCCCAGCCTAGACAACCTCGTGACTTGGTGAGGCCCTGTCTCAAAATTAAAAATCAAAATGGGGCTGGAGGAATGGCACAGCAGTTAAAGGGCTTGCCTTGCGAGCACAGGATCCTGAGCTTGATTCCCCAGCACCACGTGAGCCGTGCATGGTGGTGCATGCCTGTAATCCCAGCACTTGGGAGGCTGAGGCAGGAGGATCGCCATGAGTTCAAGACCAGCCTGGGCTACAGAGTGAGACGCTGTCTCAAAAAAGAAGAAAAATCAAAAGTGGGCTGAGTACATATAGCTCAGTGGGGAGGCCTTGACCTGTTGAGGATCTGCCTAGAAGCCCCCAGGGCATCTTTTCACTTTGGAAGAAAAGTTGGAGCTGCCCTGCTTTGCCCTCTCCATACTGGGTATTACTTGTCAACAGCCACAAGAGGAGAGTCAGAGGAAGACATACATGAAGATGGCAGTGGACAGGAAGTTTTTAAAGAAAGGACTCAAAAAGTACAGGAAGAAGAGAGTTGGGAAGACACAGAAAGGAGATCAGAAAGCAGAACTCCCGTGACTTGATAAGGAGACGACAAAAGAGACCTCAGTAGGTGGCGGTGAGTTGCACCGGCAAACTGGGCCCCATAGAGTGGGCCACAGGGAGGCCTCACAGGAACAGACTTGGCAGGTGAGCCCAATGATCACGTTTCCAACCCAGAGCTCGGGCAATAGGAAAGCCGGGCATGAGGAACTGAGTCAAGAAAGCGGTGGATCTAAGCTCATACCAGGTGGTATGGCCTAGGCTGCCTAGAAGCCATGTCCTAAGAAGCAGAAATCAGAGAAAGATAGAAAAGAGCAAGGGGATCTATCTTGTAGCATGAGAACCCCCTCATTCCTCCCATTCCCAGTGGCCAGGGCAGCAGGTATACCCCATGAGCACATGGGCTGTGTGACCAGCCTGACCCACATCTGATTACTGGTTAGCTGGCCTCATAGAGGTACCAGCCTCTTGGAAGCAGGCTTGGGGATGCCCAGGCTCTTTTGCAGAGAGGGTCATGCTGGCTGTGCCTTGCTGTTGGTAACCTGTAAGTCAGGTTTTGGGTTGGGACTGACCCACAGAATGATTAGATACAGTAGTCATTGCCCCCTCCTGACTTAGCACCAGGTAGGGAAAGTTTGGGCAGTGGTTTGGTACACTGCATTCAGATGTCCTGTTGGCCTGTGTGCACTTGTGAAGGTGTTGTTAGTGGCTTCTTGAATAGCCATAGGTGACAGTAGAGGTGTGGGACATAAGGCCCTGGAAGTACCACAGTTTCAAAACTGAAAGATGAGGACATATCCAATCACAGCCTGGTAAATTTGCATCAACCCTAGTGAGCAAAGTTGCACATAGAATTTTTTTCAGTCTGGGGATTTACCTTGAGCCTTCACACTGAGCTTCACTCCCAGCCTTGTTTTGTTTTGTTGTTTGTTTCTTTGTTTGGATTTTTTGAAACAAGGTCCCACTAAGGAGCTACATTACCTAGGGTGGGCTCAAACTTACGATCTTCCTGCCACAGTTCCCAGAGTGCTGAGATCTGGGGTTACAAAGAATTTTTAAAATTTTATTCATCTCCTTCAGCTGCAATAATATTAATACCATAGACTGCATGGTGTAAACACAAATCCAGGATCAAGACTTAAAGGTCATTTGGGTTTCAGGTGAGGGCTCACTTTTTGGCTTGTAGTCATTCTATCATTGTGTGCTCACAGAGCTCCTACCCAGTGTAGGCACTTGGAGGAAGAAAGAACACGCTCTGGTATCCCTTCTAAGGACACTGATCCTTTTGGGCTAGGGCTCCACCCTTAATGACTTCAGTGACTCTTAATCACTTCCGTAGACAGGATTCTGTGTCCACATAGAGACAGGCTGGAGTAGGGCCTCAGTGTGTGGGATGGGAAGGAAGGACAAACATACAGTCCATAGTGTTGTACCTAGGGTTTACCAGTGGACAAAACAGCACCAGGCATTTGTCTCTACTTAAATGGCTGTACACAAACGAAGCTAAGAAATAGGTTTATGGGGCTGGAAGAATACCACAGCAGTTAGTGCACTTGCCTAGCAACCACATGGCCCTGAGTGGCACATGCGTGTAATCTCAGCACTCAGGAGGCTAAGGCAGGAGGTTTGCTATGAATTTGAGGGTAGCCTGGACTACATAGTGAGTTGACAACTAGCCTGGTCTACAGAATGAGACCCTGTCTCAAAAAGAAAGAATGAGAAAGAAAGAGGTCTGTGTCTTATCTGGGGAGACTTCCATGACTCACGGGCTATTTTCTCAGGTATACCAGTGGATATAAACTCACATGCCTGTGTTGACGTAGGTGATATATCTGAGTGACATGGGTGAGATTGAAGGCAATAAAAGTTGATGGAAACTCAGCATCTCTTGCCCTAACTACAAGGACTAGCTGGTGCCAACCATAACTAGTGGATGCCAGACAGGAGTGCAGGCTCTGTGTTGCCTGGTGTTTCATTCAACGGAGAATGGAAATTCAGATATTTATGTAAAATCCCCTGGTTTTTTTTTTTAAGTGTGTGCAATACGTTCAGTTTTTGTTTTCATATCCCACTAAGCAGACACATACCTGTCTGCAGATTGCTGCATGAGTAATTGCAGAGCCACGGGTATTGATGGGCTCCTGATACAAGCAGCTGGTGACACGTGGGAATACAGAAGAAAGGGATATGTAGAGGGTGGTGACTCTTCTGTCTTTCACTGGGATGTCAGCTGGCTCTCAAAATAGGCCACCGCGAAGGGTTCAGGAAGTCAAGTCAGCGCAGCCCAGAAGCCAGGCTGAAGCAGCTTCACAGTCTCTTTGCTCTGACCAGTCATTAGGTCCCACAACGTGGTGGTCCTTTATGGGAGATACGACTTTGGTACCCTTCTCTCAGGACGAAGACTGTGCCCTTACCCACCTCTGTCCTCAGCATATTTGGGCTCCAGAATCCTCAGGGACTTGCAAAGAAGGAGCGGTCTTGCTAGAGTCCCCTGCAGGGCTGAAAGAGAGGAAACAAGCAGGTCCGGAAAGCGGTGCAGGCAAGGTCTCAGCACTCAGGAAGCGTTAAGCCTCTTTTCTGCCTTGGGCCTACCGAGGGGCCAGAACAAGACGACTCTATCTGCCTGGTCACCACTCCACCCACCCGCCTCCACCTCCCCTCTGGCTTTGACCCAGGCTTTTCCATTCACAGGTTCCAGACTTTCCAGGCCTCAAAGCCCGGGGACCAAGGCTGGGTGAGTGCCTTCAGTGGGAGGAGAGAAGAGAGAGCCATTGGCAGGGTCAGTCTCCACTGAGAGACAGGGTCTCATTCTGTAGACCAGGCTCATTGTCGACTCACTATGCGCCATAGGAACCAGCCTCTTTGAGGGATCCCATTCATCTCCAGCGTCTCGACGCCTCCTGGAGCCAAGTCCTAGCCACAAAAGTCACTGGTCCTACTCCTGAGCATCTGCTATCTGTCCTTCCCGTATAGCCACAGCCTCTCCTTTGGCACAACCACAGGCCTCTCATCAACAGGCCAGTGAGAGCCACGTAAACTGTGTGCCCTGAGCTGCTACTCCAGATCCGTTTTTATCCCACCAAATACCAAAAGACCACTGTGTCAACAGGGAGGGGAACCCCAAGTAGCAGTGGAAGGTAGTAGTGTGGAAAGGTCCTCCCATGTGCCTCTGCGGTGCTGTGTGAATCGAGCCTGAGGCCCCCTGAACCTGAGTCAGGCAAGAACTGGGGAAGAAACACCCCATACTCAGTCACTGGTTTAAAGTCAGAGCTTTGGACTCCCTGCAGACTTGGAGAAGGAGGAGCCAGGCCTTGGAGCCCAGCTGCCTGCAAGGGGGACAGACCCAGGGTGTTTCCATAGAAGGTTCTCCAGGGCCTTGAGCTGCAGGATCCCAGAAAAGGACTGGCTTCCCTGTGGCCTAGGGCTTCTCTCTGGACCTGTTTATGCAGTGGATGTTGAACTCCCTAAGGCTAGGTTCTCACTCCGCTGTCACCCTGGCCATGAAACTGAGGTCCTGTGCCACCCTAATGAGGGTAGGAAGTCTTCAGACTTAAGTTTATCCTCAGGCTGCAGGGTCCTTCCTGGCTGAAGTAACTGATGTTCCCATTTGGTCTTGAGACTTGCAGCTGGGGTCTGGAACCCCCCAGGCAGGGTCCCCACCTTCCTGTTAGGCTGTTCCCCGTGAGCCTTTTTGTAAGGAGTTTGGCTGGGAGCCAGGGAAATTTTGGAAAGTGTGTTGGCCAAGCCAAGCTGTACAAACCTGTCTTCCATCCAGAGTTGAAAGAAGCCAGGTTGTTCCCAAATGCAGAAGCAGGGGCAGGAGATGGAAGAAGGAAAAGAGCTATTTTAGGAGGCCTGGTACACTGCAGAGCCCCCAGCAGCAGCCTGGAGAAGGATCAGGGAGGTACAGCCAGAGGCAGCAGAGCTGAGAGGATGGTACCAGGTGTCCTGTAAGCACACACATGAAACATGCAACCACCCCGCCAGCGGAGTTAGGTGCAAATGTGGCTACACAGATGTCAAAGCTTGCAAATACATACAGACATACACCGATGTATATGGAAGTATGTCTAGGTTTATACCTAGCCACCCAAGCTGTGAGGATGTGCATAAACATGCTTACACATACAGCACAGGTACCCAGACATAGAAACCTAAAGAAGTACTCAGAGAGGCACACTGCTGCCTGAGCAGTGTACTGCCAAACTCAGGAGGCCAAGAGGGCCTGAACTGCCTGTCCATCCAGCTGTCTGAGACCCAACACACATGTGCATATGTGTACACACACTCTGGGAGGGAACCACTTCCTTCATGGGAAATTTTTGGATCCAGCACAACATGCAATTGAGACCTTGTGCTGGGAAAGAAAGCGCCTTTGTCTGCTGGGACCAGGCTGAGGGAGCAGCTGCAGCCTGCTCCGGGATAAGGGCCAGGCCAGTTCCCCACCCTGGAGAGGAAGGTCAGGTCAGGATTTGGATGGGAAGGCAGAGAACTGGGTCCTCTGGCTAGTCCTGCCACCAATCCCAGTGTCTGGATGGTGGCATAAAGCCTAGAAAACCAGTTGCCACCTCCCCCATGCCCCGCCTCCAGCCATTCTCACCTCTGACCCTGGTCTGTCTGGCTCTGTCCCCAGAACAACAGTGGTTCTGACCTTCAGCCCTGTGCTATGCTGACCAGACTGAGGCTTCTGCTGTCCTGGGCTATATGCCTGTGGTGTGCCTTTAGCCTCTCTCTCTCTCTCTCTCTCTCTCTCTCTCTCTCTCTCTCTCTCTCGTAGCAGAGTGAAAAAAAGTCAGGCTCTGGAATTAGAAAGATGTAAAATTGATAATCCTGTACTTTGGCAGGCTGAAACAAGATGACTGCAAGTTTGAGCCCAGCCTAGACAACTTAGCACAAAAAAATAAAAATAAAAGGGCTGGGGATGTGACCTAGTGCACAGGCACTGGGTTTAATCTCTAGGAAAGGAAGGAAGAAAGAGAAAAAGGAGAGGAAGAAAGAAAGGAATAAAGGAGTCCTAGTTGTATCACTGTACCTGGCTGACTTTGAGAACACATCAAGTGCTTTTAAGATGTAAATTTGAGCTTTTGTTACTTTGCCTGATAAAGTGTCCATGCTCAAAATATAGAGGCAGTTCCTCCTTACTGGCCCCCAAGTGTTCAGTGTCTTTTGATGGACACAGTCTCCTCTGGACCTGGGAGGGCTGGCCTTGTCCTTGCAGTCCCAGCACCCTGCATTTTCTGCTGCTGCTGGGGTCCCCTACAGAAGAGCAGGCCTCAGCACCTGGCCATGTGGCCCTCTACATAGAGGGGCCAGTACCCTCAGCACTTGCTCATCACTTTATGAAGGCACCTGCCCCCTATCCCAGGCCCTGCCTGACATCTGCCTAGTTGAAGTGTTGAGAGGTAACTGGGAGGTGTGTGGGTGGCAGAGGATTCACCCTCATGAAGGGATTAACACTGTTCTGAACTCACAGTGGGTTCATTCTTGCAAGAGTGGGCCATCCTAAAGCAAGGCCACTTTCATGTTGTTTCTCCCTTGGGCACATACCTGCCTTTCCCCAGTGTCATGACGTAGTACAAGGCTCTCACCAGATGAAACTACCCAGTATTGGCCTTCCAGCTTCAGGAAGTGTAGTCTAAATAAACTTCTTTCCTTTATAAATCACTCAGTCTTGGGCTAGGGGGTATAGCCCAGCAGTTAAAGTGCTTGCACAGCAACCACAAGGCTCTGAGTTCAATTCCCCTGATTCACATAAACTGTGTGTGGTAGTGCATGGCTGTAATCTGAGCACTTAATCCCAGCACTTGAGAAGCTGAAGCAGGAGGGTTGCTGTGTGTTCAAGGCCAGCCTGTGCTGCCTAGTGAGTTCAGGACCAGCCTAAACTGCAAACAAGATTATCCAATCTCAGTTATTCTGTCATAGTAACAGAAGATGGACTAAGAATGTGATTTAACCTTGGGAGACTCTCTAAAATAATTTAAGCACACTCCAGACACACTTTGGGAACTCATTCTGATCACTCAGGAAGTGTTTACCAAGGGCCTTCTTTACTACACTAGCTGCTGAGATTCATCAGTGAACAAATAGACCAAAATATCTGGCCCTGTGGGTAGCTTTCAGGTTCCCCACACCACAGCTGTACGTCTTCAGCCTCACACATTCTCATAAACTGTAATCACTATGGCAAACAGTGCCACCACGAAATTTAAGTATGTCACTACCATCCCTTTTCTTGGCACCAGGTAGTTCCCTTCTAGTCTGTGAGACTATCAGGTAGGGACATTCCTGGCCCAGAGCCTAGTATGAGCTTTTTATTGTAGATTCGGCAAAGGCTTTCCATAGTTCAAGTGCATTCAGGTACCAGTACTTGTTGGTTTATTTCTCTCTTTTGATCTGGTTGTGCAATGACTTGGCACCTTTTTTAACTAGTATATAGTCATGAAGAATAATGTAATCTTAGTTAAGTAACTTGTGAATAACTTGTGACCTTATTTTTAATAAAATCATACTCTTTCAGGAAAGATGTAGACTGAACCTGAACTTCAGCAAGCTGCCGTGTTCTATCACCTTTGTATGATTAATTTGCTCACATAATATTGAACACGTACCCTGTGCCTTACTGCGACGACAGGCAGAGAGTTCAGAGAAAGCCCATCTTGACCCATAGTAAGGACTGTCTCAGTCCATTTTCTGTTGTAATAACTAACCACAGATTAAGTAATTTATGAAGAAGATATATTTCTTTAGCTCACAGCTCTGGGGGCTAGGAAGTTCAAGAGCATAGTGCTGGCATCTGGGAAGGGCCCTCTGGCCATTTCATACCATGGTAAAGGGCATCCTATCAGGATACAGCTCTGTATGTGTCAGCTCAAGTCTCTCTTCCTCTCCTTATAAAGCCACCAGTTCCATCACAGGGACCCCATCCTGATTACGTTATCTAATCCTAAGTACCTCCCGGAGGCCCCACCAAATTCATCAACATATGAATGCGGAGGCTAACTTTCACCCAGAGTTTATGGGGGATATTCAGACCAGGCTGGAGCCTAGGCGGGTGAGGAAAGAACCAACCAGTGTGGCAGGTGCCTTCAGTAGGGTTTGGGAAGCAGGGTGGACCAAAGACAGTTCTGCAGTACAGAGGATATTTGAGCTGAGTCCTGAATGGCAGTTGGATTTTTTTTTCCAGGTAGAGATGAGAAAGAGCAAGTGAGGCAGAAGTCCCAGCTCATGCACAAGTCATGGAAATAGAAAAATGCCTGATATGTATGAGCAGGAATGGGAAAGTGACAAGTGGGTCCTGGGTGGAGAGGGAAAAGAGTGTCAGGCTGTGTCAAGGAAGTAACTGGCACCAGATGGGATTATGATGGCCAGGGATCCTGGGGAATCCCTGTTGCAGGAAAGACACCCAGCTCTGGAGGCTGCCCTCCTGAGGTGCCCATCCTAGTCTGCACGCTCCAGCTCAGCGCCATCCTCCCCACCTTCTCCCTAGGGAACTGGTTTTGTTGTGGTCAAATTCCCCTCTATTGTGGCTGACAAAAAATTATGTGGCAGGAATTTTTGTACAAGTTCTTCGTATGTTAAAATTCTTGATCCTTTATTTTTCTAATTTGACCTTAGTTTTATTTTGTTTTAATAGGAAGAAGCCTCACATTGCTACATTGTTAAAAATCAATCAATCTGTTTATATGTTCTCTATCCTAAAGTTATATGATGAGAATCTTTTTATAATTTAACTTCTGACCTTTTTTTCTAACATTTAAAAGTTTAAGCCATCTGCAATTTATTTTAGTGTAAGGTCGGAATCTTATTTTTTCCAAACTGTTAACCAGTTATCCTCCCTATCAGAGTAATCCACCAGTTCTACTCTTATTCGTTTATTTTTTTCAAATTTTTGTTGCCCTTCTACTTTATTTTATTTTATTTATTTATTTTGAGACAGTCTCACTCTGTGGCTCAGGCTTATCAAGAACTTACTCTGTAGCCCCCAGGCTAACCTTGAACTCACAGTAATCCTCCTTCCTCAGCCTCCTGAGACCATGTCCGGCTTTATATGGTGCTGGGGAATCGAACTCAGGCCCTTACACTTGCTAGGCAAGCACTTTAGCCACTGTGCCATTCCTCCTGCCCCCCTTCTACTTGATTTTTAAGGTATAGTTGCTATGTAGGAAAAAATGAGAAGTAGAAAAAACACAGAAATGCTTAGAAAATGAAAGCCTTCCTTCTCATTTCCCTCAGATAACACCCATTAGCTGTGTGTTATATCTCATCATATTATAGCAATTATTAGGTTTCTCTTAAAGAGGTATATAGACTAGAAAATCCAAAAAGGATTACCATCTTTAAATGACACATACACTTAAAAGTATGTTGACTTTTTTGTTTTTTAAATGCAATACATAGCATGGCAATGAATGCCTATAATCCTAACATTCTGGGAACAAAGGCAGGAGGATTGTAAATTTGAACCCAACTTGTGCAACTGCGCAAGACCCTGACTCAAAAAATAAAAGGGGGGGGGGGAACCACCTAGAGTCAGTAACGCTCTGTGAAATGGACTAAGCACAAAAGAATGACTATAGATGGGTACCCCTCTTATGAAATGAACAAAAATAATACCATAATAAGGCCCAGACATGAATGGCAGAGTGGAAAAAGAGGCAAAGGTCAGATAGGAAAGGAGTGAACCCCAGAAAAAGGGATGGACATAGATACTCACTGATTCCCCCAAAACCCATGGTTATAACGTGTTACAGAATTTGGGACTCGTGTATTTACCAAAAAAAAAAAAAAAAAAAAAAAAAAAGTTTATGTCATGTGAATCTTTTTTATCAAAATAAAAATAAAGGGATTGGGGTTGTAGCTCAGTGTGAAGGCCCTGAATTCAAGCCTCAGTGTTGAAGGGGTTTGGGGGAGCAATACATACGCAAGGTTGGAAATAGCAAACAATCCTGCAAAATACAAATGAAAAATACTTCCCAAGGCAAGTCCCTGTTCTCACAGGTGATTTTGGTTAAAATTTCCTTTTTCCTTTAGCTTGAAGTGCGTTTCTCTGCCATATTTCACATTTTCATCTGTAGATGATTCTGTTTCTAAACTTTGTTTTCTGTACCATCCCTCCCTGCTATTCCAGGACTAGTAACATACTGTTTAAAATGTTTGAATTTTGCCATATGTTCAACAGCCGGGATGCAAGTCCTGCCTTTTTTTTCTTTTGTAGAGATACAGTGACCATTCTACACTTATTTTTCACGTCAACTTTACACTGCACTCCCATATATTTGAAATGTAGTTGAAGTTGTATTGCTTTTTATAGATTCATTAGCAGATGATACTGTCTTTACATGATGTGTTTCCCCCGGGCTGCTTTTTCTTGTGAGTGCATTCAGACTGTGTGACTTTTCTTGTTTGAGAACTTGAATGTTGCCTGGTAACATTCTTACTCCTAGACTAGGTGATGTTAGAGCTGCAGCCACCTAAGAGGGAAAGGCATTGCCAAGCTGGTCTACCCACTCCAAAAGCCATAAGAGAAGGTGAACGTTGCTCAGCAAAGCCCCGAAGAAGAGAACTGGACCATTTGAGGGTCACCCAGAGGCTGCCTTTGGCTCAGCAAATGGAAGAACGTTCTATCTGTTGGAGCTGCCAGGCCATGGAACAAGCCGTTGAGAGAGGCGGGGATCTTTCCAGCACTGGATGTTTTCCACTGTTCCAATGAATGTGTAGCCCGTGGTGCACAGGGGTTTCCCAGATGGCCACAGGTATGGAGGGCCCCTGGTCTCTCCAGTGCGCCCAGAGGAAGAGGCCCAGGCTTACCAAACTCACGAACCCACCCTGTGCTGATCATTTTATTTTCCTTTTCACATCGATCCCCCCCGGTGGAATGGTGTCACTCTAGTTCTCACGCAGAGACAGTGAGTCTCAGCCAGCCAAGTGACTTCACCAGGATCACCCAGCTAGGACTGGTGCTATGCGGGTCCCACAGCATACCCTCCGGAGCTGGCTTTCTGTGACTGTCTCCTGGGAGTCTCTGCCTACCGTCAGGGCTGACAAACAGGAGGCCAGTGCCCTCCCATCTTTCAGCCCAGGTGCAGCTGCCGCACAGGTGATGGCCCAGTGCGCAACAAAAGGCGCCTCCAGCTTGTCTGCCATTGCTGTACGGCTGCTTCTCTCCCCCAGGCAGCTCTCAGCTTGGCTTACAATGTCCTCAGGGGCCAATGGGCTTCTTGATTCCAGGCTGCACATCTGGAAGTTGACGCTATTAAAACAGACCCCATTATATAACAAACGAACATCTGGAACCTGTTAGCACAGAGTTTTTAAAAAAAGAAATTGTTTTGGATGTGCTCTTTCGTAGGAATGTGGCACAGCGCCCTCGTCCTGGCTGTCCAGGAACCCCAGGACCCGTGGCCTTTCCTGGGCTCATTTCTTGAGGTATTTCGGACCAGGCCAGAGGTGGGTTGGGCAGAGACAGGCACAAAATCTCCCCGCCCCCTGCCACACACACACCAGAAGGCAACTTCACTGTCTTGCTGGCCACGTCTTCGCAAGCCCGCTTTGCAGTTTTGTTTAAATATGTATTCAGCAAACAACTCGCGTGCCTACTGTGTGCTGTCAACTCCATATTACTCACAGTGCCCACCCCAACACCTCTGTTGAACCTAAGTTCTCCATCATGGCTTAAGAAAAAAGACTCATGAGTCAGGGATGATGCTGCATGCTTGTAGTCTCAGATACTCAGGAGGCTGAGAAGTAGAAGGGCCGCGTCAGCCCACAAGTTGGAGACCAGCCGGGGCAGCATAGCAAGATTCCATCTCTGAAACAGATGGGGTCGAAGGAGTGTCACAGTGGTCAAGGCAGTTGCCTAGCAAGTGCAAGGCCCTGAGTTCAATTCCCTCACACTGCATAAACTGGGTGTGGTGGCATACACCTGTAATTCCAGCACTCAAGAGGCTGAGGCAAGCAGATTGCCATGAATTCAAGGCCAGCCTGGGCTCCAAAATGAATTCAAAACCAGCCTGGACTGCAGAGCGAGATCCTGTCTCAAAATTTAAAAAATTTTAAAACAAAAACACAAAAGAAGCTAAGACCATGAACTACTCAGGAGTCCCAGCAGCTGTGCTTCGACATCTCTGCTCCGGAATGCCAGGACTCGCCCAGAATCTCCTCCCTGCCTTCCTCCCTGGGCACAGATGGACTGGGACCTGAGCCTTGGTGGGGCACTGAACACAAGTGACTAGGGTGTGAGATGATTTTCTCTGGATGGACCTCGATCTAGCAACAAAGACTCTGTAGGAGAAATGTCCGGCCAACATTTTCAAATGGGAATTTTCTTTTGTTAATTTTTCCCCAATAATTTGTGATGAAAATGCTCAAACATACAAAAGTTTAAAAGAATTGTACACTGAACACCCATGTGTTTCCATCGCTTATATTGTAAAATTGTGGATGCAATACTCTGCATTTTTGCCTGTCTGCTCCATCCATTAATTCAAAATCAGTTTGAAGACCTCAGTTCACTTTACCTTTTGTCGCTTGGAGCACATATCAGTAAATAGAGTTTAAATTTTTTTTCTGGTTTTCTTTGGAGCAAAATTGATAGGCAAGGAGAAGATGCATAAGTCTAAGTGGACGGTTTTAATCAGTTTGACAAATACTGATACCTGCATAACTCAACTCCTATCACCATATGTAGTTTATTTATTGCCAGTTCCAGGAACTTTCCTACGCCTTGTCCTAGTACATCCGCAAGCCCCGCTCCTTTCAGAGGCAACACTATTCTGGTTATTTTCCTCATAAAGAAGGTGTTACGGACTGAACTGTCATCTCCCAAAATTTGTATGTTGAAATATTAACCCCCAAAATGTGACTACATTTGACTACATTTGACTACATTTTGACTACATTACCGTAAAATGTGACTGCATTTGGAGACAGGATCTTTAAAGAGGTAACTTAACTAAAATGAGGTTATGAGGGTGGGCCTTCATCCAGTATGACTGATATCCTCATAAAAAGAGGAAATCAGGACACGGATCTACACAGAGAGAAGACAGTCATTTATGAGCCAAACAAAATGGCTTCAGAAGAAAGCAGACTGGCAGGCACCTTGGCAACAGTCTTCCAGCCTTCTGAATTAAGAGGAAAAACAAACTGTTCCACAGGCCATCCGCTCCATAGTACTTCATTTTGGCAGCCCTAAGAAACGAATATACTAGGTTTTTCTCTTCTAGAATTTCAGATATTGTATATTGCCTTGTGCCTGGCTTATTTTGCCCAGCATAAGCCCGTGGAAATTTATCCATATTGCTCTGTGAACCAGTGCTTTGTTCCTTTTCATTGCTGAGTAGTATTCTATGAATATTTCTAAGTTTTAGTCATGACATTTTATTCTTTAATAACAGAGAAATCATTTGATAATAGTTCACTTTATATCAACTCAGTGACAATGGATGTTCTACTCAACTAGGGAGCTACAGAACCATGCATGAGCATCTGTTCACCCTAATAGAGCACATAGTACTTCCTGAAAAAAGGATTCTTACAAACGAGATGTGATCATTGTAGTGGCCCATCATTTTTATGTCTACAAATGCAAACAAAGCCGTGATGTCACAGGGGTCTCGTATCATCATCTATCTGTTGACAAGCATCACTGCGGCTAGAATCAGACGGCTCTGGGTTGAAGTCTCACTTGCTGAGTGTCCCAGACAAGCCACTGCACTCCTAAGTCTCACATTCCTCCTCCAGGAAAAGAGTATAATGATCGTAATGATCCCTTATGCAGAGTTGCTTGAAGATTGAAAAAGCTTCCATAAGTCTTGGATGGAAAAAGAGCACAGGCTCAGAAAGTATTCAGTGTTGTGATTTATCCTGGTGAGCAGCCATTGGAGCAAGACAACTCACTGGACAGGGCAGCTAATGTGGATTTTGGGGCCACTACGAGCCAAAAATGAGCCTTCTGCACTGTCAGATGTAATAGCTGAGACCAAAGAGCAGGGTGATGACGATGTGTCAAATCGCCAAGCTGCCCAGATCAGTTAAATAAGAGATGCAGTTGTGACAGAGGTGGTCCCTTTGAGTTTCATAAAACACACTCCCAATTGTGGGATCAAAGTGCCCAAGTTCTGCACATGTTTAACTATTTGTGTGTGTTAGTTTGTTTCTTCTGAAGGGGGCAGTTCAGATATTTGTGTCATGATCATTTCTAGCAAAGTATAAATATAAATGTGATGGTTTAGGAACCTGTCTTTTATAATAGATATTAATTTAATACTTTCCTTCTTCTGACAAAGGAGAAATGAGTAATCCAGATTGCCATCATTAGTTTTATTTCAAAAACTCTTTTCTTCTTAAATATTTTTCAACTTTGAAGTCCTTGGGAATTACTTTTTGGCATAATTTATCCGCTCTGTCCCAGGTGGCCTTGAGCAGCTTGTAATTTCACTCTGATGATGATCTTTATTGGCTTTTAAAGACAAAAAAAAAAAGTCTATAGTTTCACTTTGAAGCTTGTTAGAAAAAAATTCCCGTGATACTTATTGTGGGGTAAAGAAATTTAAAACAAAAGATAAGTTCATATTTGGAAAGAGTGATGGCAATTGGATACTCTGGTCACCTGCAGGATGTGAAGAGTCATTTGCTTCCATTTCCTGTGGCCTAGAGGCAGCTGAAGTGCCCATTTGCAGCTGAAGATGCCCCAAGAGGCCCAGCCTGATACGCTGGAAAGAATTTACCCTGTGTGCTCACTCTTCATCTTCCCCCATTTCCAAAGTCTTGGAAAACTTTTCACAGGTAGATCGTGTTGTGCCAAGAACAAAACTGAGCGCGTTTAAGGTCCTTCCCTTTCCTCCCCAGGTGATATCATTACCACAACTAAACAACGTGCAGCCGCTCTTCAAACCCCCTTCCGTGTCACTCCAGTTTCTATGTATATTACATATGTCATCTTGGACCTAGCAGTAGAGGGGTTTATTCAAATCAATTCCACTTTAGTTTTTTTTTTTTTTTTTGAGGGGTGGAGTGTGCTGAGGATTGAACTCAGGGCCTCATAAGTGCTAAGCATAAACTCTGCCTGTGAGCCACATCTGTAGCCCCATACATTTTTATATCCTTATCCTAGCATGTAGATATCAGATATCTTGCCAACATCCAGAAAACTAGAGAATCTCATATATATGGGGAGGGGGAACCACTAAAGTGGCCTGGGCTAGCCTTGAACTTGTGATCCTCCTGCCTCAGCTTTCCAAGTAGCTGGGATTTCGGGTATGTGCCATCATGAGCTTCTTTTTAGTTAAGCCTCCTGAACAATGGCAACCTGAAAAGTCCTACTGCCCTCCTTTCCAGCTCCAAACATGTTGCAGCAGCTGAGAGGGCTGGCCCCAGACTTGGTTTCCCTCTGTGCCAGACAGTAGGGACCAGCAGCAGAGAGAGCCTTGGGTGAGAATTGGATCTTCACAGTTGCAGGAGAGAGCTTGGCTTTGAATCCACCCAGGAGAAGCCTAGCCAGCAGCTTTGGGTGGTCCTGAGAGGACCTGCACATTCTTCTCCACCCTGAGGGAGCAGGACACTCCCTCTGGAACAGAGGAGGCACAGGCAGTGTGTCATCTGGATGGGGTCCTTGGGGATGGTGCAAGCTGCAGGAGGAGACCACTGCAGCCTATAAAATAATAGGGAAAGGTTCACAGCACAATAGGAGTACTTCTTAAAACTCAGATGCAAATCAAATTACTTCCTAAATGAGGAAACATAGTTTTAAATTTAATTAGAGGAGGATGGAAATCAGGGTGAACCAAGCAGAAATGATAGTGTGAAGCCCAAAGCAAAAAGCGGATGAGAGAAATGGTATGGAGGAAAAAACAAGCCTCTAGGAAATGTAATTCTTGAATAATAAAAATCAGCACTAAAATCCTAGAAGGAAAGAAAGTGCAAATGGAAGAGAAGCAATCATTCCTGAAACGAGGAAGGAAACTTTCCGTGGTTTGAAGAACGCCTTGGGTTTGCAGACTGGAAGGGCTCCTTGTGTTCTAGGCAGGAGGGATGGAAAAAGACATACAATGAAGCAGAACCTGGGAAGATTCCGAAATTCCATGATGAAAGGGAAAAGGCATATAAGCTTTTGAAGAAAACAAATCGCATAGACCTGGGAGACTCAGGCTGAAATTTGTACTATAAGCCAGTGTGAATTGCCTCCCCAGGCCATCGAGAGAAAGCCAACCGCCCTGTACCGGCCAGGCTGCCATCTGCCTAGCCAGGGAAGAAAAAGGCAAAAGGCTGGAGAATCTCCCCATGTAGAGAAAATAAGAGAGAAAGGAAACTAAGAAGGCATTAATGAATTAGATCGAAGGTAAGGAAGTGAAAAAAAGAAGCCACGGCGAGCCGTGGACCCACCGATCTTTGCGTAGTTAGTTCCACGTGGACAAAGAAAGATAGGATGGCTGTGGTTTGGACCTCCCCCTCAGAAACTCATGTTGATCCCCACGCAGTGGCGTACTCGTGTAAGCTGGGAGGCTGAGGCAGGAAGATTGCAAATTCAAGCCCTGTCTAGGCAACCTGGCAACTTAGGGATATGCTGTCTCAATTTTTTTTTTTTTATTGAAACTAGAAGAGTTATGGATGTAGCTTAGTGTGAGGGCCCTGGGTTCAACCTCAGTACAAAACAAAACAAACATCAGGCCTTTTAAAAGGTAATTAAAATTCATGGTTTGGAAGACATGAATGGATTGAGGCCATTATCACGGGGTGGGATCAGTTCTAACCTCTATCTCTCTCATCACGTGATACTTTCTTTTATGTTATGACAGTAAAAAGACTCCCACCTGGACATGGCCCCTCAGCCTCGCACTTCCAAGCCTATGAGTCAAATGAACTTATATAGATAATTTACCCAACCTATAGTATTCTGTTATAGCAGAAAAAAGTGGGGGACCAAAATAGATGGAATTTAAAATATAACCACTAAATAAGTGTTTTCTTTTAAAAAGGAGAGATGCAATAAAAAGTATTGCTAACCTACAACTAAACATGCTAAATGTTCTTGGCAAAATGTCGTTGGAAGGAGAAAGGGGGCCAGCAAAAGCATTTTAAATGTATTTTATTGGATGGGAGGAGAAATGAGGGAAGACAACCCCTCAGAGGGAGGAATTAATGGGTACCTAGTTGCCATGGAAGTTTTTTCATTACAAAAATCAGAAAAGGCATGATAAGGTCAGAGGAAAAATGTCATGTGGTAGAGCTTCCAAAGTAAGAAAAGGGAGATGTGACAAAGGGCATCTACGGTCAGTTGTTCCATCCTTAAAAAAAAAAAAAAAAAAAACAGCTTTCATTATGGAAACTTCTGGATGCATAGTATAAAAGAGGTAAAAACACTAAGTTGCCATGGACCCAAACCTGGGTTCCAATGACAGGGATACAATGATGCTCACAAAACCCTGTAACGTTTCAGTCCTTTGTTTTCTTAGCAACTTCATTTAGAATTTGCAGAAACCAGTGCTAGTCAGCACTGATCAGAAGATTTCTTCACCTTGAATGTTGATTCCCAAAACATGCCTTCCTAAAGACTTATAAGTCATGCTTTTTGTCTTTTAAATAACATTCTCATTTCTTTGCAGCTGACTTTCTCTTGGGAGAGGAGAAATAGTACCCAACAATAGCAGGCAACTGGCAAGAGTCACAAAAAGCTAAACCCTTCTGGTTACAAATACTCAAGAATGCTATGATTGACACAGCATTTTTTTTGTGTGTGTTTTTTTTAATAGGAAAAATCAACCAGTGTTTCTCTTCGTCCAACAAAGGCCACTTGGCTCAGAGCAGTGTCATTCACCTTCTGCCTCTGTTTTGGTGCCAGGTGTTGATGTCTTTGGAAAACTGTGTCCCAACACTTAATTCCTGGTGAGTTCTTGGTAGAAAATGACAACAGGTTGTTCTCAACTAATCAGTTTCTAAGAATTAAACTACATCTGGGGCTGGAAGAGTGACTCAGCGGTTAAAGTGCTTGCCGGGCCAGCACTAGGTCAAGCGCCAAGTACGCAAGTTCGATTCCCCCGAACCATATAAACTGGGCGTGATGGCACATGCCTATGATCCTGGTACTCGAGAGGCTGTGGTAGGAGGATTGCCGTGAGTCCAAGTTCAGCCTGTGCTACAGACTGAGAGCCTATCTCAAAAAAAAAAAAAAAAAGATAAAAAGATAAAACAGAGTAGGTAATGAACAAACCAGGTGGGTGGACACTAGGCAGGTAAAGTGGGAAGGTGGAAATACTGGCTAGCATCAACCAGGTTGTTCCCAAATATTCCTTTTTCTTTTCTTGATGAAAACATGTGATTTGTGTATATCACCACTATCTTAGTCCAGTTTCTTTCTTTTCTTTTCTTTATGTATATATATTTTTTGAGATGGTATCACTCTGTAGCCCAGGCTGGTTCTGAGCTCACTCTGTAGCTCAGACTGGCCTTGAACTCGCAGCAATCCAGCAATCCTCCTGCCTCAGCCTCCTGAGTGCTAGGATTACATTACAGGTGTGTGTCACCACACCCAGCTTTCCAGTTTCTATTTTTATAACCAAACAACTGAGACTGAGTAACTGGTTTTTTGTGAGACAAAATCTCAATCTCCGGGCTGAGGTTCTGAACTCACTGTGTAACCCAGGCTGGCCTCAGACGTCACACAGCAATTCTGCTGCTTCAGCTTCCCAAATGCTGGTGTATAGGCATGCACCACCGTGTCCAGCTTGTGTGGTGCTGGGGAATTGAACCCAGGGCTTATGTTTGCTAAGCAAGTGCCTTAACCACTGTGCTATTCCTCCAGCCCAAGAGACTGGGTAGCTTATGAAGGAAGAAGCTTTATTTTGGCTTACAGTTCTAAAAGTCTAAGAACGTGCCAGTATGGAATCTGCCCAGGCTCCGGTGCTCTTCCATGAAAATGAAAAAAAAAAAAAAAAAAAAGACAAGCAGAGACGTTCAGAAGAGAGGCAGGACAGCACTTTATAATAGCCCTTTCACTCATAAAAGCTGATCTGTTCTCCCAAACAATTAATCCAGGCTCAAAAAAAGACAACCCCCCTTCAAAGCTCTGCTTCCCAATACAGAACACTGGGAACCAAATAGTAACAGGAGTTTTGGTAAGGACAGCCACACCCAAGCCATAGCAGCCACCACACAATCAGTACAGTCATATGTCCCAATGTACACAGTTGGTTTCAGGTCTGTTTTGAAGGCCTTATCATGTCTATGTAATTCTGAGTTTATTTCCCCTGGAACCCTAATCAGACGGCACTGATCCGTATGCCCCCAGGCTCTCTCCCCGTTCCCAGATCTGCCTTCAGAGCCCTGCATATTTCCTATGTGGCCTGTTTTCATCCAGCCCTCAAGGTGCAAGGGTCTGGGGCCAGTGCAGGGGCAGCTGCTGAGTCCTTGCAGCCATGTGGCTCTGTAGATGCTGGAATATAGCCCTTCCTCAAACTCAGTTCTGAGCCTCATCTAAGTATGCCTCCGTCTCCACCCCAAATCTCAGGAGAAAACCTCACCTCTTATGTAGCACAAGAATCAGAGGCCATATCCCCTTCCTGCCACCTCCTCAGCGGCCAGGGCACCTGCTTCCCAACCCTGCTGGCACTCTTCCTCCTCCCACCTCCATCCCTTGGGCAATCATCCTTCCCTTTCAAGGCCCAGCCTCCCACTCCCTCCCCTCTTCCAAGAACTATCTCTGCTCTCTCATTCCTGCAATCCCTACCCTTCTGTGGACATTCACCTGCTTATTCCCATTCACCTGCTCTGACTTGTCCTTGTGTGCTCCCTGCCACAGCCTCCTGCACCTCCTTCACCCTGATCCAGCCCAATATGGCCCAGGTAGAGGGCGCTACTGCCTTCCTCTGGCAGTGACATTCAAGTCTTTACTTGTAGTTTTAAATTTCCAGGAAAACTCTTGGCTGCGTGTTCTCTCTCTCTCTCTCTCTCTCTCTCTCTCTCTCTCTCTCTCTCTGTCTCCCTCTGACCTCTGTGACCTCCCCCTCAGCCGCTCTTCCTCCTGCACAAGGACACCCCAGTACCCCCATCTTCATCATCTGCCCTTTTCCTTGGTTTTCATACTTAATGTCCTCAGCTCTTCATTTTCTTTTTTCTTTTTTTTTTTCTTTTCAGTACTTGGAGTTGAACCCAGGGCTGAACTACAGCCCAAGCCATTTTTTGTTTTTTATTTTCAGACAAGATCTTACTAATTGCCCCACATGGGCTTAAGCTTGTGGTCCTCCTGTCTCAGCTTCCCAGAGTGCTGGGCTTATAGGCTTGTGCCACCACGCCTGGCTCTCAGCTTTCTTCTAATACCATACAAACTTGTTCTGGAATCTCTTTGTTCCCCTGGTCTTAACTTTTGCCAAAGAGCTTAATTTCTCTCCAGTTTCAGGTAAATGAGCTAGAACAGGTTTGAATATTCATCTTGTTCTTGTTATGAGAACTATTTTTTTCTTTGTCTTACTGTCCACTACATTAGAAGTCACTGAGCCCAAGGCTGTTCTTCTGAGGAAGGTGACCCTCCCTATAAGGTGGATCTAAGATGTCCTGTCTCTCTTGCTAGGAATGGCAGCCCGACTGGCACTTGCGTGCCTAAGGCCACAGCCCCCGAGATCGGGGACTCCAGCTTCTGTGTTGCTGACAGCTAGTCTCCATTTCGGTTTGGAAGAACAACCAGGTTCTTCTTCTTTATGAGAAAAGAGAGAATGAGGTTTGGGGAAGGAGTGGGTGGAGGGCCCCCGGGAAGGAAGGCCACAGAGCACCAGGAGAGAGGCTGGAAGGAATGGGTGTATGTGGTGGGAGGATGTACCAGGGACCCAGAGCCAAAAGGGTGGTCAGTGGTGGGGCAGCTTCTTCCGAGGTGCCAGGATAGTGAAATGGAGAGGGACAGACTCAGACTTAGGGATAGCAGCCAGCTGCCTGATCTGCCCAAGAAAACCCTCATACCCTCTGGCCAGATCTTCACCAGAGATTTGGGGGGGGGTGGTGAGAGGTCAACAGTGGCTCCAGTAGGAGACCTGGATACCTCCTAACCTTGGTGTGTGTACGGGATAGCCCTCCTGACCTTGCACTAGAGGGCTGGACTAAGGACTAAGGACACCCCAGTAACCCCAAGCTGGGAAGGGGCAGGGAAAAAATTGAATCCTCAACTCTGGACATAGGCTCGTGTCCCTGGACATCCTCCTCCAGAGCATTCACAGTTCAGTCTCGCTTTCCTCCAATGTTGTGCCACTTGTCTTTCCTCATCTCAGCAAAAGGGATCTCCAGAGCCAGAAACCAGGAGTCATCCTGGAACTGCTCCTGAGCCACGAGGCCTCTCAGTGCTGCTCCTAATCTCGATGGGTACTTTCTGCTCCCTTTTGCTCTACCCGACACCCAAAAGCTGTAGCCTGCAGCTTGGGCACTAGCACATCCCCCTGACCAACAGGGTCATCATTCTGCCCCCTCCCCACCCCATACCAGTGATGGGCAGTGGGTGTGCAGTGGGTCCTGTCATGAGGCCAGAGACCCAAGGGGAGGTGGGATGATGGGGCACTATATGCAAGAGTGAAGCTCACCCAGCTCCGAATCTCAGCAGAGCCCCCAGGACAGGAGTGAGAAGGGAAGAATCAAATCCTACCCTTGGGAGTCTCCTGTCCACCCTTTCCCAAGAAACTGGGGGGGGGGGGGGGCTGGCCAACACCAGAATAGCAAGGAGTGTGAGAGCTCCAGCTGCAGTGGTCTAAGCTGGGGAAGACCTTAAAGGTCACATGGTGGGTGGTAAGAGCAGGTAGGTGGGACCCAGGTTGAGGCTGGGCTACTAGGAGCTGGGGGTCAGAGTGGTTAGGTCCTGGCAGGGATCCCTTTTGAATAGACGCCAAATATCTGACCTAGCCCTAAGCATGAGCCAGTGCCTGGACTCCTGCCAGGGTGTAGCCCTTATCCCTGACCTGACTCCAGCGAGCTCATGAGCCTGGCAGCTCTTGGTCCAGAATTCCTACCCCTTCTGTTTCTAGGAGCTCCTGCTGGATTCTGACGCAAACCAGGCTCCTCGTGGCTAAGAGTGACCAGTCTAAAACCCGTTCATTCATTCAGCAGTCTTGGGCAGGAGATGGCTATACATCCAGGACTGGTAATCTGGGGAGAAGTTTAACACAGGACAGACAAGGGTGGTGATGTGTAGGAATTGGGCTTGAATGGATTCCCAGGGGCTGGAGACCAAGCATCTTTGTGGAGCACGCCCTCAGCCTGCACCAGGCCCTCTCTGCACAGCGTCTTCTCCTGATTCCTCCCCTGACTGGAGCACACTCCTATACCCAGACCCTCTCCTCTCTCTAGTCCTCTCCTGGTACTTCTCTCAGTTCTATATCTGTCCCTCCAAGTTTTGGGATGCGTGGAGCACCCTAAGGCCTATGCTTTCCTCACTAAGTGGGTGCCCAGAAAGTGTCCCAGTAAATTAAGAAGTCATAGCAACGCAGGTCTGCAACAGGACAATGTCTGGGTGAAGGTCACGTTCTGCCTGGCCAAGCATGAGTTCTCCATGGCAACGATTTGCCCTATCCTCCCCCAGAGGGTAACCCCATCCCCCACCTATTTTTGCCTCTCTGTGCCCGCCCATCAAATGTCCCGTCGCCAGTGCCTCCGCCTCTGTCACCAGCAGCTAATCCTATGTGGTTTTTACTCCAGTGCTTATGAATAGAAGGGTTAGAGAAGAGAGGGTGGGGGAGCCCTGCCCAGGGCCTTGCGCCTTGGCTTTCCTTCATCCCTTTCGGAGACAGGCCCAGGCGCCAGCCCCTCCAGTGAGGAGCAGCCCCAGACCCCACTGGAATCAGGCCAACAACGGTGCCACACACCCTTGCCAACAGCTGCCTTCCCAAGGCCTCCCAGCTCAAGGCTCAGCCTGGCTCTGGCTGTAGTGGGCCCAGGAAATGTCGATCCCAGCCCTTCTCCCTGCCTTTGAGAACACGGACCATCCCTGCTCCAGTCGTGATGTTCTTTCTCCCCTTCTAGTGGGCACCTTTCAGAGTCGTTCCGGTACTAAAGCTTCCCAACTAGTCACTGACACCTGTCAGCTCTTTGCCCTGAAAGCCTCTGGAATCCCGTCTTGCTCCCGCTTCGGGTCCCTGTTGACCTTGGGGCTGACAGTTGCAGCGGCTGCCCCATTGGTGCTTCTGCTCTTGCGCCTGCTCCCCGCAGTAGCAGCCACAGGACGTACTTCAGACAGTTCTCTACCTTTCATTTCCCAGCTGGAAGTCCAGACCCCTCACAGGGGATTCAGGGGCCCTCTTGTCTGGCTCCTGCCAGCCTTTCTGGGGCCTGGGCCGCCCAGAGCTCTTCGGCATTCTCCCAACACATCAGACAGGAAAGAGCCTCCAGGCTGTGCATACTCCATGGTGCTGTCCAGAGTGGCCTATCTCATGAAGCACCCTCTGATTCCTCCCTGAAGTCCAGGCATCCAGACATTCTGTCCTCTGAGGGCCTGCACTATTCTGTTGTCCCTGATCGCACTCTCCTGTGAGTGTTCCCTCTGCTTCCAGGTCTACCTTTCTGTCTAGGATGTTCCCCAGAAGCAGAGCGTGACACAGGGATCTAGGTTCAGGGACTTACTAAGGGTGAACATGGCTTGCAGGAGAAATCCACAAAGGAAGAGAGAGGCAGGAAACGAGAGGCTAACAGGAAAATGGATGTCAAGGAGAGCCTAGACACGGCCTGACTCGGGGCTCCGGATCATAACCGTCATTCTGAGCGCTCGTTTGAGGTAAAGAAGGAGGCTTTGTGTTCTTGAATCAGCCAGTCATTGACTGTCGGCGGAAGGTTCATAATTTCTTAGGGGTGGTTGCTCCCATCAGCTAAGGGCCAGTGTAGGGGGTCTTGCCTGGGACTCACAGCTCCTGTTGAGAGGAACCTCCTACGGATTTGTGAATGGGAGAGGAGTATGTGGATTCCTGGCTCGCCCAACACTAGCATTCCCCAAATGCACAGCTCCATGTGCTACCCTGGGAAAAAGTCCTGCCCACAGCCACAGTGGGCCCAATTGCTATTGTAGGGACTGGAAAGGAGCCCAGGCATCCAAACACCAGGAAATTCTATGCTGAGCCCTGCCCTGCTCACTGAGCATCTGCGAGGTGCCCAACAGTGCAGATGGGTGCTTCAGCCAAAGTTCTCACCTATTCCTTATAACATCCATTCTATAGTTAGGAAATCAGGCTCAGCGGAATGACAGGAATCCAGGGAAGTCGTGCAGTTGGTAAGGCAAAGAGCTGCGATTTAAACCGGTCTGAATGATGCCTGCTTCTTCCCCAGTGCAAAGACTAGCTGGCAGCTCTGCCCTTCCCGCCCACCCTAAGGGACTGGTGAGTCCAGGGTGTCTCTGTGTCCCATAACAGAGCTCAGCCAGACTCACAGTCCCCAAGGATCACATCTGGCATTTGTAAGAGTTGGAAGGCCCATGCATGTATTTGCATGTGATTTGCATAATAGTTACATCTGGTTTGCATATGTCCACATTGAGAGCCCATCAGTACTGCACAATTTTTAAATTGTTTCTAAGCCACTCTTACCTAAGAGAAGTCTACCTGGGCTCTATAGATACAGTTTCCATGACTTTTGGACCCTCCTGAGCCCTCATGTTGGGGCTGCTTATGTCTTCGCCTACTCCAGTGTTCTGGACAAACCAAGCTTTTGCCCAGGTGGATGAGGTCACTCGTGGGTTCAACAGCTACCGTTTTCTAATCGGAAAGGTGCTACCAGGATTCTGAGTGGGCTTTGAGCATGCTGGAGCTGATGTTGGGGAGAGCAAAGCTGGACGAATAGCACGGTGCCCCATAACTTCCAAGGCGGCCCAAGGGCAGGAAGGCTTCGCTGTGCCCTCTCCAGAAAAAGGACACTGGGAGGGGAGGTGGACAGGGACAAGGGACTGAGTAGTGTCAGAAGCCCGAACCTTGGGGCAGGTGCCACCACCGGTTGGCTTGGAGAAAGCAGGGCGGTGCCTTGGAGCAGCAAGGCTCATCTGCAGAAGCCTGGCAGATGCTTTCTATTTCTGTCTCTTTAGAATTGCATTCCACACAACTTCGTGTGGCTTTCAGTGACCTTATGTGACGAGCCCTGGATTTAAAAAGGAAGGACAAACCTTGGGTGAGGTGGCAGGAACCTGGAGAAGAGAGAGGAACTTTGATTCTGAGAAGAGTACTGAGGCAGGGAAGGGGTGTCCCAGGCATATGATGCCAAGCACCAGGGCCTCGTGCTCACTCAACGTGCCTGTCTCTCCACATCTTCCCCGGATACCTTCTTGGATATACTCTGCCCCTAGGAGCCAGTTCTTTCTTTCTGCCCCGGAAGGACCGCAGAGGAAAGAGAAGCTCCAGCATTCAGCGCAGGTTTCCCCTCCTCACCCCTGATGAGCTCTGAATGCAGGATTTCCTGTCTGCAGGTGGTTGCATCTTCTGGAAGGCATCTTCCAACCTTCCTAAGGAGCGGAGAGGGCAGCAAAAGTGTGTGCGTTGTGCGCATGACCACACATGCGTGTAGGTGACAGTTGGGGAGCAGGTATGTCTAGATGTGGCTGTGCATCCCTGCAACAGAAACTGTGCTCCTGTGTGTGGCCCCGCAGCCTGTCTCAATTCCAGGTGGAGAAACTCCTGTCTGAGGCAGGGAGAACATGACTGTGTGTCTACCTCCCCTGCCTCTGGCCGCCCTAGGTTTCCTGTCTGGCAGATGCAAAGAGGCTTCATCGTCTATGAAGAGACCCCAGCCTCTGTCTGCATCCAGCCAAGACCCTGAGCATCTCTCTGTGCTGACATGCTCCGCCCCCACCACGATGGGGCCCAGGCCCTGGCTTCCCAAACTGTTCCAATTAAAGTGGGAGCATGATGTTTGATGTCAGCCACCTGGGAAAGGGGGAGGTGGGGTCTGACTGTCCTTCTAGCCCCCGTTACATGGACATTCCCCAGTTCAAGCAAGGTCCAGCCTCCTTCCTGTGAGTTGTGGGCCCCACATCTGGGGCTAGGAAAAGGAGTGAAAGGAAGGGGTGGGACTCCTTGGAAAAAGATCATAGCATCTGGGGTGGGGGAGTTTTTTCCCCAGAGCCAGCTAGGCAGTGCTGCCAAGCAGTCAGAACCCAGCCTCTGAAGAGGAGCTGAGCATTGTTCAGTCCCCCCTCAGAAATCTCTCACTTTCTGAAAAGCAGAAAGTTAGTGGTACAAGACCAAGGGCATGTTGTGGATACTACAAGGTATAATTTTTTAAAATACAGTGAGTATTTTAATGAAAATTTTTTATTACAGTAAAAGACATTGCTATTAAGTCACCTCAGAATAGCTCCCCTAGCCTTGAGTACACTTAGCCCACTGTTCCTGCCACTTTCTGAGGCAGCTCTGGGAGTCTTCTCTTGTGAGTGTCATTAGTTGTGCTGTTGTGGCTGCCTCGATGTCCTGAGTCAACTTAAAATGTTTGATTTTCACAGTCGTTTGACTTTAGGGAAGAGTCAGAAGTCATACAATGCCAGATCTAGTGAGTAAGGTAGAAGAGGACACACCACCTGCACAGAGATCGCTGCCATCTTTTGGAGTCGTTTCCCAGCGAAGGGCACTCATGTAAGAGGACTTCAGGAACTGCTTCAGAACGTGGCGGGAATGACAGGATATGTGTGTCTGAGGTGAGGAGAGTATGTTGAGGGGAACTAATGGCAACGTGTTTTTACTGTGATTCATTTAAAATTTTATTTTTTGACACCACATATGTATTTGCCCCCAGGAAAATGGCTCAGAAATCTCTGTTGAAGATTAGAGAATAGAACACTTGGTGATGTGTGGGGAGGGTAGAAGGCTGTCTTAAGCATCATCTAGTTGCCTAATCCATTCAAACCAGCTCAAAAGGTGGGCCATTAGAAAGAGACAGTGAAAACCTAGCTTGTCACCACATGGCTTATGCATTAGATTTCAGCCTGAGCTCTATGGCTTCTGGTCTCTGCCCTACTCCCCCACCCCCAGCCTTCCTCTTCAGCTCTCCAAAACCCTTGCAGAGGTGTGGTTGCAGCAAGCTATGCTGTGTTCTCTTACCAATCCCAAGCCCCTGCAGTAGACTGAACACAGCTCCCTCCTGTAAAATGCATATTCACTGGAACCCAAAAATGTGATCTTACTTGTAAGTAGGATCTTTTCCAATATAATTATGTAAGATCATCTTGGACCCTAAATTAAATGACTACTCCTCTTAGAAGACATAAAATCCTGGAGGAAAAACAACCTTGTAGCGAAGGCCACGTAGAGGCACGGGAGAGAAGGGAACATGAAGGAAGACAAAGCCGAGACTGGAGTGATGCTGCTACAAGCCAACGAACGCCAGACACTGCCAGGGATCCACCAGAAGCTGGAAGGCACGAGATTCTTTCCTAGTGCCCCAGTTGCCAACTTGATTCTGGACTTTTATGGTCCAGATTTGGGAAGAAAACATTTCTTTTGTTCCGAGCCACTGAGTTTGTGGCTGGTTGTTGCAACCCCAGGAAACTAATGAAATCCACACCTTGAAGCTGACTCCCTGCACCCCTGTTCCCTAGTTCCATCGCCTGGGAGGAAGTCAGTCAGCCTGGCTTGGGTCAGGTTCCCTGGGGCGGGGGCAGAGGCCCAGGTGTGGGCCTCAGAGCTGTCCCTTCCAGTACCACTGAGACCTTCATCTCACGCAAAAGATGTTTATTCATGTCTCAGAGTCGGTTTAGAAAGAGTTCTCCAAGCAGTCCCTACAGTCCTGTGCAATCTACGTACCTGCCAGTTAAGACACATGGCTGTGGTAACCCGTGTGCATGGGTTCAAGACAGGAAGAAGTGCCACTCTGTTAAGTGACAGAATCAGGATTCAAAAGGTTCCTTGGAAATTAGGAAGTTAATGGAATGGTGTTGAATGAGGATGACTATAACGGCCATCTCTTGGATTCCCAGAATCGTCTGCGAAAGAGACACACCAAGGAGGCCTGGCTTGGCACAGCCTCTTAGGAGAAAGATGTAAAGGTTTTATGTGACCGGATGCTGATAACAAAGCCCAAAGCTTCACAAAGAGAAGCAAGGCGTTCTTGTCTGCACTGGAGAGGCGACGGGCATTTGAGACCCGGAGTATCTCATACCTAAGAGAGAACCACCAATGCCATCAAAAAAACAAACGGGCAGCCTGGCCACCAAACTGGGTTACAAAGGTTGGTTGGAAGGGGAACCTGTAGTATCACATCGTCCCTGCCCGCCAGGTAGGGATAAGCGAGGAGGTCGTAGCAGCCAGTGGGGAGTCTGGGGTCCCTTCTAAGAAGACGGCTGGGGATGTAGTGCTCGCCTCTGCTCTGGAACACTAGACCGCGGTGCCCAGGTGCATCTGAACTTTCCTCACCAGCATAGCCTGCGACTCGGCCGGGGCTGGAGAGCCCAGTGTCCAGGCCAGCCTCGGGGGTTGGCGCCTGCCCCAGGTACCCATCAGGAGCAAGGGCAGTAGCTGGGTGTGTCTGGAGGGCCTGCAAGGGCGCGACGGCCTTATCCCCGCCACCGGGCGCTGCTCCCTTCTCCACCCCTGGTTTTCAGGCAGTCCCTCGGGCGCCAGCGCGAGCCGGGGCGAGGGGCTGGCGGCGGCGGAGGGGGGCGGCGGAGGAGAGCGGCCGGCGCGGGCCCGAGTTTATGCTAATCGGCGCAGAGCCCGCCTCCCGCCTCCCCTCCGCGGCCTCAGCCGCCAGCAGCGCCGGCCACTCGGCGGGACGCAGCCGCCGCGAAGCGCTAGGCGGCCGGGCGGGCGCGCCCCGGGGACCGCGAGGGGCGGTGTGGAGCGGAGCTGCGCGGCGGGAGGACGCCGCGGGGCGCCCGGTGGAGACCCGGAGGGACCTGGTGGAGACGCGAGGCCGCGATGGGCCCCCGCTGCCTGGCTGGCTGGCTGTGCGCCGTGGCGGCGCTGCTCTCGGGGGCGCGGGGCAAGGGCACGCCGCTCCTCGCGCGGCCGGTGCCGCCCGGTGCCGCCCGCCACAGCCTCTACACGACGGGATGGCGCCCCCGGCTGCGCCCGGGGCCTCACAAGTAAGGGCGGGCCGTGCGGCGGCGGGAACCGGGAGGGATGGGGCTCGCGCGCGCGATGCCGCTCCCACCTGCCCCAACCGGCGCGGGACGTCGCGGTGCGGGGCGCCGGAGAGGCCGCGGCGCGGAGGGGGCGGTGCCCGGGCCGAGCCCTCGGCGGGGCGGGTGCCCCGCACTCCAGGGGGCTGCAGTGCTGAGGGGCCTGGCGCGGAGGCAGGGATCCTGGCAGTGCCCGCGGAAACCTTTCCAGTGAAGTAACATTTTCCAGCTGCGCTCAGTGCAGACTCCCGGCGCAGCGAACCAGGTGGAGGGAGCCGAGGAAGGCGGGCTGTGCACGGAGCACGTGGGGCCTCCCTGCTCTGAGGCCTCCCGTCCTTCCTATACCCCACCAGGAGGAGGTGGTAGGAGATGGAGCCACCAGCCCCGATCGCCAGGCCCCTCCTGCGTCAGCCAGGCCCCAGCAAGCCCTCGGGAGCCCCGATGTGCCTGGATCACAGGCCTCATGCCCTTCACCCCCCTGTCGGAGTCCTAAGCTAGTGGTGGGGAACTGGCAGGCATCCACAGTGGTCCACTCATGCCTGGATTTGAACTCCAGTTGAATTTGAGAGGTGCTGCAGCAGATTGTCCAGCCCATAGGCGACACAGTGTGCCGGGGCACATCAGACACAGGCTTCCTGGAAGAGGCTCACAAGGTCTGGTCTGAGTGAGGAAAGGAGCAGAGGACAGGGACCGGAAAGCTGCATCTGGGAAGGAAGCTCTAGAAGCCTGGTCTCTAAGGACGCACCGAGTTGGTGTCAAGAAAAAGAGTTTGGAACCAGGAAAGGAGTTAGAGGGCGGGCCGTATGTCAAGATACTTGCGAGACCCAGCGGGACCTCCTCGCCAGTCCGCAGTGAGGGGTAGTCAGTCACACCTAGGTCCTGGTTCAGTACGGTGCTTAGCCCCGTGGACACCTGTTAAAGACACAGACAACAGCTACCAGCGGCGGGGCTGGGCCTGACTTACAGTATTCTGGGCCGCGGGCAAGGGCCTTGGCTCTACGAGACAAGAAGAACAAGCAAAAGGGACCTCTGTGAGCCTGGCCCCTGCTGAGACCAACAGATAGGGGCCTCAGTGGGCCTGGCTCGGGCTGGTCATTCCAAAAAGCCACTTTACCTCGTAGGACTCTCTGTGCCTACGTGGTACACAGAAACGTGACCTGCATCCTACAGGAGGGAGCCGAGAGCTACGTCAAGGCTGAGTACCGGCAGTGTGGATGGGGGTCCAGGTGCTCCGGGACAGTCATGTGAGTGTACACCCCCCTGCCCACTTGGGAGCCCTTGGGCACGAGCCCAGCCCTGCCTTCAGCTGAGAGCAGAGTCATCTCTGCTGCAGGTCCACAACTCACCTGAACTCCAGAGAGTTCACTTGAGCCTGAGGGGGCTACAGAAAGAGGGGCCGGGGAGGCGGGGACCCCTAGATTTTGAAGTCGTGGCAGGGCATCACTCATGGTGACAGAAGGAGGTTTCTGATTGGAGCTTGGAACCACAGAAGGACAAGGAGAATGTGCCAAAGTGAGAAGTAACACAAGGTTAGGAGGAAGAGACGAGCTGAGTGTGGGGTACGGGAGAAAACCGAGAGTCGTTTAGGCATTGGCTGGTGTGACAGAGGGCCTAGGCCGACTCGGAGAAGGCTGTGGCGACCACGAGGAAGGGGACCCAGCGTGCTGGGTCTAAGCCAGGGTGAGGAGCCTTAAGCCAGACAGGCAGGCTGCATCAGATGTGGTGTGCACAGACTTGCACTTGGAGAAATCTGTGTGTGCACATGGAAGCAGACTGTTCCAGCGTGTCGGTGGGTGAACAGGTACATGGCTGGACAGGTGAGGAGGGGCCCCTGGTGAGCCTGCCTCTACCTTTGGGCCTTTCCCTCCCTGTTGAAAATCAGAGGTGCCCTCCTACCAATTTGTGTCCAGAGCTGGGCTCCTGAAGTAGGCTAGAGAGGAGTGGCTAGAGAGGAGTGGAAGGAGCTATGGGAGCCAAGAGTGGCCCCACAGCAGTAACAGGGATCAACAGCCCCAGCTCCGGGGCAGTACCCTTTTCCACTCACAGGGAAGATTTTTTTTTTTTTTTTTTTTTTGAGACAGGGTCTCGCTCTGTAGTCCAAGCTGGTCCTGAACTCACTATGGAGCCCACGCTGGCCTTGGACTCAGGGCAATCCTCCTGCCTCAGCCTCCTGAGTGCTGGGATAACAGGCGTGCGCCACCACGCCCAGCTTATGTGGTGCTGGGGGCCACCATGCCCAGCTTTTGTGGTGCTGGGGAATCGAACTCAGGAACTTAGCACTTGACTTAGCGCTTGCTAAACAAGCGCTTTAACCGCTGAGCCATTCCTCCAGCCCCCACAGGGGAGATCTTGGGAGGCTTACAGTTAAATTCTTACTGGCCTTCTTCCTAATCACACAGGATAAGTGGGGTTTTTACCTGCATGCTCTGCTCAGGCCCCAGAACCTCTGGAAGGCCTGCCCCTACCCTCCTGTTCACTTTCAGCACCAATAAATAAACAAATAAATAAGAAAAGAAAAGAAAAGAAAAACCCTAGACGGGGTGTGGAGATGGGGAGAAATCTAGACTTTGTACAAGTGTCCAAGGGTAGCCCCAGATGTCAGCCAGGGGGCAAGAATCTCAGCCCACGTGTGCAAGACCTTTCTCTCTCACCCTCCCTGGCCCAGGTACCGCACAGTACTCAGACCAAAATACAAGATTGGCTACAAGACAGTGACAGACCTCGCCTGGCGTTGCTGCCCTGGCCCCACTGGAGAAGGCTGCCCTGAGCACCTCACGGACCATGGGGCCACCTCACCCCAGCTGGATCCTGAACCCCAGATTCCCTTGGGGCACCTGGGCTCAGGACCCAGGCCCCCTCCTTATATCCATGTGGTCCCCAGCCCCCATGGTGAGTTTGACTGGATACCCTCCCAGGTGATGAGGTTTCTTGGGCTCAGTGATAGGGACAGGAAGGGGACTGACTCAGGGTCGCAGAGTGCTAGCAAGGCTGGGCAGGGTACATCTCACATTGAGAATGAAAAGCAAGCTCCCAGATCCCTCACTCTTGTCTCCAGCTACGAAGCTGTACCCAGCGAGAAGGTAGGCCTAGAATAGAAACGCTCTGGGCAGCCTGGCAACATGACACACTGAGAAGTCCCAGCCAGTGATTCTCCTGTGGTCTCCCCTCCTCTTTCCCAGGAAGGAAAGGCTCAGGGCTGTTTGGTGAGCGGCTGGAACGTCTGGAGGGTGATGTCCAACGTCTGGCACAGGCATATGGCATCCTCGGTGGCCTCGTGGGCAGCCACGAGAACTCCAATAGGATGACTGGTGGCTCCAAGGCTCCTGCCGTCCCTGGGGGCTTTGGGGTCATACCTGAGGGGCGTGTGGACCCAGGAGATAGAGCAGGAGGACCACTCACACCTCCCCTGGGTGAGATCCTGAGCAAGGTAACAGAAGTGAGCAACACATTGCGGACCAAGGTGCAGTTGCTGGACAAAGTGCATGGCCTGGCCCTGGGCCACGAAGCCCACTTGCAGCGGCTTCGAGAGGCGCCACCGTCCCCACTGACCTCCCTGGCACTGTTGGAGCAGTATGTGGACGGGCGGTTGCAGCGACTCTGGGGGAGCCTTCTGGATGGCTTCGAGCAGAAGCTGCAAGGCGTCCAGAGCGAGTGTGACCTGAGGGTGCAGGAGGTACAGCGACAGTGTGAAGAAGGCCAGGCGGCCAGTCGGCAGCTACACCAGAGCCTCGATGGGCGGGAGCTGGCCCTGCGCAGAGAGCTCTCACAGCTGGGCACTCAGCTGCAGGGCCTGAGTGTGGCGGGCGAGGCTGTTTGCTGCGGCCAGCTGGCCTTGATCAGTGCCCGTGTAGACAGCATCGAGAAGAACCTGCAGGCCATCACAAATGCCCACAGGGGTTCCGGCACTCCTGCCGGGGATGAGCTTGAGCGCCTCACTGCCGCGGTGCTTGAGGGAGGTGTGACTGGGCTGCTGGAGGGCCTGGAGGCCCTCAACGGGACAGAGAACAGGGTAGGGGGTTGCTGTCTGAGGATGGAGACAAGGGGCTGGGGTGTCAACGGCTTTGGATCCATGCTAGAAGAACGAGTGCAGAGCCTAGAGGAGCGCCTGGCAGCCCTAATTGGAGAGCTGAGCCCCAACAGCGCCCCACCAGGCAGGTCAGCACAGTCCCTTGTTCCCACCGAGCTGGCTGTGCTAGAACAGCGGCTGGTCTCCCTAGAGACCTCGTGCAGCCCTGGAACCGCCTCAGCCACCCTGGACAACCTCGTAGCAGAGGTGAAGGCCTGGCAGAGCCGGAGCGAGGCCCTCCTACACCAGGTGGCCAGCCACACAGCTCTGCTGCAGAAGCTCAATGTCACGGTAGCCGAGGTCCAGGGACAGCTAGCAGAAGGGACCAGCAGCTCACTCCAAGGAGAGATCACTCTGCTGAAGGTCAACCTGAACTCAGTGAGCAAGTCACTCACAGGCCTCAGTGACTCTGTCAGCCAGTACTCTGATGCCTTCCTGGCTGCCAACACGTCCCTGGATGAGCGGGAACGCAAGGTAGAGGCCGAAGTCCATGCCATCCAGGAGCAGGTCAGCAGCCAAGGCTCAAGGCTCCAGGCTGGCCACAGGCAGGTTCTGAACCTGCAGGGAGAGCTGGAGCAACTCAAGGCCGGTATGGCCAATGTGGCCAGGAGGCTGAGCCACTGCCAGGACACAGCCCAGGAACTGCAGCGTGCCGTGAGCCACTTCGACCAGCGGGTGGCACAGCTGGAGGGCATGTGCAGGAGGCTGGGCCTGCTGGCTGCCAGCTTGGACAGTTTGCCCGTAGAGCTGCTTAGATCCAGGGAGGGCTTGTGGGGCCATGTGGACCAACTGAATCGCACACTAGCCCAGCATACCCAGGACATCGCCCGCCTTCGGGATGACCTGCTGGACTGCCGGGCCCAGTTGGCTGAGCAGGGGAGGCCGGGGCAAGTGGACTAGGTAGGCTGAACAGGACCCAAGCTCCACACTGCATCAACCCTGGGAACATTATCCCAGAGCCTGGTCTTACCCAGCAGCGCCTCCCAGCCTCCCTGGCCAACCCAGGTATCACATCAGAGGCCACTGGGCCAGTGGTCTTGGACCAGATTCATGTAACTGTCCTGGCCATTAGTGCTGCACAAACTCAGCAATTCAGGATAGCACTCAAGGCAAGGACGGCATGCCTAAAAGCGAGAGTGCGCTTCAGAGGCCGCACGTTCCATGGTCTGCAACTTGCTCTTTTGCAGACACACCAGAGTTAGCAACTCTGCCCATTCGGAAACAGGGCCCTGTTCCTCACTCCCTTCGCCCACAAGGGTAGTGTCAGCCCTTGGAGACTTCTGCTCCCTTGTCTCCTGGCTTCTATTCCCTGGCCATTCGGATGAGGGTCTGCAAGAAGAAGGTGTTACCCACTGGACCTGTCCTCATACCTGGCAACTTCATGGATGCCGTTTTGAAACAAGGACTGGAAGCCACCAGAGGTTTCAACTCCACATGTCCTCTAGGACTGAATGGAAGCACAGAGCCCCATCTGAGTGATCTTTTTTATTCCGTGTGATTCTCCCTCAAGATGAGGGCACAGGCAGCTGTAGACTTACAGAGGAAAGAGTCAGATCCAGGCAATTGGTTTGGAGACTCCGCCTCAGTTTTCCCCTTTTCTTTGTGCCGTGTGCTCCCTTTCCACATGAGGTTGGTCTTTCTCCCCAGGTCAGAACCTATCTCCCAAGGGTGGCCTTAGTGCCTGTTGATGCCTAAAAGGGGCCAGACCCTGAGAGGGAGGCCATACCTGAGGGAAAGGGAGCACAGGCCTTGCTTTCAGTGCTCTTATAAAGCCCCGACCCAGCCAACATGATCCCAAAGTGGTAAGCAATTCAGGTATAAAAACATCAAGGGGCAATTGGAAAATGCAAGTGTTGTTCAGGACCACACAGTTCCCAGAGACTCTCTACTGCCCATCTTTGCTGAGGCATCTAGCCTCTGTTTCCCCCACAGAAGCACAGGCCTCCTGTGCCGTTTGCAGGTCTATGTATCCCTGCCTTCTGGTGTCTGGACATTTGGTGCTATGCTGTCCCCTCTGGCATTGTTGAAGGAAGGCAGGGTCTGGATTAAAGCTTTCGGTCAGTCTAAAGGTGCTTTTTGCTCCAAAGATAGTGGGAAGGAAGTGGGTATGGGGGTTTTGGCCTTATGCCTTAGACAACAGCTCACACTGAACTGATCAGCAGAGGCCAGGGCAAGGTGGTCAGCAAATATCACCTGCCTCAGCTAGGTTAGGGACTGAATCCTAAAGAAAAGGGCTGAGAGGCTGCAAGAAAAGTACAGCAGTTAGAGCAATTGCCTAGCAGTTGCAAAGCCCTGAGTTCGATTCTCCAGCACCACATAAACCAGCATGGTGGCACACACCTATAATCTCAGCCTTCAAGAAGCTGAGGCCAGAGTATTGCTTTGAGTTCGAGGCCAGCCTGAGCTAGTGGTCAGGATCAGCTCTGAACTAGAGTGTTAACAGTTTCAAAAAAAAAAAAAATGCTGAGAGGATCAGAGGCAGTGGCCAAGTGGAGTGGGGCACGCAGGAGCCATACCCTCTCAGTTCCTGTGTGGCTCCTGAATTCTCCTTCCCTGATGTCAGAAGGGCCCTGATGCTTGGGGCCAATACCAGGGCACCAGTGAAGGGAAACAGCAGTGCCTGGCCCAGTAGCTGCAATCAGACCAGGACTATGGAAGAGTCACTTTGGATGGTCCAGTCTAGACTCCCAGAGGTATGTAGCCGGAGCACTGTTTTCTGTCAAGATGTCACTCATGCGAACAACACTTCCCTGTGCGTAGAAGTCTCAGTAGGGTCTCCCTTGTTTATCTATCTTACTGAGTTAAGGTAAGGCCCCGGGATGGACAGGGACTGAAGACAGACACATCAAAAACAAACCCTGTGAAGTCCTAGGTGACAGAACTTTTTTTCCCCAGCACTTGAAATGGAATCCAGAGCCTCACCCACGCTAGGCAAGCTCTGTCCTCAGCCCCTTTTGAGAAAGGGTCCCACTAAATTGCTTAGGCTGGAATCAAACCTTCAATTTTCCTGCCTCTGCCTCCCGAGTAATTGGGATTACATGCATGTACCACCATGCCTGGCAATTATACTACAGTCAAGGCCACTCTGAGGTCTAGAGCAGCTACCCTACAGCCTGATCTCTGGACAGAGGGAAAGCCTTTGTTACTGCCAGTTGATGTGCAGTCCCATCCTCTCCTTCAGTGCACTGACTCTGTGGTACCTGGTTTCCAACTCCCTGTGCCCCCAAACACCCAGTCCTGAGCCAGTCCAGGATGAGAGGAATTGTGGCAGGCTCAGGCCAGGGTATCTAGGTCCACTGCAGGCAGTGGCTCCCGCCAGTAGCAGAAGTGGCTGTATTCTGGATTGATGAGGTCTGTGCTGGGTCCACGGAATACAGGTGGGAAGAGGAGTTCAACTACTTCACCAAGCCGATCATACCTGTGGAAGAACAGGGTGGCACTGAGAGCCTGAGCCACTGCCAGACCTCGCCTCCACTGCAGCAGGAATCCTACCAGGGGAAGAGGTAAAATGGGGGCACAGGGAGAGGGCAGGGAATGTGATAGGACACGGGGACACGTGGATGGATTTGGCCTCACGTGGATTTGTGGCTCTTCATGAGCTCCTGGATGAGCTCTCCCCGCGGGTTGACTGTGAAGATGCGAGATTCAGGCAAGCCTACTTGCCGATAGGCAAAGACATCCTGTGGGGGACAAGAAGGACAAGGGCAGTGGAACTGAGGCACTAGGGTTAAAGGACAGGCGCCCATTTCATGGAATGGGGACACACTCACATTTGGCCTGTTTCCAAAGGCAGCATGGAAGGGCTGTCCATGAGGCAGAAATAGCTGCTGGATGTCACTCAGGCAGGCGACCTTGAACACCTCTGGCTTCTTCTCAATCACCTCCCTGGAGCAGCCGTGATTACATGAAGGAAAGGGGGCCAAGGAGGGGCAGCAACCAGAGGACAGGGTCAGGTGACATGGGGTCTGACTCAGCCCCAGCTGGCCCCTAGAGCACATGTTGGCTAGGGTGGGCTGGCAGTGCATCTGCCCCTCCCCATCAAGTGCTCTGCACTCTTGTAGGTAGGGGTGGTTACCTGTGAAGAGCAGCAAAGAGGCTGCTGGGAGACAACAGGATAGGGCCCTTAGGAAGACCGCAGCCATCCTCGCTCACCCACTGCAGGTACCCCTTGGTGAGGTCTGCCATGCCGATGGCCCGTGCTGAGCAGTACAAGAACTTGTACCCATTTCTGGAGGTGGAGAATGAGGTAGCACAGAGACATCAGATATTAGCCACTCTCATGTCACCCCAATGGCTTTGGGTAGCAAAGCCCAACTCTGTGGTTCTGGCCTTCAAACCCAGAGGACTTTGCAGGGAGGAGACTTAGGGAGAGTGGCAAAGCCAAGCCAGAGATGTTTTCAGTAGCCATTTTGGCTAGAAGGAGAACGGACACTTTCCTAGGGCCTAGGAGGTCCGGCTTTTTCCTAGATTGAGGCCAGCAGGTAGATCACCCACAGGAGAACCAAAGATCAGGAAGAAGATCTCAGTATACCAGGGGATTCCAAGCTGCCTGCCATGGGGGACCTTGTGGGCTCTGCTGGTTCCCAAGCATGTCTTAGTCAGTGGCCTAAGACATCCTGTCACCCCTTCTTCTAGCTGGTTGTCCTGCCTCAGTCCTGGGCAAGCACTCACAGGTGGATTTTGTGGTAGAGACTGGTGATGCCTTGGTGTGTCCAGTCTTTTCCCAACTGCGGCAGAATGTGACCCAGAGCATCTGACCTACAGGCAGAAAATAATGGGTCACTTTGAGGCTTCTGCTAATGGCCCTCATGTTCTATGAGTGTGGCCATAAAGGGGTCCAGCCCACCAGTCCCAAGATGACCTGATAGGAAGGGAGGGACAGGAAGGAGGGAGGACTTCCCACACTGTCCCCAACCCCTACATATACCCAGCACAGAGGGAGGTGAGTGCCCAGGCCCTCCCTGTACTCATTGTATTCAGCAGAGCCTCACTTGGTAATGGTGCCATCGATGTCAGAGATGACCACTTTGTCATCCCATTTCCACAAGTAGATGGTGGCCTTGCAGCGGCAGGTGCCCTGGTACTGGGTAGTCACACTGAAGACCACATCATTGGCACCTTCGTGTAGATTCAGGCACCTCTGGGACCAGGCAGAGGGAGTAAGTATATTGTATTCTTCATAGCTCAGGCACTGTGCACCCCAGTTGTGGTCTTTGGTCCCCATGGGCCTTTCATTTTCTTTCTCTCAGCTCAGCAACTCTTCCTGGGATTTGAAGGCAGCCACACAGGCACATCCGTATGGGCGGAGTGTATCCACGATGGTCAGGGCCCTCCACGGTGCTCACGTAGGAGCTCTGACCTCCCTTTACTGCCCTTAGAGATGAATCTCAGCCCTGACTGCGACTCTCTTGCCGTGTTTCCAGGGCAGCTCTTGGCAGGGCGAAACTCTGTTCCCTAAGTGGGGGCCCCTGTGGGGATCTTCACAGGAAGCCCTTGCCTTGGGCTAGGATATTTGACCCAACATTTCCCAAAAAAAGAGACTTAGCCCTCTATGTAGGCCATAGAGAAGGGTGGAGGTAGCTCTTCCCAAAGCCAGGTGACTTCTGAGCCCAAGCTGACCCTGAAGTAGGGGAGAGCCCAAGTACCAGACAGATGGCAGCTGCTCAGCAGCAGCTGTTCAGATCCTCCTGGATACCACCTTGACCATGTGTCACACTTGAGAGGAAAACATGTTCTTATTATGGGAACAATCAGTTGCAGAGCTCAAGGTATTGCCCGAATCGGTGGGGCTGTTACCAGCATTTGCTTCCTGTGTCGTGCATCTCAAGGGCAGACCCAGAGCCAGCTAGTTCACCACACATATATGTCCCAGGTGGACCTAACAGAGAACTTGGACAGCCAGAGTATCGCACAGAGAAATGGGCTGGCATGGAAGAAGGGAGGCCCTGCCCCTGGAGGTGTTCAAGTAAAGGTTGGCAGGGAGCCTGCCCCAGGATAGATATTGGCCTTTGGTGACCTGTACCTCATCTTGGCCCGGAGAGGCTGGGACAAAATTAGCTCAGCCATGCACCCTCCACACATATGTACACACTTACAATCTGGTCAGAAGAGAGGCGAAGGGACTTCTTGTAGGTAGAAATGTAGGCTGACGTGGAGGGTGGCGGGGAGGGGACTTCCAGGATCACAGGGCTGTCTAGGGCATCGTCATCACTGCTCAGGACTTCTATCTTTTTCCTGCAGGGAACACCCAGCCTCAGGTCACTTCCGCAAGCTGAAGACCCCTCGCTTAAAGTAGGTGCTTACTCTTAGCTCAGTCCTAAGACCGGAGGTTACCCTTTCCTCTAGATGACACTGTGTGGGGTGGTGGCAGGCACCGGGGTACCGGCTGCCAATGTTCATTCAGGACAGACCAAAGCTGGGCCTAGCCTCAGGGTACCTCCTCAGCCAGGATGCAGGGCCTGCCCTGGCCGTTTACCTGAAACACCTAACATGCATCCTGGTGTCTATTCCCAGTGCCTCCTGCTGTGTTCTCAGGCAGCCCATTTTCAGTCACTCTCTACCCAACCTCAGGCAGATGGGTCACTTCTGAGTTTAAAAACAAAAGCCAATAAACTAATACATCTGTCCCTGGTCCCTGTGGGTCTAAGAGAGAAACCTTCCCCTTCCTTTACAAAGCCACATCCTGGTTCTGCCAGGAGTTTGAGCTCCCCTCCTGTGTCTGCTGTTTTCTGGCTGAAGGACAGTCAGTATATCTCTAGATCTGCTTTCCTCCCTGTAGAGTGGGGACATTTGTCAGGATAAGCAGCACTTGAGGAATAACAAAGAACAACAATCGGAGGGGGTGTTGCTCCCTGTCCCCTGCTTCCCATGGCAGTCCTCCTAGGCTCCAGCTGCCAAGCCCTGTCAGGAGGTCCAACTCACCCCTGCTGCTCCCTGGCTGTAGGTTTCTCCCTCTGGGCACTGCGCTGTGGGAGGAACATCCGTCAGTGAGCCCTGCCTTCTGTCCTGTCCTGCCCCACCTCACGTCTGTAGCTACCCACCTCTTCTGATGGGAAATCCTTTCGTCTCCAGGAAAACCACCACCGTCCACCCTTCCGGGGCATCTTCTCCTTTGCCAGCTTGTCCACAGTGCTCTGCGGGCAGACGAAGGCCATAGTAGTTCTTTTTGCCCCACAAACCTACCTACATTTCCTTGGGCCCTTCCATGCATACAGTCAGGGCTGCCCTAAAGAAAGGTGCTGTCAACATCTGGAGGATGCGGAAATATGTTCACCTCCCCCTGGGGATTCCAAGTGATGACAAGGGTTATGCATGGGCAACTAAGGACCATTACTGTCCCCCACCTCTGACCCCCTAGATCTAGCCAAGCCTCTGTGGTCTGCAAATACTGACAGTTCCCCTGTAGACTAGCTGAAGGTAATGCTGCTTTGGGAGTTTGTCAAGAACTGGTATTCTGTGTGTGATGTGGTGACAGGAAGGACAGTCTGTAGCTGGCTGACCGCTCAGGCTCTGAGACTGACACAAGCAACCTCTTGAAGTCAGTGATTCTATCCTATGAAGAGCTTTCCTCTCCTTATCTTCCCATCACTGTCTGCTCGGGGCAGCATGACCTCGTGACAAATGCTGCTTAGATCTATGGTGGACAACACCAGGCAAGCCCAGGCCAGGACCGCCTGGGAGGGGCATCAGGATCCTATAGATTCAGGATAGAGAGTGCTAATTAGGAGGACATGGGCTTGCATTGATCAGCCACGGTGCTTTTTGTGCTGGAAGCAGGTTGGGTGGGTGTCCCTCAAGAGCCTCAAGTAGTGGGTCAGTTTGGGTAAAAGAGGGAAAAGCAAGCAAAGGAGTATCTTTTCCTTTCCATAGGATTTGGGTCCTACCCCAGACTCAGAGCCAGCCAGTGAGTAGAACAGAAGGTCCCATGAGGGCGACACCAGCTGTCAACATTTAATTAGTGATGTAATTTGGACAAGCCTAACTGATCCAAGAACAATGAGTCAGGCCAGCGTGGGGCCCTGGATGGCTCTCAGAGGGGAAGAAGGGCCAGGCTGCAGGCACAGGCTAAAGGTACCCAGCAGGGCACTGTCCAGTGACTGAATGCCTGTGGCCCCAGCTGGCCTCAGGAAGGCCATGTGAAGATTTTTGCAAGTGAAGGAAGAGCTGGGTCCCTTCCCAGTTCTAAGCATCTACTCCAGCTGTGCCCTTTCCTGACCTGCCTAGGTCCTACTCGTCTTCCATTCTGCCCAGTAGGCACTGGCTCAGTGTGTCCCTGTTGTGTTTTCTTTCAGCACTCCAACCCTCTCTAGCATTCAGGCAAATTTTATATTTGACTAAGTACACCTTTCTGGAGGGTGGAGAAAGTTCTGTTTTGTGGATGACTGTCCCCAGTTTAGGCTGGGCACATAGTAGGAACTTAACAATGTGTGCTGATCAGAGGCCAAGCACCCCTCAGCCCAGCCTGGAGAGGTAGTTTTGGGGGATGGTGAAAAATGAGACCCCTGTTTCCTAAATCTCACCTTTCATACTCAAAATTCTCCTATTGAAGTCATGCCCAGCATTAGGCACCTGTCAGATGTTTATACTCCTCTGGTTTGTCCTAAACTCCTCTGAAGTAAAGTCCAAGTCCGTTAGAATCCATCCAAGGGTGGGAACCCAGGAAGACTGGGGCTTTATACACACAGGCTGGAGCGAGGTTTGGAATCCCAGTCTCCCCTCTCAGAGTGGATCTTGCCACCAGCAACTGCAGGCCCCAAAGCCCGTCTCTTCTTACGCTCCATTTCCTTGCCAACAGCCTCCCAACCCCAAGCTATGGTATTCTAACCATTACCTTGGGCAAGTTCTTCTGGAAGGCTTGCAAGGAGAGGATCATAGGGGCAGCCACAGCCCAGTTATAGTGCCTGGAGAGACAGGATGGGGTGAGGGCTGCAGCAGTTGCAATATCATGCAGAGTGGGTGACTCTCGGGCCACCAGAAGCCCCAGCTTGCTACTTACTTCTCGTTAATTTTCACCACTAGGTTTGGGTCGTCCAGGAGCCCTGGGTTTTTGGTGAGGTCTTGGTAGGAGACAATGTGTTGGTTGAACTTCTCTGGGCACACAGGCAGAGGAAGAGAGAGGGGTAAGGTTGGCACACTTCCTGTGATCTACTGTTCCCATGTGACTCTTTAAGTTTCCATATTCTGCCGCACATCTCCTGCTAAATAATTCTTTGACCTGGCAGTTCTCCTTTGGGCATTTGTTCCCACCCCAGGAATCCCAGGGTAAGTCACGGGTTAGTGGCAAGCATTTGCTCAGTAGGAACTTGGGAATGCCCAGTTCCCACTCCCCAAGAGAGCAGGGAAGCCCAGCCTCGCCTCACATTTCTGCAGGGGTTTTACCTGGGGTAGCTACTGTTCTCTGGGCTCCACACTAATCTTTGGGAGGGCTTGGGTCATGGTCAGACATACCCTGGGAGATATCTTGGCTGTCAGCCAGTCCACCACAGAGAGACAGTACTATCGCGTCCGCTGAGTCTGGAGTTGGCTCTGGAACATGCTCAGGGTTGGGATTTCCCAGGAGCTTCTGGCCGCCAGGTTCACTGTACCTCCTGGCTCCTAGCCCAAAGTCACTGGGGGAGGAGTTGACAGTGATAAAAATGTAAGGAGGGAAGAGGTGGGTTCTCACTTTCCAGGTCCTAGACAGTGGACTTTTGGCCCCTAGGAGCCCCAATTCCAAGACACCCTGGAACCCTGTGCCCAGTACCTCTTGGGGAAGTAAAGGGCTGCATTCTCAGAGTCCAAGGAAGACAAGTCATCCAGGTAGATGTCACTGGGGCCCAGGTGCTGGCTTCTCTTCAGAGAGCCTAAGGACACAGGTACTCTGTAGTGGGCCCAACCTGTGCCCCCTGGCCCTTGAATATTCCAAGCCAGTTTTGGCCAATAAAACTTCCTGCAGTGATAAAATGTGCCATATCGACACTGTCCAGTATGGTAGCCTAGCTACACATGGCTATTGAAAACCCTTAAAATAGGTTTGGTGTGACAGAGAAACAAAATATGAAGTTTTGTTTCACTTTAGCCACATACAAGCCAGTAGCTACTGATTCAGACAGTGGAGCCGTGTGCCTTACCACCCTCCTTAGGTAAATCCCACATTGTGAGATGGGAGTGATTCCTCTCTGCTCATCTCCTGGACTTCCCATCCCAGCCTCTTCCCCTGTGCACTCAGTACTCAGCAGATGCCCTCACTTCCTAGACAGGAAACTTCTCTAGTCCCTGAGAGCCCCACTCATGCTGTTCCCTTGGCCTAGAACTGTCGTCTCCTGTTCCTCTCTTGGTTGGATCTTTCAACATCCATGTCTCAGGTTCAACATCATCCACTCAGAGATTTCAGTAACCCCCATTCGAATTAACTGTTCTTTCCCATGTGGCTCATGCCATGCCCTGCTTTGTTACACATGTCTTTCATGTCCTGTTTCACCCTCTGCTCCCAACGCTGGACTGTGAGCCCCACGAATGCCAGTGCCAAGCACAGTGCCTGGTGCACAGGAAGCATTCGAAATGTACTGGAAGTCCCAGAGCCCAGGCAGGGGGACAACATAGGGCCAGAAAGTGGTATAAAGGGTCCAACTATCACTTACCTTTTCCCCTGGAGACCTCTGGCTGCCTTGTGGGAAGGGGTCCCTCCAAGGTGGTCCAGCTCCATGACTTGGACACAGGAGGGAGGCTGGCATCACTAGGGCTCTGCATCTTGGTTTCCTCATTCTCTGGAATGGAAAGACAGGGACTCCCCACAGTCTCCCTCCAGTGGAACTCTACATCTGTCTGAAGCAGGTCAGCATTGTCCCCTGTTGGCAGAGGTGAGGATTCCAAAGGGCTCACACCAGGCACAGATGAGGAGGAGGTGCTGGGTTCCTTCTGAAGAGAAGAGGTTGCCCCAGTGCCATTTTCAGAGATCATTGAGGACTCTGGCCGCTCAGCTTTGGCAACCTTCAGTCAAAGAAACATGAGAAGAAATGGGCTGGTGCAGGTGCTGCCTTCCATGCCCACAAAGCCTTAGGGGAGGTGGCCCAAGTTCCAGTCACTCCAGTCCTGAGCCACATAGGCAAAGGAGCCCATAAAAGGCAGGGATTGGGGGTGACATGGAGGAACTTACCTTAGGCAGCCTTCCCCAGGCCCACTGCATGTGGGACTCAGCTCTCAGGGAACTGGGTTCTGGGGTTCGCAGTTCCAACTCCGAGTCACTCTTAGGGGACATTAGCCCATCTGACAAGAGGCTGCAGAAAACAAGTACTCAGAGACCTCCCACCCCGGTAAACCTGCCACCTTGCTGCACAGCTGAGCCTAGGAGGGAAATATTTGCAACATGTTTATGTCTATATAGAGAGTATGTAAAGATACAAACAGTATGTAAGCTTATCTGGTGGTGCAGGCCTGAAATCCCAGCACTCTGAGAGGCTGAGTGACGTAAAAGAATCTCAAGTTCGAGGCCCGTCTGGGCAATTTAGTGACTTTGCAAGACCATGTCTCAAAATCAAAAAATAAAAATAGACTGGGGATATTGCTCAGTGTGAAGATCTTGGGCTCGATGCTCAGTACCACTCAGCATACCACAGAAATAGTATAGAAGTAAATAAAGAGCTTCTGCAAATCAATAATAATATAGTTTAAGAAAAAAAAAACCAAAAAGGGAAGATGTGACTGCTTAATGGGTCTGGGATTTCTTTTTGAAGTGAAAAGAAGTTCTAGAATGAGATAGTAGGGATGGCTGCATAGTATTGTGAATAGACTTAATACAGCTGAGCTGTACAACTCAGATTTGTTCAAATGCTAGATTTTATATTTACAGCAATTCTAAAATTAGCAAAGACCTGAATACTTTACAGAGAAACGTAAGTGGCTGATAAACATTTTAAATGGGTGCTAGTCTTTGGTCATCATAAAGATTGGAATTTTAAAGCCACTCTGAGGGCTGAGGGTTTAGCTCATTGATGCGCACCCTTGTCTAGGAAGTCCGAGGCCCCGAGTCATCCCCCAGCACCACACAAGCTAGGTGTGGCACACGCCTGTGAACCCAGCACTTGGGAGGCTGAGGCAGGAGGATTGCCATGTATCTGAGGGCAGCCTGGGCTACATAGTGAATTCAGGACCAGCCTGGACTGCAGAGTGAGACTCTATCTCAAAAAAGCAAAATTAAAAACAAAACTCACTCTAAGAGCTGGGTGAAGTCCACATGGATGCTTACCTGGTCTGCAGGGGCCATTCGCCATCAGAACAGGGGTAGATGTCTTTGGGTTGTGGTGAGGACACTTCTTCCAACTGAACACTCCTGAGAGACAGAGAAATGGTCAGTGACAGGGTAGGATGGCCTAGGCAGGGACATCAGGGGTTGGGAGGGCAAAGCCACTGAAGCTCAGCGAGGTCAAATCCCTTTCCTGAATTTACACATCAGCAAAGGAAACAGCACTTGCACCCTAGGTCAGCACCCTACAGCCACCTGGTCCCCACACATCCTGGGGGCTCCGTCCTCGGTTTTCCAGGTGGGGCCAGCTCACTGTCAGCACCAGCATCTAGCTCCTCGGAACTAGAATCAGTTGCTACTGCACCCTCCTTCCGCCGGGATTTCCTTCTGCGTCGCCTCTTCCTCCGCCCTGTGGTGACGAGGCCCTCAGGCTCACTGGCTGTGCCAAGCTGGGAGTCCGAGGGGAAGCCAGACAGACCCCCCCAAGGGATGGGTGAGGTGCACAAGCGGGGAGGCACGTCTTCCTGTGGTGTAGACCGGGGCAGAGCAGAGACGGTGTGAGCCAGGGCAGAGTGGTGCCCTCATCCTTGGGCCATTCCGAGCCCTGCTTGAGACCCAGGCCCTGCAGTGAGCTCACAGAGGGCCAAGGAAGCAAGTGTGGACACTGGCAGGAGGTGGCAGCCATCTGGCCGTGCAACCACAGCTGGTCACAGAGCTCCCTAACGGAGTACAGCAGCCCAACCCCAGGAGGTGCCCACCACCCCACAAGCCAGGCAGAATTCTGGGCTCAGCTCTCTCCTCCTCCTCTGTCCAGATCTTTATAAGTGAACATCAGCTTCTCCGTTAAGACTCCTCCTGATACCACCTTCTCCAAGAAGCCTGTTCTGATTGTCTCCACTCCCAGTTCCAACCCATCACTTCAGTCACCAAATGGATCTATTGCTAGTTTATGCACCTGGCTCCCAGGCTAGTTTGGAACTTTTTTGAAGGTAGGAGGACTCTTCATCTGAGTCTGCTGCATATTGTCTGGCATGCAGTAGGGGCTCCGTTAAAATTTGCCCAGTTCAGACAGTTTAGACTCCCCTGTTGGCTTGTACTGGGCTCTCCCTTCCCACAGCAAGCACAGTCTCATCACCCCTACCCACACATTTCTGTGTTTCAGCTGCAGAGCTGGCACCAGACCCAGAACAGGGAAGGCTTTAGGCCATCATTTCCCCCAGCTGCCCAGTGCTTGCTTTTCTGAGGCCTTCCCCAACTTCCTAGAAAGCAGAACCAGCCAGAGCTGGCCCCTTCTGTGGGCCCAAGGCCAAGCCAGTTGGACCTCCGCTGCAGCAGACCTCTGCCAATGAGGTCCTCCGAAAGATGAGGACAGTGACAGATCCCAGGGAACTCCCCAGAAGGACACTTGAGAAGGGGCAGAGGATGCACAAGTTGGATGGTGGCACTTACTTCATCACTCTGTAGTTCCTGGACGAAGAAGGCTTCCCCACTGTCCCCCAGCTTCATGTGCAAGTCAACTGGCTCCCCATTAATCTCAATGTCTACCTGCAATGGGAGGGGGAAGACAGAGGCACAGTCAATACAGTAGGTCCGTGGTCAAGTCACAGCAGATGCAGCTTCTTGCCTGGCTGAGGCCATACTGTTAGATATTAGAGTCCCTGGCTACTAGTTCATCACTTGATTTCCATGTTCCTCTCTCTCCTAAATCCCATGAGAACAGGGAAATAATCTGTCTTGTCTCAGCCTTCAGGTTGTTGACTGCACAAACAGTGGTAAGGATCACCCTGACTAGGCACTTGGCATAGCATCTTACATGTAATCTCTTCAATCTTCACAACAACCCCCCTGCAATGGCTCCTGCCATTACCTCCACTTTATAGACAGGAAACCAAGGCTTGAGGGGTTAAGTAGTTGGTGAGGAAATGACCTCACAGCAAGTGAGTCTATGAATCCAAAATCTCTGAATCAACAGCTGAGCTCTTAACCTCTGAAGAACACTGTCTCCCACAGGTTATACTTTCCTATACGCAATCTGGAAAGTTCTTAGTGGCCTCAACCTACAGGGGATTTGGGCCGACCACCAGATTATTCACACATTGGACCTTAGTGCTAACAAAAAATCTCCGTCGTGTTTATCTGAAGACAGCATGGGTTTACTGAGGGAGAGAAACTGACCTCAGAGTGTCCCCACATACCTGGCCCTGAGACAGCATCAGGGCCTTTTTACTCTTGCAGTTCACCCCCTCACCCCTAGAATCACGAGGCAGGTAGGATCATGTGCAACTGGACTGGCGAAGTGACCAGGCTCAGAGACATGAAGTAACTTAGTGAGGACAGAGGTGCGGTCTTGGTAAGTTAGAGCCAGGTTAGATGGCTACAGTATTGAGGTCTGTCCCACTGGGCTTCTGCCATGGGAAAATGGGAATGTCCCTGGGGCCCAAACCCTCAAGCCAACCCCAAAACCTTTAATGAAAATTCTAAAGAAAAGAAACCTGTCCACAGGCTAGATCGTTCTATAAGGAAGGTTGGGTCTTATCCTGGGACTGAAGTAGAAATCCCATCTTTAAAAGCTCACCTTGCAAAAGGCCGGGTGTGGTGGCAAATGTGTGTAATCCCAGCACTCTGGGAAGCTGAAGTTGGGAAGATCACAAGTTCAAGCCTAGCCTGGGAAACTTAGTGACTTAGGGAGACCTTGTCTCCAAAAAAGTGGAAGGTGGAGGGATGAAGACGTAGCCCAGTGAAAAGGTTCAATCCCCACCACCCAGCCAGCTAAAGCACTTACCACCTTCTCCCGTGACCTCAGGACGCCCAGCTTGCCAAACCGCACGTGGAAGGGTGAGCACCTAAAGGAGCCATCTGCCTGCTTCACCACAATCACATCAATGCCACCACTCAGCGTGGCAGGATTCAGGCCCCGATATAGCTCTTTCATTGTCCCAAACACCGTCCCTGCCAGCTGTCCCACATAGTTCATGGCTGGTCCTGGCAAAGAGAGGCCATGCGGTGAACTAAGGTTCCCTTCATGGGGAAGCTTCTGTAGCCTAGTCACTCAGATGCCCACACTTACGTTGTGTCCGGCCTGCAGGGCCTCTACGCAGACCTGCAAGTGAAGGATGGGAGCTGCTCCTAGCGATGAGAGTCTAGCCCTGGCTCACCCACTGAGCTGCCATGGGACCCCTGGACAGCCGGCTTCCTGCTCCAACCCCCGATCCACACATCTATAAAAATAAAGGCAACAGGTAAGACAATAGCTGGGCGCTGTGCCTCTAATGCCATGACTCATAGTAATGAGCGTGGGGCTGAGTGAGCACAGCCCACTTGCTCTTCACAACAACCTGGTGAAGCTGGAAGGGTGGGTAGTATTATTCCTGTTTACAGATGAGCCAGCTGAGGCTCAGAGAGGTGGCTTGACTTGCTCACACCTAGTAAGAATAGGACCTGAGTTTCAAGCCCAGGTCTGTGTAGTTCAAGCCCCAAGGCCATGGTGTGAACCACCGAGATAACTCAACTGTGTGAACAGGCAAGGGTGGGCAATGGGGAGCAGCCTCGTGATGAATTAGCTTCAAGGCCCTGGTGGGAAATAGGTGACAGTCTTAAAGGAAGTGGGCAGGAGGAGGGTCTCTGCTTTTCCATCTGGGAAATGGGTTCAGCCATCTTGCTGCCCCCTGGTTCTAAGAGTTGGAAGGGCCCTTGCTGGGCCATTGTGGCAGACTTTTAGGGGACAAGAGGTAGGAACACCTCAGGGATCTAAGGCTGTGCGCAGCCCTACTCAGGATCAGACACCTAAGGCAAGCCATCTACTACAGCCAGGGGCATAAGGCCCTGAATGCCAAATTCCCCCCCTAGATTTTTCTGGTGAGATACATACATATCAGGCCCACAGATGGACCCCAGGGTTTCCAGGCAGTAGTTCTCAGCCCCAGCACCCTCAGATCCATGCTGAGGTCTGGAGCAAAGCTGTTCTGCTTCCAGCCAGACCGGTCCCTCTGGCTCACCCACCTCTAGCAGGGCCGGGTGAGGCAGAAGCAGAAGGCTGTGGTAGCAGCAGAGAACAGCCAGGCTATAATAAGAACACCACCGAGCTGGCATGATGCCCACCTTCCCGCTTCAATCACTGTATCAGCCTCCTTCTCCAAGCCAGTGACCTGCTGCCTCTCTACGTGCCAGGACTCTTGACTGCCCCATCTTTACAGGACACGTGCCTCTCTCAGTGCCTGCATCATCAGAACTCCCAGAAGACAGCCTGCTACACAATACCCACCCCCCAAAGAAGCTAAGTAACCTCCAAAGTTAAGTGACTTATCCAGGCTCTGTTAAGCTAATCATAGGTTGTTAATAGGGAGAGCATGATGACATTACCCAGGTCCGCTGGCTCCATTCCAGCGACTCCTTTGAGCCCACGGTCCCCAAACTATACCACACTGTCTGCAGAGAGAGCAGCCCTGCCTACGGCCCTTTCTGCGGGGCCTTGTGATGCTGGAATTGTGATCTGTGGACCAGCAGTGTCAGCATCATTCCTTGGGAGCCTGTTAGATACGTAGACTCTTGGGTCCAACTCAGCCCCTCTGAGTCCACATCCCCGAGGTGGTGCTGCGACTTCTAGTTTTTGAGACCTGGCTTGGTGCTCTCAATCCATACCTGCCCCTCAGCAGAATCCAAAGGACAGCACCTCCGGGGAGGGCACTGCTCAGGTCATGCAGCTGACCTGTGAGCCCTGGGATGGCAGTCCAAGCTGGGAATTCCTTCCAGCTGTGTCAGAACTTCATAAAGGTGCGGCACAATTTGAAGCACTAAGGTGAAAACAGGTAGAACAAAACATTTCAGATCCTTAACGTGGCACTTAAACTCAATAACTATTTTATCTTCAAGCGACTTACTCACTGGGCACTAGTGGAGAAGATCCACATTGGTTTCACCCTAACAACAAACTCTGTGACTAAAAGTCTAAGGAAACAGATGGACAAGGTGAGAAGGGCTCCAGACCAGGCTCTAGCACCGGAAGAGAAGAAAGAATTTACAAGCTTGTGGGAACAAAAGAGCAAACGTCGGAGGCGCAGAGCAGGGCTGGGGGCAAAGGTCTTGCCAGCTAATAGGGGCCCACACCTGCCGAAGAAAAGAGAGCTGGAGGAGAAGGGGAGGGGGCCTCTGTTACAGCTTCTCAACTTCAGCACTACTGCCACCTGAGGCTAGGTGATTCTTGGTGTGTGCTGCTGGGCACTGTAGGGTATTTAGCAGAATTCTCGGTGTCTACCCATCAGAGAGCAGCCGCCATCTTCCTCTTCCCCGGCCCAGCTTGTTACAGCCAGATTGCCTCCAGATATTATTAAATGTCTTCTGGGGGAACAAAACCACCCTGGTAAAGAACCACTGATCTAACAGAGCTAAATGACGGAAACAGGCACCCAGGGGACACTTGGGTCCCACTTGGATCCACTCAGAAAGTCTCCATAGGCAAGTAATTGCTGGCCACAGTTTCCCGTCTATGAAACTGAACTGAGAAGTGAGGTCAGTTCTCGCTCAGCTCACGTGTCAGAGTGTAGAATTCTTTCCTCTTTCTGCTTCCCCTTCCCACGTGTGGATATCCCTTCCCACCTGCGTGCTCAGCATCGGGGGGCCTCTCATGAGCACGGCCCTGGGCTCCTCCCCTCTGGCAACAGGCTTCCATGAGGGCACTTTTTTTTCCCCCGGGGACTCAGCTCTGTCTCCCTGGTCTTCTCCAGACTAGGAGCTCTGCTTGGATTCTCCTATAATATCTTCACCACTCTCAGACTAACATGTTTAAAATCAACCATGCCGCCTTTATCCCCTGGGAGCCCAGTCCAGTGAATGTGGCTCAGCGCTGCCTGGCACTTCTCCGTTCTAATCCCTGTGACTCTCACCCCCTCCGTTTTGCTATCAGCCCACCCCTCCTCCATCCTCCTGCTGTCTAGTTCAAGGCTTGATGATCAGAGGCTCAGATCACAGACGGCAACAGGACGTTGTGGGTCAGAGCACACGGCTGCGTGGGTTCTGATCTCCACTGTCACTTGCCACCTCGTTTCTCTGAGTCTTATTTTCAGCCTCTGAAATGGGAAATGGGTATACATGAGTAACTGATAATTTCTAAAAAGCTCTGTTGTGCAATAAATATGTTACTGCCACTTGGGGTTGAAATTGTCACCTACCAGGAACAGCGGCAACTTTGTCACGACATCCCCACCCACCCAGGCTAGTCATGAGCCCACGCCAGTGAGGTAGCAGCTGAGAGTTTAGACATAGGAACTTGGCATTCAAGGCTCTATGCAATTAGGGCCTCACTGTTTGCAAAATGAGCAGGTGAGCCCCAGGCCAGCCTCACAGGGTGCCTTGCTCAAGCCCTGTACCCCACCCAGGGTGACCCACAGCTGTACCAGGGGGAACCAAAACAAACCGCCCTGAACCTGAGTTCTCAACCCTCCTGGGCTTCAGGTTTGGGCCAGCAGAGAGTAAGGCCCAAAGAGAGCAGGAAGGTAATCATGGCAATTGTCCTGGGGAAGAAATCGCTACCCCAGCTATCCCAGATTAATTCATCCATTGAAGGCAGACCAGACACCGGTCAGACCCTGTTTTACAGCTGAGAACGCAGTATTAGCAAGGAGGAAATGTTCGTTCCAAGATCGAGTCAGCCTGGGGTAAATCGGAACCAGCTTCCCTGGCAGGTTTGGACATCTCTTTCTAAATTTCGTGTTCTGGTCATCAGGGGGTGCCCGCTGCCTCTGGGCCAGGGACGGGGCGTGGTGGAGAAGTGAGGTCGGTTCCTCCACTCCTGCGTTCCCGTCTGAGGCGTAGAGGTGACTCAGGCCCACGAATATGGAGGAAGAGAGACCGGGTGTTAGGGCAGAGTGGGAAGCGAGAGGGACATTTCTTCCCCGGCCCAGGCTGGGCCCTACCTGGGGAGCTGTCCACGGGATCTCTTGGACCCGGAGTCTCCGCTTCCACCTGCGTGCACGGGCCCGACAGGTAAGCGCCTGTAGTCCGCACTGGGTGCTTCCGCCTCCGCTAGGACAAGGTAGGACCTTGTGGCTCCGCCCTTTCCACCAGCCAGTAAGGCCTCTGCTGTCCCCACCCGTCCAGGTTCCGTCCCCCACTCCAAAAGGCCCCACCTCCGTCCGTCCCCACGCCCGCGGCGCCCTCGTCTCGCAGAGGCAGGGGCAGGGCCAGGCTTCGGGTTCCGCCCCATTCCGGCTCTACTTCTGCCCCCGCCCGCGCCCTAGAGCTGCCGGAGATCGTGAGTCCTTGTCACCCGCCACCTGCCCTACTACCGGAATGCTGGAACGGGGGAGGGGAGTGGGGGCGGACGACTCGGGAGTCGAGCCGACCTGGATCCGCCTCAACTTGCTTCCAGCTTGCTCCGTGACCTTGGGCAAATTCTTTCCCTAATCTGAGCCCGTTCCTGCTTTGACACCTCGCACGACGTTCCAGATGACATGAAGTCACTTCTCGCTCAGATTTCCTGGCGCTCAATTTCCCCGTGCTGAGGGGGCAGCTTTCCCAGATCTCAGGCCCTCGTCTAAACAAGTCCCACTGTCGCATACGCGTGTCGTATTTCCGTATGTGTGGAGATGACTGATTAATGTCTCGTTTTAATTTTTTTAAATTGACTTTTGCAGCGACAGGGATCTAATCTAGAGCCTCGCGCGTGCTATGCAAGGGCCCTACCACCGAGTTCCCTCTCCGCCCTGAATGTCCCCTCTTTATCTGAATCTGGCCTTCAAGATCACTGCCATGCTTAGGCCCGCGCCTGCCACACCGCAGACGCTCAGTGACGGAGCTTTGCTCCTGCCTTTCTCCCTCCGACGCGCGGGTAGAATTGCAGAGTGGGCTCAATACCGCCCCTGGGCAGCAGGGGGCAGGCGGCGACCAGCTTTCTCACCCTGCCAAGCTCTAGCTACTTTCGGGCGCCTGGGGAAGCGAACACGTGTGCCCAGGTGAGGGCAGAGCTGGGTGCTGAAGAGATCTGCCGCTTTGCCAGCCGCCAGCGAGGTCTGGGCCATGGGGCAGCTTTTCAAAACTTTTTTGAGTCTGTGGTTGGCAGAATCCCTAGGATCAAAGAGGATATATGGCTCCGGCGAAGATGTGCAGAGGATTTCAAGGTGGAGTTTACAGAGCACGGGCAATGAAGTGGGCCAGCAATGGCGAAAAATCAGATATAGAAAGTTCTGGGGTTGTCAGCCGTATGCCATTAATCCTAGCAGAAGGACTCTGAATTTGAGCCCAGCCTGGGCAATGTAGCAACTTCAGTGAGATCCTGTCTGAAAATGAGTAAGACGGGATGGGAAGGTATCAGTAACTCCGTGTGAAGTTTACAGAACCAATCCCCAGTTGTTTTTATTTTTTTATTTTTTGTTTTAAGTAACAAAGTACTGGATTGTAAGAAGTGGAAAGCTGCCACCATAATTCGTCCTGTGACCCAGGTGACAGAATTTGTTTGGAATAGACTGGCCTCGGTTGTCCTCACTTTAGTATGAGTCCTGAACAATGTCAGGTTGCTACTCAAGAGAGCAGAGCAATATCAAGGTGGCCTGGGGACAGAACCATGCGCCCGGCAACATTGTATACAACCGCACATATGACGGTAAAACCCTGGAGACATCAGGAATTTCTTGAAGGAGCCCGAGGAGGAAGGAAGGAGAGGGTCACAGCTTGGGGCGGCAGATGCTAGGGTCAATCTATCTTTTGAGCCTCGATTTCTTTCTTTTGTGGGATCGGGGGAAATGAACTTCCATTTCCTCTTCAAAATAGTAACTGTGGTAGCACTTACCTTGCAGGATTTTATTGTGAGGATTTACAGGATAAATTAAATCAGTGGTTCTCAATCTTGGCTATACATCAGAGTCACTGTGCCCTTGATGCACTAGAGTACTGAGATTTTAAAAACTCTTCAGGTCGTTGAAATGTGTTCCTAAGGCTGCAAACTGCTGATTTAATAAAATTCTGTATACAGTATGGGGCACATAGTAGGCATGCAGTAATGTCTACGGTACTTTTTTATATTTCAAGGGAGGATCTTGCGCTGTTTTACTTGGGCAGGCCTCAAACTCCTGGGCTCAAGTGATCCTCCTTCAAATTTCTTTTTTTTCCCTTTCTTTCTTTTCTTTTTTCTTTTTTTCTTCCTTTTTTTGAGATAGGGTCTCTCTCCATAGCCCAGGCTAGCCTTGTCTCATGGCAATCCTCCTGCCTCAGCCTCCCATTGGGACTTACAGGCGTGCACCCCCATGCCTGGCCCTATGTGGTGCTTAGGAATCGAACTCAAGGCCTGTGCTTGCAGTGCTTTAACTGCTATGCCATTCCTCCAGCCCTGCCTCTGCTTTCTAAGTAGCTGAAATTACAAGTATGCACCACCATGCCTGACTTTCACCTCACTTTTTTTTTTTTTTTTTTTTTTTTGAGACAGCGTCTCATTCTGTAGTTGAGACAGGTCCTAAGCTCACTATGTAGCCCAGACTGATCTCGAACTAATGGCAATCCTCCTGCCTCAGCCTCCCAAGTGCTGGGATTACAGGCTTGTGCCACCACACCCAGTTTACGTGCTGCTGAGGAATCAAACCCAGGATCTTGAGCTTGCTAGGCAGGCACTTTAACCGCTGAGCTATTCCTCCAGCTCTTATATCACATTTTTAAAGCTGAAACGCAAATTGTTTTCATTCTTTGTCAGAGGGAAAAAGTTGATACAAAGGTTGCTCCAGAAATCAAATTTCTAATAGGCTTGTTTCTAGAACTATGAATCATGTGGTAATTCAGGGCACAGAGGGAGTCCCTGGTCGGTCCTTTGGCTTACTCGTCCTAACACCCAGTGGAGCTCAAGAAGGCAGGAACTAACCTATTCTAGCTTTCTGTTTACATCGCATCTCGGAGGCATCCTTGCAATGTGTTATGAGTGCTGTGTTCGCCCAGTGTTGGAGTTAAGGGTAGAGGCCATTATTTCCTTTCACTGGGTATATACCGTACCGAGGCCTGTTCTACTGTCAGCTGTTAGTTTCCTCTTAATCCAAGAGTGGAGGTGGCACTGCCTTCATTGTGGGATTTGGTAGCTAATGTGCTTTGTTAATTCACAGATCCATGATTAACTGTTATGTCCCTCTGCTTTCTTACTAGATAAACCTGGCCTCAAGTGAGTGGACCTTTCCACGCAGGCTTACGGTTGTGATCTCTGGTCATGAGCAGCAAGACCAGCTGCTGGCAGCAGCTCTTTATCCTGCCCTGGTGGCCTCATGAAGTTGGGAAGGGACACACTGGCCACTGGGGATTGTCTTCTCCATGCGTGCATGCACGGGGGATAGAAGCAGGCAAATGGTTTCTGGTTAGGATTGCCAGATTTCACTAATAAAAGAAACCAATTAAATTTGAATTTCAGATAGAGAACTTTTTTTTTTTTAGTGTAAGTATGTCTCAGCCAATATTTAGGATACACTACAAAAAGGATTCACTATTCATCTGAAATTCAGATTTAACTGGATGTTCATTATTTGCTAAATATGGCAAACCCACATGTGTCCAAACAGGCAAATCTCCATGGCTTGGGACTTGCTGTCCATGTGGCCTCATGCCCAACTTTCACCTGTCGCTGCCCAGCTCCAAAGCTATGCATAGCCCCCAGCTGGTGCCACAGTGCAGCTGGGCCTCCTTGGCTGCGGTGCTGGGTCTTAGCTCTTCTACCAGCCCAGATGACCTATCTGGATCCTTTCCTACCTTTGCACATATCTTTGTTTTCCCTACCTGGCTTATTATCTCCTGCCCAGTCATAGGAGAGCAACAGCTGCATGCAGACACCATACTGAGTTATTCATTTGCATTTTTCATGAAATTCTCACAAAACCCAACAGTCAGGACTAGCAAAGAGGCAGGGGCAGGAAAAAAAAAAAAACAATAGTCATTTTCCAAGAAAAGAATGATGTTCTAAGACAGTGATTTTTAAAAATTTTTAATTTTATTTATTTATTTATTTGTAGGGCTTGGGCTAAAACCAAGGGTCTCGGGCCTCCTAGGCAAGTGCTCTATATCTGAACACTAAACTAAATCTCTAACTCTGACTGCTATTATTAAAATGTGGTTTCCTAGACACGTAGCAGTAGCAGTACCTTCAATCTTGTTAGTGACGATTTCACAGGCCTTAACTCTGAACTAAGGGAGTCAGAAACTCAGAGCAGGGAGGCAGGAATCTGTATTTTAATAAGTCCCTGCCCCTTCTCTTCTTTGGCCCCTCAGGTGAGTCCCATGGATGGTGTAGTTTGAGATGCTATTCTAAAAGATAAACCCGCGTCAGGGTCTCCCACACTTGGGCAGAGAAAGAGCATGGCAGAGGCTGACACTATGCCCAGACTAGGCACCAGAAACATTAGGTTTAGTTTTTGTTCGTTTTGTTTTGTTTTTGTGGTGGTACGTGGTATTGCACCCAGGGCCTTCACACTGTGTTAAATATCCAGCCTTATTTATTTGTTTGTTTTGGAGAAAGGGTCTCACTCTCTTGCTAAGTTGCACAGGCTGGGCTTGCATTGGCTGTCCTCCTGCCTCGGTCTCACAGAGTTCTGGGATTACAGGCATGCACCACCAGGACCCGCTGGGACTCCAGAGTCCTTGGGCCTGGAAGGAGAACACTAATTAAGCAACTGGGATGTCAGATGATGAAGGCTGAGGTGTAGAAAGCCCGTATTAAGCTGTGAGGGGACGGAGAAAGTTTCTCCAAGTAGACAGCTAAGCCTGCAACACAGAACATTACTAAAAAGTTGGATTAGATGGAGAAGAGTGGGCGTGATGCGCCGGATGTAGGGACTAGTTCATCCAAAATCCACCCGGAAGAGGTTCTGTGTTGGAGGAGCCACCCGGAAGAGATTCCGTGTTGGAGGCGGGAGGTCAAGCGAGGTTGGGGACAGGTTGTGAAGCTCCCTGCCCTCAGAGCAAGAGACAAGCGGCGTGGGTGTTGAGGTAAAGCCCTCTGGCTTCCAGCGAAGGGTGGGAGTCGAGGAGAGAGCTGGGGGTGCTCGGCCTTCCTGTTCCCTTAGATAAAGAGAGCTTCTGGCCTCCAAGGTGCCTGCAGAGAATCAACCTCCAGTCACAGCCGTAAGCCACAAGGTGACAGCCCAGCACTAGCAACGAGCCAGGGGCAGGAAAGCTTTACACTGCCCCCACCCCCCAACCCCGCTTCCTGCCCCCAGCCGGGGACTAGTCCAGCCCTGGGAGGCTGCTGTGATTGCTTTTGCCACAGTTGCGCTGCCACTGGGGACCTCTTCTTCCAGTCTTTTGGAGACTGGCCCTGAATGTCATTAGAGATCCCACCCCCGCCACGCCCACCGGAGGCAGGAGGGCCGAGACTTCCGTTGCCACCCCTCACCCCTGCCAAAGAAGCCCTGGTGCCGCCTAGGACTGACTCGGCCTGGCCAGGGTGTCTGGCAGTACAGCTGCCTTTGAACAGTTTCAGGTTCCAACTGTCTTTCCCAGAGACACAGCAGGTGACCAAAGCCTTTTTGGAATTCATTTGGGATTTCTAGCCTAAAGAGTAATTGTGAAAGGTGGAGCTTCCTGTGTCCTAAACGTTCTTTCAGAGGTTACAGACTGGCCTTCCAGCTCTTCCATTGGGTCCACCTTTCATTATACTGTGCAACTCAAGGAGTGTCTAACATGGAGCCTTGCACTTAGATAGATGCTCAAAACATTAAGGAATATCGGGGGGCCATGACGTAGCTTGATGGTGGAATACTTGCCTAGCATGCTTGATGGGTCCTCAGGACCGCAAAACAGACAAGGATCGATATAATGCTGGGCCTTAAACCAGAGAGAGGCAGCCTAAGTGGACTTAAGTGGTGAATAAAAACACAGGAGATAGAAAAGTGAACGCAAACAGATCCCTGTCTGGCCTGGAGTATGGGACAAAACCATGACAGTGAGCAAAATCACAGGCAAGAAAAATTAGATTTGAGAACAGAGTGTAAATCTCACAATTGCTTGGTATGATATTCCTCATGTAGCATTATATTTTCCGAAACACAGAGCCATCTTTCCAAAGATGGGCGCCTTTGCTTTTCCCAAAGGCTTCTCTTAATTCTTTTACTTAAGTCATTTTGAAACTACTGTCCGATTACCATCTTTTTCTAACCTAATATTGCCAAATCCTCATCTGGTAATGCTTTGTGCAATTGTAGCGCTTCTCCAACATCAGGAAATTCTGCATCTCTGGCAAGATGGCGGGGATTTTTGTTTTGTTTTTGAGACAGGGCCTTCCTCTGCAGTCTATTCCTGCGCTCACTACGGAGCCCAGCCTGGCCTCAAACTCACGGCAATCCTCCTGCTTTATTCTCTGAAGTGCAGGGATTACAGGTATGTGCCAACATATCTGGCTCACATAGTGCTGGGGAATCGAACGCAGGGCCTCGCACTTTCTAGGCAATCACTTTAACCACGGACTGAAGCCCCTAACCCAAGATTTGCAGTATAATTTCCTACTTCACTGCCAGAAGTCAGTGCCATCTAACAACAGGAAGCTCTTAATGCCAAAGTCAGTTCCCACTAAATCTCTGCTTAAGAGGCTGAGGGTATAGTTCTGTAGTTAGGACACTTGCCTACCATGTGCAAGGCCCTAGCACTATCTTAAGAAGTAGCTAGGCACTTGGGAGGCTGAGGCAGAAGGATTGCCTGAGTTTGAGAGCAGCCTAGACTACATAGTTAGTTCAGGACCAGCCTGGACTACAAAGAACAAGGCCCTGTCTCAAACACACACACAAACTAACAACAAAACCCCCAAAGAACAAACAAAAAACCCCCAAAACTCTGCTTAGATCCTCCAGGGAATCCAGTTACCTCTCTCATACTCCCCACTTCTCGGCCATCCTCTCCCACTGTGTGCCTTTCATTTTCTCTGCAGCTGCCGCTCATCAAATCATGGCTCCTCAAGCCCACCAGTCCATGCCTCCTTCCCCAGGTGCCCACAGAAATAGTTCCCTCACAACCATTCACCTGAGTGTCACGTCAGTGAAGGTTGCCCCGCCCATTCCCAGCCACCTTTCCTGGCTCTAGTCTTTTCCAGCAGCACTAATTACTTCTTCGCATGTTTTCTGAGTTAGTTCTTGATGATGTCTGATGTCTGTCTCCTTCCAAGGGAAGATATTGTATCCCAAGATCAGTGTCTGTCACATGATAGGTTTTCAATAAAGACAAGGGAGTAGACAGCCACATCTCGGATGATCTCTCTTCTCCCTTGAAGTCTCTGTTCTTTGGTCCTGCCACCAGCCTCTTCCCTAGGGCTCCGGATCCTGCCCTAGAATAGGACTTGTTGCTCCATGGCTGCTGGACTCAGGGTGCCAGAGTTCTGACCTTATTGTGTCTCTGCCAAGCTTCCAGCCTGTGTGGAAATACTGATTTTTACTTTTTAATGTTTTAAATCTCAGGCATGAAGATTAAAGGAATAAAGAGAAAGGAGATCAGGATAAGAACAGTCAAAATGGAAGGATGGAGAGAAAATACAGTCGCAGATTTTCATGGGGTCCCTTACCCTGTCAGCTTTCCAAGCAACTCAAAGCAAAAGCCAGCACTGAGCAAGCCAGGGCTCTGTGCCACATATTCTAAGCTATGAGCCACGTGGCAGAGAAGGCCTGTTGAGTCATGGGGTGCTCAGCCACACTGCTTTGAGTTTGGTGCATAGAGTATTTTTGTTTTTTTACAGTCCAGCTGTCTGTGTAATGACTTCCTTCCCCTGGCCTTGTTCACTGAGGTGTCCCTGAGTGACTAGCTGAGTCACTGCATTCTTTGCTGCTTAAGACACTAGCCCAAGCACCAAAGATCAGTCCCTCATGTATGTGGGACCTTAGATTGCTGCCAGAGTGCCCAGGGAAGATGAAATGTAGATATCCCATCTCTGAGCTGCACTCTTCCCCAAAAACATGATTACAAAAAAAAAAAAAAAAAAAAACCCAAGTAAACATAGACAAGGAATTCCATCTGCTAAGTCAGTAGGAGACACCCAGAGCCTTGGCCCCAGCCCGAAACATTAGTTGCCAGCAACTATGGAGTCAATACTAAACTGAAGTAGTGGGGAGGCCTTCAGGAATCTTCCACAGGGTGAAGTATCATAAACTTGAGGATGAGAAAGCCAGGTGAAGAGACTGTGCGCTGTCAGCCTCAGCTGGCAAGATTATCTACTTGGTCAGCTCTTTTATACAATAAGCAGGTAATTCTCATTAGTAAAATTAAGTATGCGTAAGGCTTGTAGTGTACCCATCTCACACTTGGGAATGTATCTGACTCATAAGACAAGCAGGAGGTTATTTGCTATATTATTTGTGAATAGGGGAAGTGGAGGTAAAGTACAAGCAGAGGAAGTCCTGGGGAATGAGTAAATGAAATGAGTTGTAGATGTTTACCTTGGTGGTGAGAAGCCATGAGCCAAATGTACCCACGACAAGCTTCGTTTCATTCTCAATGACAGCTTTTATTTCTTTAATTTTTTTGAGACAAGGTCTCGCTCTGTAGCCTAAGCTGGCCTTGGGCTCATGGCAATCCTCCTGCCTCAGCCTCCCAAGTGCTGGAATTACAGGTATGCGCCACCACACCTGGCTTTTGGTAGTACTAAGGAATACGAACTCAGGGCCTTCTGCTTGCAAGGCAAGCGCTTTAACCACCGTGCCATTCCTCCAGCCCCAAGGGACAGCTTTTAATATTTCATGATTGAGTGTTGTGACCACCAACATTTTGGGTCATTTGCCATTTTTCAATCTAGGAATTTCATTTTTTGTGAATAGATATTGAATTTGGTCAAGCGCAATATTTGTGTCTATTTTTCTTTTTTGTTAAATTGGAGGATTATGCTTTTGAGTCACTTGATATTTGCTTTTCTGGGATAAATGCAATGGTGAAGTTGGTTTATTTTTAATTTCTGCATGTATATTCATAAATCATACTGGTCTTGATTTTTCATGCTATTCTTGTCAGTTGCTTCAAAACCTGCCAAAACTTATTAGTCCTAAAATTTTTTTCAGCTGTTCTGAGTTTTTTAATGTTAAGCTAGTTGTTTTCCCAGGGTGAGGCACACTTGGTTGTGATTTGGTGTCCTTCTTATTTATGAATTTGATTTGATAACATGCCAGAATTTCCCTCCTTTTTAAGACTGAGTAATGTACCACATACATATATATATATATATATATATATATATATATATATATATATATATATATATAGTGTATATATGTATATATATATATATATATATATATATATATATATATGTAGTTTTTTCCATTGATCTGTCAATGTACATGTGGATTGTTTTCATCTTTCGACTATTGGGAATAATGCTGCCATGATCACAGGTACACAATGTCTCACTGAAACATTGCTTTGGAGTTGTGTATTTCTACTTACCCCTTACTGATCAAAGCATGTCACATGCCCCTTCCACTTCCAAGCTGTAAGGAAACACAATCCTACTGTGTGGCAGCCAGGGGGATATGGCAATCACCACCCTTTTTGTCCAGTTTTCATTAGAACAAGGACAATTTAAAAAATTCCTTCCTAAAAACAAGCTTCCTTAATTTGCACAAGTCAGAAACTCAATAATTATGTCCTGCATCACTATCAGATGTCTCTCAGGGTTTTGTCACTAAATAGAATCAGTGGGGCTACACCTATTAACCTACCTCCTCGACAAGAAATGACTTTTTTCCCCCTGGGATTGCCAACTCCTTGACCCAGAGAGATGGGCTCCAGGTATATATCATGACTTGCATCCTCCAGGATCTCTGGATCAGAACAGGTGCTTTAAAAGTTGGTTGAGTGAAGATAAGTTGGAGCAACATAATCTGTATGAACTCTTAGTCATTCACAAGAAATATTGGGTGCCTGAACTTGTTCATGTTCCAGGTGTTATAGGTGAGAAAACCAAAGGTGGGGAGAGGTAACAGGAGAGAGGCTAGAATTCATAGAAGCTTGGCGTCTTTGGAACAAAGGATTCTGGTTTTTACTGAGTAAGATGGTCAGCCACTGGATGTTTTAGAGAAGGAGAGAAATATGTTTTGACTTTAGTTTGAACAGGATCTGTTTGTCTGCCGTGTTGAGAGCACGCTGGAACCAGGGAGGCCGGGTAAGAGGTCACTGCAGTATTTCAGGAAAACGAAGAGAATCCTAAAGGCAGAGGTGACAGGCTTTACTACTGGATCCGACAGAAGATGAGTCAGGGAGGACCACAGTGATTTGGCCTCAGCCGCTACAAGGATAGAGTTGACATTAACAGAGCTGGGGGAAAACTGTACAAGGACCGAGTCAAGAGGCAAGTTGGAGTATCTGACTCTGAACATGTTAAATTTGACACACTTCTCACACTTCTGTGGTCACTGGGTTTCAGAATCTGAAGGTTACAATGCAATTTTAAGTTAAAGTCAACCCGATTTATTGAACACCAAGGCCTGTACGGCCTGTACAGAACATTTTACACATGCCATCTCTTAATCCCTTCACTCATCCTATTGCGTAGTTACTAATATCTCATTGTCCTTTTATGGATGAGATACCAACAGATCCAGTCACTTAGACAATTATTAATCTGCCAGATTAATGCAGATCAGGGATTCATACCCAGGTGGGTCAGGCCACAGAGTTTTGTTTAATGGTCCCATGATTCTAACGACAAAGACCAATATAAAAATATATTTGCCACAATTTGGGCTGCATCATACCATAAATACGGTGCCTGGGACATGTGGTGAGAATTCAGCCAAGGGCCAATTCTCATCTCCTCGGCACAGGTTACAGCGTCACTACCGTGGAAAAAAATAGCATGACGGAGCTGCGGAAGCCGATGTCTGAAAGCTCAAGTACCTGAAGAGTTAATAACGTTAGAAAAGTGGTCCTGAGAGGTTTGTTTTGGCTATCATGCCTTTTAAGAAACAAGAAGAGATTAAAAATTGCAGCGAAGCCTTCGTTGTGTAAAAGACCAATCCTAATGTTGGGACAGACAGCACGGAGGAGAGGGGGCGGGGACAAGGCTCAGGGCTCCGGTTTATGGTCTTTTGAGAGGGCAGCCTGTGCCGGCCTGCCCTTAGAGGTCCTCTAGGAAGACAAGGATGTACAGTGCAAAAGCCGGGAACCCCTGGTCCCGCAGCATCTGTCCCAACCCCTCACCGCCACCCCTCGCAGAGCCGGCCGCGCACCCACGCATGCGCCGGGAGCGGGCCCGCTTCCCCGCTACGTCTGGGGGCTAGCGGCCGCTGCAAGGCCCCGCCCCCAGCGCCTGCGGCGACCTGGGCGGGGGGCCTCCCGGGCCACGCCCCCACCCGAGCCGAGAGGAGCCGAGGGGAGCCGAATGCGTCCGAGTGCCACCGAGCCGAGCCGAGCGCCCCGAGTCGGTTGGTGCAGCTGCGTCCCCTCCGCGGCTCTGGCGTTGCCGCGGCCGCCTCCGCGGGGCCTGCGCCGGCCGCCCGCGCGCCCGCCGGGCTGGAGGGAGGGAGGGAGGCCCGCAGTGCGGGGACAGCGGCCCGGCCGCCGGCGCTGCCACCACCGCTGCTGCCAGGTGAGCGCCCTCCCGGCCCGCCGACCCCGGGTGTCCCCGCGGCTGTCAGTCCCTGGCGTCTGTGCGTCCCCCTGCTTGTCACCGCCGGTGTCCGCGCGGGCGCCTTCTCGCCGGGCCCGGCCCCGGCCTGCCCGCAGGCTCCGCCGGCCCCGCCGCCCACTGCCCCCCGTCTTTCTGTCAGCCGCCAGCACCCCCATGAGGGCAGGCTCCGCCCCTTCCCCCTGAAGCCCCGCCCTTCGCCCATCTGTCAGCACCCCAGGTCCGGGCTCGGTCGCCCCGGGCTCCCGGGGTCACTGGGGACCCGCTGGCCACGCATTTGTGGAAAGGAGTGCTGGAGGGGAAGTGGGTCGCCCACGGACGCGCGCCGAGCGCGGCCGGCCATCGCCTCCCGCTGCCATGGGCAGCCGCTGCCACGGGTGTAGAGAGCGCGAGCGCCGCCCGCCGAGGCGGTGGAGCCCGGACTCGAACCCGTCGGGGTATGGTGGACTGTGCATGGGGGACCCTGCTGCAGGGACAGTGCCAGCGAGCCTGGGGTACGGGTGCTCCGAACAGCGTTGCGACCAGATTTCGGTACTAGTTAAAGCCTTCCCAATTTGGGATTTTTTTTTTTTTTTTTAAATTCAGCGAAGCCTGTTAGAAGTAATGGAGTGGGTGGGATGCGGGCTTCAGCTGAAAGTGAGGGCTCGAGTCCCTGGGAGTTGCGCGGTTTGCATTGCTGATTGCCCTGGGCTTGGGTCCTGCCAGAAGCTGGTAAGGGGGGTGCTGGGGAGGCTGTTAAGTAGGAGAGGACCTACTGCTTTCCGTTTTTATCTATGTCAGATGAACACGTAGTGTATGTTTATCTGCATATCCTAAATGTTTATTCATGAGGCATCCACACATTTTCAATTTAAAAAGATGACTGTAGTTTCTGTTTATATACATGTTCTTGTATGTTGGTATCTTGATGTTTTTATTTGTGGTAACTGAGTATTGCAGTATTTCAAAACTAAGAGAAAATGCGTCCTAAAACTGTTGGTATTTTGCCGGGTTGTACTCTCAACAAGGGAGAAAGAGCCAAAACTGCACTTCATTAGCTGGAACCACTTATTCGGGCTTAATTTGTTTCTAAGAGATATAGAGTGGAAAAATTCCGAAGTGGTAAAGAACTATCAAAGAGACTTAGAAAATAAATGAAAAGGGGTCTTCTGTTGCGCCCTGGAAGATAGTATCAGTGTTGCTTTAGAGGACAGAGCTCTGTGTAATGATAAACATATTAACCAAGTTGGTGTTGTGACCTTGATACATTGAGCCACGGCTTGATTTGTTCAGTGGTTCATGACAGGCGAACATTAAGGAAGTGTGGCAATTTTTGGGAAAAAAGTTCTCTGCTTTAAAAAAAATTTTTTTTTTGGTTTTTGTTTTCGCATTGAAGTAACATTTCAGGCTATGACAATCTCATGGTGGGATGTCTCTCTCTCTCTCTCTCTCACTCAAAAAATCTCCCAAACATTGGGAAAAAATGTAAAAAGAAAAAGACCCATAATCTCAGAAACCATAGTAAGCCAGAATTTGGTATTTATATTTGTTTTTTGTTTCCATGTGTACATTAATTTTTTTCTTGCAAAAATGCTATCATACTATGACTTTGGTTGTATTTTTCTTAAATTATAAATCCAGTATGAGAGTGATGTCTGTTTTATGAGTAGGCTCTTGTGTTCTCTTTGTGATCCTTTTGAAAAGTCTGATGGCTAAGCCTGGTGGCACAGGCCTGTAACCCTAGCATTCTGGAAGGCTGAGGCAGAAGGATAGCAAGTTTGAGTCCAGCCTCGGCAATTCAGTGAGACTCTATCTCAAGATCAAAAATAAAAATAGTTGTAACTCGGTGTGAAGACCCTGGGCTTGATTCCCAGTACCACCACCACCACCACCATCACCCCTCTAAAACAAACCCACAGGTGGTGCCAGTTGTCAGAGCACTCCCGTAGTTTCTCCTCTTAAAGTAAAATCTGAAGTCATTGCTGTGGCCTATTAGGCTACCTACCTTTCTGTCCTGACTTCTGGCCTTGCCAAACTGATCCCGTTGCTGTTCCTTAAAAACTTCAAGCATATTTCAGCATCAGTTCCTTTTCATTTGCAGTTTTCTCTGCCTACAACTTCACTCCCTGGATATTATCATGGTCAATCAAGGTAATCTTGCTGGGCTTTCCTTCACCACTCTGTAAAATACACTCCATCTCTCGGAATCCTCTTTGCCTTACTTTACTTACCAACACCTGGTAATGCATATTTGTTTATTGATTGTCTCACCCCCTCATTAACACAGAAGTGTGGTACTTACTGGTGTTAGCCCATTGTAGGAACTTTATATTTGCTGATTGAATGAATAACTGAATATCTTCTGTCCATTTATTCATGTGATCTTGCTGGTAGCCTATATATCTATATCATATGTGAAGTGGGATAACAATTTTCTTAAAAGCTATGCTATTCCTCCCCTTTCCCTATGTGAGAAGAAGAATTTTATAAAGTGAGGTTTATGATCATAAAAAATTACCTTGATTTACCTTGCATGACTGAGGGAAGGAATATTTTTGGCAAATGTTGGCCTTTCCTTCTTATGCATTATCCTTTGTGTCACATAGGATTTGAAGTCATAAAGTGTTTTAGTTTTGTTTACAGCTGTGATTTCAGTTTGGTAACGCTAGTGATAATATAAGCCTCGAGAGCAGAGAGTTTGGTGTGTGTGTGTGTGTGTATACCCAGAGATATAATTAAAAATATAATGTGTTTTCATTTGGGAAGTAGCTGTTATGTTTACTTATTTTCTTGGCAATACTCCCTACTAATCTTCATCTTCCTGCTTATCAGTTGTGGGGTGGTCTAGTATAGTGGTTTTCAATCTTTTCTTGACACCAGGGATTGATGTAGTCAGATATTATTCTCCCAAGGACCAGGGAGAGGCAGTTACTTGTTATGTAGGAGGTTATTGGGGGATAGCTTTGAAGCAGCTGCTGGGGGACCAGGGAACAAAATTCTGCCTCCTATCAGGTCAGCAGCTGCATTAAAACCTAATGAGGTGTTTGCCTCTCATCTGTCCTGCTGGCCCCATCCTACCAAGGCCTGGGACCATTGCTGATCCGTGGGCCTGAGTTTGAGGACCCCAGAATTCTAGCAGGTACATTTACTTCAAACATTTTTTTAAAAAACACAAGTAGCCTGGAGGAATACCACAGTGGTTAGAGTGCTTGCCTAGCAAGTGCAAGGCCCTGAGTTCAACTCCCTGGTACCATATTAGCTGGATATGGTGGTGCATAACTGTAATCCCAGCACTAAGGAGGCTGAGGCAGGAGGATTGTTCCAAGTTTGAGGTAAGCCTCGGCTACATATGAGTTCAGAACCAGCTTGGACCACAGAACAAGACCCTGTTTCAATAAATAAAAATAAATACTTGACTTTTTGAGCATTTTGTGTCTCTCATGGCTTTTTGTTTATTTTTTGGCACTGGGAATTGAACCTAGGGACTTTGCACTGAGCAGTGTCTCCAGTGCCTCCTCCCACTCTCTTATAGTAGCCAATAATCCTGCTGGTAAGATCATGCCATCCCTCAGGGCAGTGGCTTCCCACTGTACTTTACTCTGAGGTGCCAGACCCTGCCTCCTCCATCCCCTGATCATCACGCTTGCCATGGTAAACACTGTAAATTGTTTGAATATGCAGGTTTTCCTCTTCTTTTGCTAGATACTTCCCTCTGCCTGTCGCTCTTGTCATGCCTCTTCTCATAAGAAGATCCTTCTCAAATACCTAGTCAAGCTACAATGTCTCCTCTCCGTGGCCTTTCCTTCCTACTCTTTCTCTATTAGCTTTCTCCCACTATCTTCTGCCTCAGTATGTATGCATTTTTTTTTTTTTTGCTTTGCACTTCACTAAAATAGCAATCATTTCATTTGTATGTTTGTTTCCTTTTTAAGGTTGATTTTTTGCAATAGATTGCAAAATCTCTGAAGACAGAGACCAGTCTGGCCCTGGTTATGGTATAGCACTGGAACTCAGTAGGTGTAAGAGCTCAAACATTTTGAATAATGATTATTAAAGCAGCTTTCTTTTCTTGAGACTTACTATGTACTGGGTCTGCTGCTAAGTACAGTCTTACATTATCTAAATATTTGGGGAAAGCCCAGTAATGTAACAATGACAGTTGTGTTACCATTTCAATTTTTAGCTCAAATAATGGAGCTTAGGGTTAAATGTTTAGTTACACAGCTAAGAAAGTAGTAAAAACAGGATTTTAATCCAAGTGATCTGACTTTATTGCCTTTTGATATGAATGTAGAAGTGAGTGATTGGGGGTTGAAACCAGGACCTTCACATTGACTATATCCCCAGCACACTTTTTATTTATATTTTGAGATGGAGATTCCACTCAGTTGATAAGTTGCCCAAGCTGTGCTTCAATTTATGATCATCCTGCCTCAGCGTCCCAGAGTGATTACAGGCCTGCACCACAGGTCTGGCTGTGATATTATATGATGGTCCTCATGTTTGTTTCCAAGTATATATGGAAGCATAAAAAATAAAAATGCAAGTGTTTGGATTAGAGTGTTATGTACTTCTGGAAACTTCCCTCCCTCCCTCCTGTGTTCTCTCTCTCTCTCTCTCTCTCTCTCTCTCTCTCGTTTTGAGACAGGGTCTCACTTTAGAGCCCAGGCTGCCCCTGAACTCACTATGTAGCACAAGCTTGGCTTGGACTCATGGCTATCCTTCTGTCTCAGCCTCCTGAGTGGGAGATTACAGGTGTGTGCCACCACACCCGGCTTGCTTGCTTGCACTTGCGTGTACGCTCTCGCTCTCTCTCTCTCTCTCACGCTCTCTCTCTCTCTGACACAAGAATTGACTCCAGACATCGTGCATGCTTTAAGCAAGCTCTTTGTTCACTGAATTACCTCTCTTTTTATTCCTTTACTTTGAGTTGCCTGACTGACCTTGAGTTTGCCGTCTTTCTGCCTCAAACTCACAAGTAGGTGGGACTACAGGTGTGTGCCACTGTGTTCAGCCAGAAGTTTCTCTTACTGCTATGCCAAATTCACTATGGTGATGCATCCCTGTAATCCCAACATTCAAGAAACTGACACAGGAGGATTGCCATGACTTGAAGCCTATGTGGGTTATGTAGTCAATTCATGGCCAGTCTTGCCTCAAAAAACCCAAACCAAACCAAAATAGCCATTATGCCAAAACATATAGATTAGTTTGCTTTTAGGCGCTGTGTTTTAACATTACCTTTTCCATTTTGTATCTGTCAATCCTTAGGAAAATTATTTTTCTATTTTTATAAAAATCATGAATGGAAAGAGTAGTTCTTAATCTAACAGGGTCATTGGAATGTACAAAATTATACATAGAAAATCACCATTAACCATGTGAAAAAAATCCTTGGGAAAGACTTGTAGTCTTATCAATGAATTAGGATTTGATTAAGAGTAAATGACAGACAGTAGCTTACTATTTTTTCACTGACCATGGTTTTGAGTTTATAAAAATTATGAGGGATTGACTGTTTAGCATCTAAAATTCTGTCAGAATATGGCAATTTCATGTTTGGATATAACCTTATTACATGCTTTTGAGGTAAGTTAGCTTTCTTCTTTTTTGACTTTTCCCCATCTTTCAGCTTCTCAAGGTAGAGGGACCTTTCAAAATATTGCACATACTACTTTATCTTCCTTTCACCAGAGATACACATCACCATCCTGTTTTCCTCAGGAATGCTTACTCTTAAGGTGCCTACTACAAATAATCATATGAACAGTGGACCTAGTTCAGGCATCATGGGCTTGGCAACTCTTACGACAGAGTATCTATCTGGTTACAGTCATATTTTTTGGTGGGATGATTTATACATGAGTGCCAATCTGGTGGTTTCCATCATCTCTGTAAAATAGAGGGTGAGGTTGTTTGCTAAGAATAAATGGGGGTCAGGCCTGGTGACGCAGGTCTATAATCCCAGTACTCAGGGTGGATAGAGTAGGAAGATCACACGTTCAAGCCCAGCCCCACTGGGGATATGGCTCAGTGAAGAAGCCCCAAATTTAATTCCCAGTACAGGGGAAAAAAATACATAGAGGTCAGAGGACAAATCAGAAGTCTTGACATTTAAGATCAGCAAAGAGGGAGAAAGAACTTGAGAGAACATTCACCATGATCTTCAGGTAGTGTGCAGGGCTTCACTGAAATGGGAGAACATGGATTGATTGGAATACCAACAGCATTCAGCTGCCTTGTTGTAGGAATGAAGAAGGCATACAGTTGAATTGAGCCAGAATTGGGGTTTGCTAGGAATGAATGGCAGAAGAATAGTGAATCAGAGGAACTTAATGTTGGCCAGAGAGTGATAGATAGGGTCTAACCTGGATGGGGATGAGAAAGTGTTGATGGAGTTAAGGAACTGGAGCGGTGGAGTAATGAGGGAATGTGGTTAGAGAGGAATGTGTCAGTAGAAGATTTCAGAGTTGGAGCAATTAATTACTGGGCCTAGAAGACTTATGTGTTTTGCCACAAAAATGAACAACTGAAATGAAGTAGACACAATGAAGATGGCTGAAGCCAGTGAGGTCAAATAACTGAATGACTGTGGCGTTGCTCTATTTATTATACATGTGCTCAGAGAAATCATCAGAAGAATGGCAGGATATGTGAAGTAGAGAAAAGAAAGGAAGGCCAAGCTTTTGAATGAGGTAAAGTCAGAGATCCCAGTGATGGAAAGGTGTTTCACCCACACGGTAAGAGCCTCAAATATTAGAGGATTTTTCCTGAAGGAGGAAGAAAGTATAATCTGGAAGATTTATTGGTTGAGAGGTCTGTCTGTAAGAAGCTACCTTTGACCCAGGTTCATTATGCTGAGGTATCCTAATTCAACTGGGTAGTACTGTGTTTCTAACCTGTTCATGAAAATCATCTGAGTATATACATTTAAAAATATAGATTCTAAGTTCTGTCTCAGGCCCACTGAAATAGAATTTCGTAGAAGTCTGAGAATATATATTCTTCCTCATTGTGATTCAGTGCCTTCCATATCCCATTACCCCATTTCACTTAATAGTATCTTATGTCCATTTAACCAGAATCCAACACTTAACTGAGCTTCTGCTATGTGACAGGTATCTCCAAGTTGTGGGAGATACAGAGGTGAAGGGCCAGATTCTGTTTCTAGGAGTGCCTGTTTTGGTGAAGGATGAGCCTAAGACTGCAATATCAGTTCTGGCCTTAATTTCCAATCTGCAGGCCTGCCCTACATACAGTTTTAGTATATGTGCTGCCAAAGCGAGCACCCTACATACAGTTTTAATATTGTTCATCTCTACTGTTGTATGAATCAGTTCCTAACAGATATATCTTACAGAGAGAGAGAGAGAGAGAGAGAGAGAGAGACAGAGAGAAAACGTGTGTTTGTTTGTATTCAAATATACATGCACACATAGATGTGTATTTTGTATTGGTTTTCATATTAGCCTGGAAAACCCTGACTGATACAATATTCAGTAAATATTTTTATTACCACTGCAGAAAGGATATTAAACAGGTGCTCATGTGGTTTTAGCCACGTTGAGCCTGAGGTGCTCATGGAATAAGTACTCCACAGGCAAGTGTTTCCAGAATGTGGTGAGCTCACATATGTGATCTGGACTGGAGATATACCACTGTGGGAGCTATCAGTGTGTACTTGCCAATCAAAGCTGTGGGTGATTATTTTTTTTTTGTAACAGGAAGTATAAGTATGGCACTTAGGATATGCCAACACTTGAGAGGTATAAGAAGAGAGGCCTATAGAGGAAACCAAGCAGGCATAGACAGATCAAGAGAGCTGCATCATGGAATTCAAGGCAGAAGAGAATTCCAAGAGGAAGGGAATACCATAAAAAGTAACAGATATGTTCACGATTGTCCAGTGAATTTAGCTTCTAAGAGGTATTGTTGGAGGTGACTATTTCAGTGTCTCACATTATAGTGGATGGAAACAGAATTATTGTAATGAAAGATTGCTGCTCCTTCTTAAAGGAGTTCAGCCAGAAGTTGTAGGCTTAAAAAAGGCTGTGGGCTTCCTGAGGAAGGGATGATTTTAGTATGAGAAAGCCTCTAACATGTTTAAAAGCTGAGGAAAGGAAGAGTCAGGAAAAAAACAGGTTTGATCCTTAGCACTGCCAAAAACAAACACCACCACAACAACCCCTTATCTTCCTGCCACAGTGAAAGGGGAAAAAAAATAAAAATAAAAAAATAAAACCTGGTAGAGATTCAAGGAAGAAGGATTGAGCAGAATCTGTTCCATGGTTGGAGAGACATGCTCAGGGTGTGACCGGTAGCATTGTGGGGGGAGGGATGCCTCTTCTGTCTGATAGGAAAGCTAACTGGGGTACAGACACTGTATAGAAGGTCGGGGGGCTGGAAGTTTTGACAACACGAAAACTTCTGTTTTCTTTGTGAAATAGATCTTTGGCACCAACTGATAGCCAGGGGAGATATTACAATAAGGTCTTTGAAGACAGGGGAGAAGGTATAAAATTTCTGCTGTGGAGCTAGGAAGTGAAAGTTGATCATTGCTTCCCATTGTTTATTGGATGAAAGTCATACTCCACATTCTGATGTTTATAAAGACCTCCCAATCTTTAATCAGCTATCCCAGACTACCTGTCTTTTTTGTTTCATTCCAGTATTCTTGTACTTCAGCTGAGAGTATCTTTGATAAAGCACTGGAATGTGACTTTGACACACCAAATGCTGTATTGAAAAGGTCATTACACTATGAATCATAAGTCCTTTGGCCCAGTCTTGGTTCCATTTACTAGCAATTTACATCATTAAGTTTGTTTCTTCATTTGTAAGCCTTTATAACAATACCAATCATAATAAATGATGATGACAGAAAATAATGTAAAGTTCTTTGAAGAGGACAAATAACATATACATAGAGGCAGAGTCATTAGGGCATGCCTAATTCTAATTTATGTTACCTACCATCTTTACCATTAGCATCTTCTTCCTTCTCTCCAGTTATCTCAGGTGCCTGTACAGAGAAACACTAGCTATGATAAGAGACAGATCTTGTTGAAACTCACTGATTTGAAATAGTAGATACTTTCATACTCATTTATAGTCCAGTCAGCTGAGGGGGAGGAGATGTAGTCTGGATGGATCTCTGCCATCTTCAGCGTTGCCCTAGGTGTTGATCGTCAACAGGATGGGGGAGAGATCAAGAATGGGTTATTGTCTAGAAGTCCTGCTTGTATCAGTCCTAGGCTGGGAGGTAGGGAGTAGGAGCAAAGGGACAATGATTGAGAAAATCATCCATTGGATGGGTTGAATTTAGGTGTGTGAGTATGAGTGTTTGTTTGCAAAGAGTGGTGGGAGAGGCTCTAGGAAAAGTGAGGCAAGACACGACTTCAAGATAGAATGGAGAGGCCACTTCTCTTGCCTCAGTGGACAGGGATTTGGAAGGACTGAGGGCTTCCTGGTGAAGGCAATTGATAACAAAGTAAGAGAGGTCTTCAAACTGGGGGAAATGTGGCTAAGAACTAATGTGTTTACACACCTTCCAAGGTGAGCTTCCTAACAGCGGGGAGGCAGGCAGTGGTTACCTTCTTTTGAGATGAGAAAACTGATGAGGTGTTGCCTTGACAAGTGCCATATAATTAATAGACAACAAAGAAATGAGCTAAGGACTGCGTCTTTGGACATCTAAGTCTTAGATGATATGAGCCAGGAAATAACCCACTTGGAAGACTGGAAAACCTGGATCTGGAGGAATTAGTTGGAGATGAACTCCTGGACACAGGATGAAGGACGACCTTTGTAAGTGACTTGCCTTTTGGAGGAGAGGGGACAAGAGAGTTTCTTCTCCAGGCATCAGGAACAGTCTGAGTGAAGAAACTATGGTGGAAGTACACTTTATAGAATTTGAAGTTTCAAAGAAGGCCAGGTTGTTACATGACAAGCATGAGGAAGAGGTGATGAGAAATGAAGGAGAAAAGCAAGGCCTAGATTACCTAAGAAATTACAAGCCATGACAAGGAGTTAAGGTTTTATTCTAAGCTGTTAAACTCTTTGAGAGGAGACGGAGGATCTGGTTTGTAATTTTAAAAGATCATACAGACCACTGTGTGAAAAATGATGGAAGGAAACCAGAGTATAAATTAAATGTAGTGGTTGAGGCAAAAGGAAGAATCTAACAAGAGGCGAGGGTCTGGAGCTCAGAACAGAGGGTCAAGTTGAAAAATAAAATTTGGTCCTTTATTTCCTGTGTGCTTACTCATTGTTCTAAGCTAAGCTTCCTGTGAGTAGCCTTACCCATAGTTCCTACTTCTTTACACTCTACAGTTTAACCTTCTGTCCTCTGGCCTCTGCCACTGCCATTTCCCTGAAATGTTCTGGGCAAAGAATATCCAAAGCTCCTTGTAATTAGCTAAGTGCAGTCTTTAACTCTCACCTGGTTTGACTTGTACCCATCCACAGTGTGAATTGTTCAGCCTTGAGATGCTCTCCCCCTTAGCTCTTACGTCTCACTGGCCCTTGTCCTTTGGCCCTTTTCTGTTCCCCAAGCCCTCAGGCTAGTCCTGACTTAGCATTCTTCAGGCCTCTGACCTCCGTCCTCCCGGGTTTTCTCTGTCTCTCTACATAGGTTGAACCTTCTGTTTTTCACCAAGCCAGTACTCCCTTGCCTTTCTAGCTTCATCTCAGGTGTCTCCATCTCCAGAAAGCCTTCCCTGACTACTTAAGGTGTGCTAGGTGCTTGGAATTTTATGGTAGCACGCAGTACTCCGTTTACTTATTTGTCTTTCTAGCTAATAGTGCTTGAAGGATAGAGTTACAACAGAATACTTGATGATCCAGGACAAAGATTGCTTTCTCCAGGTCAGTGAGAAAGCCCACTTTTATAGTGAAAGTATCTATGTCTGGTAGAATATCATTTAACAGAGCATTAGAATTCAGATATAGTATCTTCTGTGAATAGAAAACAATTAACTTCTAAATTTAACTCAAAGTAATTGTAAGAGTCTATCTTGTGAAAGGAAAAAAAAAATAGGTAAGTTAAGAACTTGAATCATCGCGGGGTTGGTGGCCCAGGCCTGTAAGCTCAACTTTCTGGGTGACTGAAGCAGTAGGGCTGCAAGTTTGAGCCCAGCCTGGGCAATTTAGCAACTTAGTGAGATCCTGTTTCAAAGTAAAAATTGAAAAATGGTCTGGGCCTTCATTGTGAAGGCCTTGGGTCGTTGAGGAATAGCACAGCAGTTAGAACACATAGCCAGCACAAGATTCTTAGTTCAATTTCCCAGTACCACATAAGCCAGATGAGTTGGCACACACTTATAATCCTAGCACTCATGAGGCTGAAACAGGAAGATTGCTGAGTTCAAGGTCAGCCTGTGCTAGGCAGCAAATTTAGGACCAACTTAGACTACAGAGTGAGATCCTGTCTCAAACAAACAAAGAATTTGAATTGCTTAGAAGCACTTCTAAAGACCTACATTTCTCATCAGGTAATTTGGATCTCTGCTGCTCTAAAATGTTACATGTGTCTTGTATTTTGTGATTTCATAATCCTGGTTTTACCTTTACCGGTGCCTGATGTTCTCCTGTGATGAATTTTGATACTTGGAAGTAGCAAATAGGCTGAACAAAAGATGAGTTTTTGCTTTTATATCTTTTCCTCCTACTAACCAGGTTACTGTGGTAAAGGAAAAGGCGACAGGTAGAGATGTCGCAGTGCACATTCCTGTGCACAAGTCACTCTTGGGTGTGTCAGTGTTTAAGGTGAGCTGGTTAATGTCACCAAATTCACAGGCTTGTTTTTCAGATATCTTTCTGCTCTTTTGATTCCTTTCTTTCTGTCTTTTAGTTCTAAACTCACTCTCTTTTGGCAGGTACAACAAAGGAAATAAAACGCTGAATCACTTTCTACCCAGTGGCTGTAATTTTTTGGTATTTTTCTTTTTCTTTTTTGCTGTTTTCTGAGACTAATAGCAAAAAGCAGTGGTGCGTTTGATTAAATGAAACTCGTAACATCATTACTCAGAATATTACAATAGCCTGTCCTGTGCCTTTTTGATATTGTGTTGGACTGATTATTTTTATTTGTAAAAACATGAATTGTTGGTGCTGGAGGAATGGCTCCGTGGTTAAAGTACTTGCCTAGCAAACGCAAAATCAAGCACTAAGTATCAGAGTTCTGTTCCTCAGCACGACGTAAGCTGGGTGTGGTGGTGCATGCCTATAATCCCAGCACTTGGGAGGCTGAGGCAAGAGGATTGCCATGAGTCCAAGGCCAGCCTGGGCTCCATAGTGAGTTCAGGACCAGCCTGGGCTAGAGTGAGACCCTGTCTCCTAAAATAAAATAAAAAATAAAAAAGTAAATAAATAAACCATTACGAATCATTATTTCTTAACCAGAATCCTTCTCAAATAGAATAAGATTGTGTGTACTGGTATACATATTATTAGCATATGTATATTTGAGTACATTAACATTATATATGAACTAAATTTTAGCCCTCCTATCATTACCTAAGGGTTTGTTGTTATCCTAGTGAGAAATGCTGGCACATACACAGCACCTTCTATTGATTCCCCCTTAGGTTTAATTTTCATGTCCAAACATTAGGGCAATGTTCAAGACATTAGGGCTGTAGACTTTCAGAAAGTGACCATGGAGTTTTCCAGTATGCCCTCTGGCAAAATGCCAACTCCTCTTCTGACATGGTAGACATCTTTTGTACCTCAGAAACATTTTTATTTACAGGAACCCACAATGTGGGTCTTGAAACTTTGGCGCCTGGACTTCCATGGTCTTTCCCATCATATACAGTGTATTACCCTCCAAATACTATTTCCCCTTTCATTCTCAAGTGTATTTCTTCAGAGTCTGGGTATATAGCTTTTTCAGATATAACCTTCCTTCTTATTCTACATATCGTGATCCTAATGGCTGTTATAAAAGGTTATGTATATATATATACTTTCTGGAAGTTCAGTCCCTTCCTTGTTGAACTTACTCTTGGCTGAAACCCACCCTCACTGAGTGTAGACTTTTAAAAGACTACTTGTGGATATTTTTGTGGGGAGTGGGTATTACAGATCAAACCCAAGGCCTTTGCACTGAGATACAATCCTGGCCCTTTATTATTTTGTATTTTAAGACAGATCCTCTTTAAGTTTGAGCCTAGCTGGGCTCAAACTCAGGATCCTCCTGCTTCAGGTTTTTTTTTTTTTTTTTTTTTTTTTGAGACAGGGTCTCATGTTGTAGCCCAGGCTGGTCCTGAACTCACTGTGTAGCTCTGTGTGGCCTTGGACTCAAGGCAATTCGTCTGCCTCAGCCTCCCAAGTGCTGGGATTATAGGCTTGCACCACCACACCCAGATTTATGTGGTGGTGAGGAACTGAACTCAGAGCCTTGTGTTTGCGAGGCAAGCGTTTGAATGCTGTGCCGTTCCTCTAGCTGCACCCCCCCAGCCCCCCGCTTCAGTCTTTGAGTGTTGGAATTATAGGAATATGCCACCACACCTGGCTTTTAAGGGATTATTCTCAGTGGTTTTACTAGCATAGTTTTTCTCTTGTATTTTGTTACGTGTGGTAATATTGTGATATACTCTCCCCCCACCCTCTGCTCCCCACCAAAGAAAAACCCCAAAGGTTTTTAAGTCCTCCCGGTGCTGCAAAATGTCAGGAAGGCCATGCAGCTTGATTTTCAGCGGGAAGAGACGTAACAGACCGTAGGGGATCTGCAGTGGATCTCTATTGACTAAGTATTCACAGCATGCCAGTCACTGTGCCAAGGACTCCTACACATATCATTTTGTCATACAACAACCCTGTTTTAATAATAATATATCATTAGTAGTAGTATAATTGACCTGATTTTAATTAGAAAAAAATGGAGTCTTAAGAGAGGTTAGGACTTGTTCCATGTTTCAGATTGTGAGCTCTTAATATGCCACTACACTGCTTCCTGCTTTCGTTCATCTTTCTGCTGAGCAAATCTTTGTGTTTAACTCTTTCCTCTTGTACTTCATACAGTATTTAGATTTTTGGTATTAATTAAGATGTAAATTAAAAAAAAAACTAATTGGATGATTGTTTTTAACGCAGCAGGATACCTAGAAAAGCATTCTGTATGTGGCTGGTGCTGGCAGTTAGAGCTGAGATCTTTAGCTGTGTGCCTTTAGATCTAGCAGAAAGAGATTAGACCTCTGTGAATTCTTTAGTCTTGGGATGAGTAGGGCCACTCCAGACGTCATAAGTCTAACTTAAACCAGTAAAAGTTTGATGTAGCTTGGTGGGCTAAGCTAAACTGGGAAGTGTTTCCTTTGACTTTTAGGAAACTTTGAGCACAGACCAAAATGGAAGAAAATATGGCTGTTGTAGTTAAAGTTGGACTGGCAGCCACATGCCTATATTCAGTTCTGGCTCTTTCTTGCACATTTATTCTCTGTAGGTCCTCACTTACTTCTTTCTGGAAGTTGAGAGGAAGAGAGAGGTGTGTGGAGAGTTGGTTATTCCGTATTGTTTTCCACTGTATTATAGGTTACAACAACCCTTTTGCTTGGTATAATTCTTAAGGATCAGCCTGCTGGGGTAAAGAAATATGAAGAGTACATCTGGAAAATCTTAGAAATAAGGACAATGCAGTTTCATAATATGCAGAACTTGTTTGTGTGTGTGTAAGGGAAGGTGGGATAAAAGAAGCATTTCTTGAGCACCAATGTATGCTAAGGACTTTCTTGTGATATTGCCTTCTAGAGTAAATAGATTATTCTTTTTCTTTTTCTTTTTCTTTTTTTTTTTTGAGACAAGGTCTCGCTCTGTAGCCCAGGCTGGTCCTGAACTCACTTCGGAGCCCAGGCTGGCCTTGGACTCATGGCAATCCTCCTGTCTCATCCTCCCAAGTGCTGGGATTATAGGCGTGCACCACCACGGCCAGCTTATGTGGTGCTGGGGTATCAAACTCGGGTACTTAGCAGTTGACTCAGCACTTGCTAAGTAAGTGCTTTAACGGCTGAGCCATTCGTCCATCCCCAGATTATTCTTATGTTAAGATTATGGAGAAAGTGAACACAGATCTCTTGATGCTGAGTGGATCCAGCATAGCGATCTCTGGTGACAGATAACACTTAGGTATTCCTCTTGTCTTTCTCTGTAACCCATTCCAGAAGGCCACATTTCATGGCGTTACTGTGAGAACACGGGAGGACTGAAACAGCTGCTGTGTACTTTTTTCCTTCACATCTATGAACTTGAGAAGGAAAAAAAAAGAGGAAAAAAAAAAACCTCAACTTGGCATGAGTGATGTTGAGTGAGATCAAATAAGGTGAACGGCAAAATAGAATCCAGAAATTTAGTTTTGCTTTTACTCAAAGTTCATGGGCGGCTGCTGTACAAAGTCCTTTTTACTTTCCACAAATGTTAATCACTTTTCAGTGTGTACAAATCACATTTTCTTTATTTTGGTTATGAACTTAGAGTTTTATAATAAAGAATCAGTTGGACATGAAAATTAAATTGTGTCATTTTTGTTATTGGATTCTTTGCTGTTGTACACATTCTTATAATGATTTCTAGTTATCTTGGTTCCTGATACATTCACTGCAAAGGTACTCACTGGGCAGTGAAATAGAAAATTTAAATAGAAGAACCATGCACACTAGTAAATAAACTTTATATTTTCTTTTTTTCATAGGTTTTGTTCATGTGCTTGATTTTTACATACTCACAGTTGTACCAACTTGTGTTTTTTTAACCTAACATTATTTTTCTTTGTTATGTAACTTGCAAAATTATTTATAAAATTTATCAGTTTACCCTAAATATTCTTCTACATGTTGGGTATTTTAAAACTGTTTATGCTGTGTCTTATTCCATGAAGAGGATTGCTTTGTTGAATATCAGGTAGTTTATTTATATGTTGTGTTTCTTTGTATTGTTCGTGCATTTTTAGGCATCTGGTTCCTTTACCCTTCCAATCCTCCTGTCTCAGCCTCCCGAATGATGGGATTAAGGCTTGTGTCACCATGCCCACCTTATGTGGTGCTGGGGAATTGAACTTGGGTACTTAATGCTTGACTTAGCATTTGCTAGGCAAGTGCTTTTAACTGCTTAGCCATTATCCTCCAGCCCAAAATGAATTACTTCTTAAGAAAAATTTCAGAATTGGGGTAACTCTGGAGCTACAGCAAGGAACAAGAAATACAATAGCTTTAGAAGGCTGACTGAAATATCGTGTGTGTAATTGAAATGAGTCATTAGGCAGAGTTACTTAAGATGGTAATATGCATTTTAATAAATCTTAGGGTTTCTTGAAACAAGGTCTCTGTAAATCTTAGGTTTTAGAAACTTCTGCTAAAAGAGAAGCTAGACATCATTTAGACAAAATTTAGCTGGTACCCTACATTGTAGTAAAGTTTAAAATATTTTATTCTGAGCTTACTTAAATATAGCATAATACTAAATCTAATATTAGGTTAATAATATGGGCTCTAATTACCTTCTTTGTGATATTGTCTTTTCCCTGCTATTCCCTGGGCTATTCCCTGGAAGGTGGTCATCTCCTCCACTCTCCTCTTTTGGCTGCCCAGAGGAACTTAGACACTTGTTTCCTTCTCTATGTAGCCGTAGCCCTCTAGTCAGAGGGGATTTTCTTTTATAGCCTATATCTTTCCATTTACCTTTTAATGTCCCTAGTTTTGATTTATGGAACCAAGAAGTTTCTTCCACTGTGTAGGAAACCTCAGAAAAATCAAAGAACCCTTCTGATTTTTACTTTCTGAATCCTTAGCTGATGGCATAGTGCCTAGAACATAGAGGATGCTGAAAAAAATACATTTGTAGAATGAAATGCCTTGGGATGGTCGTTCAAATGTGTAAATAATACAAGTCTGTCCCCACATAGTTTTTTTTTTTTTTTTTTGACAGGGTCTCCTTTTGTACTCCAAGCTGGTCTTGAACTCACAACAATCCCCCTCCCTTAGCCTCCCGAGTCCTGGGATCACAGGTGTGTGCCACCATGCCTGGTTTATTTGGCACTTGGGAATTGAACTCAGGGCCTTGCATTCTTAACTGCTGAACTGCCCTCCAACCCCTAAAAAGACAGTTTTTAAAATTTTTAAAATATGAAATACGTTGCTACCAATAAAACTCTTTTATAAGCCACGAAATAGTTTTTTTCCTCTAATGGAATTTGAGCGAAATGGATGCATTCCTGAAATACCGTTTCTAAAAGGAAAGATTTTAATGCAAGTGGTATCCTATCAATAGATAGATGAGTGAGTGAGCTCTGTGGGGCACAGGAGAGGGAGGTCAGAGCAGCCAATTCCTCTTCTCTGAACTTGTGACCCTTTGGCTTAGGGGAGGAATGTTTTTTGTGTAAGATAACCCTATAACCAAGAATTTTTTGAACATTTTAAGGAATGTTTTTCATGTCAAGATTTAGCCAAAGCATTTGTATTTCCTGATTTTTGTAAAACTCATTGTGACCTGATTATTGGGGCATATTTCTGCTTTAGAGATTCCAAATCTCTTTGTGAGATGAATTTTATTTCCTTAAAGCTGTAGAATATTGAAAGTGAAGTTTGGTTTGAATCATTCTCTAGTCTTAGTGATGGGGAACTTCTGAGCTTAGAAACTGGCTAGTATCTGGGCTTGTGGGTGTGGTGCTCTTGGATCAGGTGGGACGGATATAGAGTCACTTTCACCTTTGATTGTTGCAGTTATCACAGCACACACACAGTATCATACAGACTCCTAAAATTGTACCTGTGTGGGCCCAGGATGATCTTGAAGTCACTGTATAGCTTAGGCTAACCTTGGACTGACAACGGTCCTCCTACCTCAACCTTCCTAGTTCAGGGATTAAAGGTATGTGCCTTGTCACCCAGCTTATGTGGTGCTGTACAATCGAACTCAGAGGCTTGTGTTTGCTAGGCAGGCACTTTAAGCACTTTGCCATTCCCCCAGCCGTATTATATTAATTTCCAAATATGAATTCTGAACTTCCATGAACTTACTGTATAACTCCAACAGTGCAACATCCTGCTGATTTACTTTCTATCCCACTTTGTCCTTTCCCTCACCCGCCACCATGGTCCATCATTTATGTCATCTGTACTGCTTTAGTATGTAATGTAGCAGAGAAAGATTTAAAAGCAATTTTTTGAAGTATGATATACAAAAAGAAAAATAGACATAAGTTAGTGAATTCTTATAGTTCCAAAAGACCAATATAACAACACCTATATTAGGACACCCAGAAACAGCATAACACTAAATAGTAAAGTTCTGGAAAAATTCAGTGTTTATCTCCAACTTGTTCTTTATTTGATGTTCTAAATCTTTTGTGGTGAATAACTGAAAATCGTATACTATATGTATAGTATTTACAATTTGATTAGACAGATACAAGTAAGGGCTTCTTAAGTGTGTATGTGTGTGTTTGTGTATGTGTAGTATTGGGAATCAAGTCCAGATTCTTGACATTGAGCTACGTCCTTGGCACTTTTTTTTAGTTTTTATTTTGAGATGATCTTGCTACATTGCCCAGGCTGGGCTTGAAATTGTTATCCTCCTGCCTTATTCTTCCAGAGTTCTGGGTTTACAAGCCTGTGCCACTGGGCCTGGCTGTAAATTTCCATTCTAAATCTATAAAACACAAATTTACTCTAATTACAGGAAAAACACCTAACAAATACTAAAGTATTATTAGCCTTAGTGAGTTGATGACTTCACTATTGATTAATATGTGCTTAATTTTCACTTCTAAATTCTAGAGACAGTTTCTTTCTAAACGTGTCACAAAAGTTGACTCCTGGTATGGAGGAGTTGCACGTCAATTAGAATGCTTGTCTAGCAAATGCAGGCCCTGAGGAGTGGTAGCACATACTTATAACTCTAGCATTTAGGAGGCTGAGGCAGCTAGATTCTCATGAGTTCGAGGCGAACCTGGGCTACATAGTGAGTTCAGGACCAGCCTGGGCTATAGAGCAAGACCCTGTCTCAAAAAACAATTATATACATATAAAGTTGAATCTTATAACTAGACAGTAATCAAATCTCAAAAGAGAAGGATATCAGCAACAAAAACAGAACTTCAACACTGATAATAATTGCTCTATTTTCAGTGAAAAAATAAGCAATAAAACTCCTATTCAATCCAAGTTGAAAATAAATAGCCTGAATTTATTAACAGTGACTAAGCTATGAAGTTTAAAAACAACCAGAAACAATAACCTTTTCATAAATAGCAATAATTTTTAATAGGATCTAATGTTCAGTCTATTAGTTTTCTCATCTTCAGAATCATGCTTTGCTTGTGTGTGTGTGGTGTGTGATACTAGGGATCAAACCCAGTGCTTTCACTCATCTCAGCCTGTTAAAAACTTTAAAAAAAAAAAAAATTTCAAGACTGTCTCGCCAGGTTTCTAAGTTACTCATGCTAGGCTTGAACTTGGTGATTCTTTTGTCTTTACCTTTATATTTTTTAATGTAGGTATTAATTAAATGCTTTTAACTAATAGCTGTATAAAATTGTTATAGGTTTAGAAAAATATTTTTAATCCATCACGATTTTATTGTTTTATGTAACCATTGCTTTCATGTGATACTTATGCTCTATATTCCTGAAGTACTGACAAAACATGTACCTAGGCCTTGTTGTGATTATTGCATTTCTGTTAGAAGATGCTATTTACAAAAACAATCCAGCTACCCTTTCTAAACTTGTATGAACTTGGTTAAGTTATACAATTACTCATAGATACTACTATAATTTTTCTTCTATAGTCATTTGTATTTATTCTGGATTTGCCTTTCTCTAATACACTTCTTATCTGTTTCCACATACTCTTAAAATTTGATGTGACTTCTGTTTGCTGACTTTTTTTTTTTTTTTTTTTTTTTTTTTTTTTTTTTTTTTTTTTTTTTTTTTTTTGAGACAGGGTTGTAGTCCAGGCTGGTAGTGAACTCACTATGTAGCCTAGGCTGCCTAGAACTCACAGCAGTACTCCTGCCTCAGCCTGCCAAGTGCATGCACAACCATGTCCAGGTATTATATAGTGCTGGGGGATCGAACACCTGGGGCCTCACACTTGTTAGGCAAGTAGTTTGATCACCGAACTATGACACCAGCGTGGATATTTCTTTCTTGTGAATTGCTGAATTTGAGATTAGCAGAGTAGAAGGAGCAATTTATGAGAGAAAAAAGTGGTATGCTTCACCACTGACTAGCTGTGTGAACTGAGGTAGTATTTTTTAACATCTGTAGTTACCTTGTAGTCAGTTTAAGTCCTTTTCAGTAGCCTGTATCAAACAGTACCACAGATTGTTTAGTATAAAGTCCTCAAATGTATTGATAAAAAGTCCTCTAATTTCTTGCTTATCATTTTAACCTACAATTTAGCATTGTTTAATGAGCCAAAATGGGAGGCCCTCGGGTGAACAAAATTGGAGAGGAAACATGAGAAGGGAGATGGCAACTAATGTTTCTGGAGTAATTTTCCACGTTTGCTTAGACCTCATAGCTACCCTGGAGATTTTGTGATTGGAGAAGCTTTGGCTCTGCCAGTGTAACCAAGTGGCTAAAAGGAATACTGCCTTAGTCACTTTCTTGTTGCTGGGACATAATAATTGACACCTGCAATTTAAGGAAGGAAAGGTTTAGTTTAACTCACAGTTGAGAGGTCTCAGTCCTTGCATGGCTGCAGGTACTGGCGGAATGCCCTGGTTTTGGCCTGGCGAAGGACAGATGCTTATAGCATCACAATAGGAAGCAGAGCCACTGGGGAGTAGCGAGCCAGGAATATAACCTTCCAGACCACACTCTCAGTGATCTGCCCCTCACCCCAGTCCCCGCCTCATAACAACTTGTGAAATCAATGGATTGTTAATCCACTTGGTCTAATTAACCCCCACAATCAAATCGCCTTACAAATGGGAGTCATTCCAAATCAAAGCCTCAACAAACACTTTGAATTTTTGCATTCCTTGCCCTGCCTGTGCATTACTAATACCTCAGTGACCTAAGGTGGGCTTCTCACCTCCCTGTGTCTTTTTTCCATTAGATTCACAGATAATATGCCATCTGCTTCATAGGATGCTATGAGGATTATATGAAACCAATGTAAAGGTGCCAAGCACAGTACCTCGCACATATCAGCATCCACTATAGCAAATTGTTATTAATTCTTCTTTGTAGACTTGACTCTTTTTTTTTTTTGATACAGATTCTGCTTAAGTTGCCCAGGCTGGTCAAGAACACCTGGGCTCAGCTAGTCTTTCTACCTCAGTCGTCCAGTGCTGAAATTCTAGGCACATACCACTGTGCCAATCTGTAGACAATTTTAATAGTCTTTTTAAAGGAAGACTTTGGAGTCATCCTACCAAAAACACACATGGATATCCATGTTTATAGCAGCACAATTCCTAATAGCCAAATCCTGGAAACAACCTACCTGCCCATCCATAGAGAAATGGTTAAAGAAGATGTGGTACCTATATAAAACAGAATATTATGCAGCCATAAAGAAAGACAGACATGAAGATTTTGAATGAAAATGGGGACATCTTGAGTGAATAATGCTTAGTGAAATGCACCAAGCCAAAAAGACTGACTATGGAAAAGTGTCCCTCTTGTGAAATCCACACAATAATAGTGTAAGAAGGCTCTAGCATGAATGATAGGGTAGAAAGAGGGGCAGTGGTTCATGAGTTTAGTTAGAGGTTCGTTAACCTTGTTTATTTTTTCAAAGAACCAGCTCTTTGATTCATTAATATTTTTATAATTTTTAAATTTCAATTTCGTTAATTTCAGATTTCATCTTTATAATTTCTTCTACTTTTTGGTATAGATTGTTCTTGTTTTTCTAGGACCTTCAGGTGCATCATTTGTGAATTTATTTGTGACTGCTTTGTTCTTTTGATGTGTGCATTTATGGCTATGAATTTCTCTCTAAGGATGGACTGCTTTAATTGCATCCTATAGATTCTGATATGGTATACTTACTTAATCATGTAACTACGAAGTTTTTGATTTTTTTCTGATTTCTTCTGTGAACCATTGTTTTTTCAGTGGTAAATTATTAAGTCTGTATGTATCTGTGTATTTTCTGCTGTTTCTTTGCTGTTGATTTCCAGTTTTATTCCTCTATGATATGGAAGTATACAAGTAATTAATTTAATTTCTTTGTACTTATTTAAGCATGACTTATGGCTTATAATATGGTCTATTTTAGAAAATCTTCCCTGTGATGCTTGAAAGAATGTGTATTCTGTTGATACTGGGTAGAACACTCTAGACATCTATTAAGTCCAAGTTTTCTTTAGTGTCACTTAACTGTCCTATTTCTTTGTGGAGTTTCTGTCTAGTTAATCTGTCTATCTGTGATAGTGGAGTGTTAAAATTTCCTAATATAATTGTATTGGGATCTCTGTGTTTCTTCAGATCAATCACATTTTACATAATTGGGTAATCCAGAGTTGCAAGTATATACTTTGATGATTGTGAATTCTTCCTCTTCTGTTGTTCTCTTAACTAGTATATAGTGATAATCTTTGTCCTTATCTGTTTTGTTTTGAAGTCTGATGTGTCTGAGAATAGTATAGCCACCCCTGTTTGTTTCCTGGGTCCTGTTCCATTCTCTTATTTTCAGTCTGTGTGTTTCCCTAGGGGTAAAATGTCTCCTGTAAGCAGCAAATTGTGGGTTTTTGTTTTTTAATTCGGTCAGCCAGTCTGTCTTTCAGAAGGTGAGTTAAGGCCATTCATATTCAGAGCTAGTATTGAAGTGTATCTGGTATGTCCTGCCATCATTACAATTTTTCATTGTTATTTATTTGGCTTACTTTCTTGTCAGCTCATTCTTCTATTTCTGTTGTTTCCTTTTCTCTGGGGATTTTGGTGCCGTTAGTCTCCTTTTCTCTGTCTTAGGGCCTTTAATTATTTTCTGCAGTGCTGGTTTAGTGGCTGCAAATTTCTTTAGGTTTTCTTTATCATGGGAAGTTTTAATACTCTCTTCTAAAAGATAATTTTACTTTATATAGCAGTCTGAGTTGGCGTTTATGTTCTCTCCACACTTGGATGGTATTGCTCCATAATCTCCTGGCCTTTAGGGTTTGAGTTGAGAAGTGTGTAGTTATCCTGATGGGGTTATCTTTGTTACTCACCCTCTGTTTTTCTCTTACAACTTTTAATACTCTCTTTTAGTGTTGGGTCTGTAGTATTTTAATTAAAATGTGTTGTGGTGAGATTCTCTTTTGATCAAAATTGTTTGGAGTTCTATATGCCTGCAGTAGTTCAATATTCATTTCTTTCCTTAGGTTTGGGAAATTTTCTTCCATAATTTCATTGAAGATGATCTTTAAGCCTTTTGCTTTGTCCCCAGTTTTTTCTTACACTCCCATAATTCTGAGGTTGTTTCTCTTTGAATCATCCGTCAGCTGTTGTTGCCATTGTCTTTCTTGTTTTTTGTTGTTTTTGTTTTGTTCGGTTTTAATTCTTCTCTGCTTGTATGTTTCAGCTTATCCATTTCATCTTCCAGGTCTGATAATCTATTCTCAAAATGTTCAAGCTGGTAACTTATTTTTCCCTATGTGTTTTTCATATCTTGGTCAGGTTTCATTGTTTTCATATCTCTGCTAAACTCTTCCTTAATTTATTGATTTACCTTCATTATCTGTTTGTTTTTTCCTTGCTTTTCCCTAAGTTCTTGTCAGTGGCTGTTGTTAGTATGAGTATGTCCACTTTGAGCTCTCTGCACAACTCTTCCTTTTCCTGTGAGAGTTTCTGGGCATTTTGTTGCCTTTGCCATCTTTGGGTTCTGCTATTTCAAGATCTCTGATATCAGTTTCTGGCATGTCAGGTCTTTCTGTAGGTGATTTATTACCTCACTTCCTCATGGTTCTTTTGCAGTGAGTTGAAGCTCAGATATTGTTGATGGGCTCTGTTTCCTTTCCAGAAATTCTTGTATTAGACTATTTCTGCTTTAAGTATTACCTTGGTTCATTCAGGTTTTAGAATTTATTACTATTTTAGCTGTACTTAGCTATTCACTTTGAAGGTGTTCTCAATGCCCAACCCTCTGTTGAGAACTGACTGTCCTTCACTCTTTAGTGAAGGGGACACAGAGTACAGAACTATATATGGTCCATAGACAGGGTATTTGTTAATGTAACTTGAACATGAGTAATGTTAGTAAATGTTAATGTTAGTAACTTTGAGTAAAGTTTACCTTTGCAATAATATCTAATATCAACAACTAATTAGAAGAGCTTAGTAGTTAGTTTAACATTTTAACTATTCTTACAACAGTAATGGGTGTTATATACATTCACTATACATCTAATTAAACCTAGAATTAATTCACTATTCATCTATTTAAACCTAGAGTTAACTTACTGAAATGTACTATTAATATTGGTAGTACGACACAGACACTAAAACAATAATGTTATCTATTGCTTTAGGTCTACCCACTATACCAGTTTTAAGAATGCAATATATAATTGTATCCATATTTATTTTTGTTACCTACTAGCTATATGCATTTACTAACCAAGTATTAATGTATAAACCCAATCTCAACTTGGCCTATTAATTATGATTTAAAGTACCTACAGTGATTTCTATATCTATTGTTTGATGACCTATAGAAGGAATTTGTTCATGGTGCCAGTATCTTATTGGTAGTCACGTATAGACAAAACTATTACTAATTTGTTCTAGCAAAATAGTATAAAGATATTATGTCTCTATATGGTTGAGGATGACTGATACTTATTGGTTTAACTAATAGAGAAGCTGGAGTGAGGAGGGAGGAGAGTAACTTTAGGAATCAGTTTTAGGTATAAAATAAAAAGTAGATGAGTGTTTGTATGATAGAGAAAAGCTTGGGTATGCTTCTAACCCAGTCAGGAGATGACTGATAGATAAAGGCCCTCTGAGTAATAATAATGAGACTTAGGACATTGGAAAGGTAGGGGAAAAGAAGGGACAGGAAACAAGAAAAAGAAAAGAAAAAGAAACCTAGTACAAAGATATAGTTAAAATCAGGGAACCTGGTAAGTTGTATGAAAATATAAGACTATAGTATAGAGAAAGAAGAAAGAAAAAAGGAAAAAAAGGAGAAGAAAAAAGAACACTATTATACATAATAAAAATGAAACCAAACTAACATACAGAAGAAAGGCCAAAGTACAAATTGATCAACTAACAACATAAAACTGTCAAGCATAAAACTACAGCATAAAACTATCAAACAACCTAACAGTGTTTAAAAAATCAGTTAATCCCCTAGATTTTGTGTGGAGTTTGTTTCAGTGAGTTCTGTTTGATGTAATGTGCCTGGGCGCAGTTGGAGGCACGTCTGTGGGCGCAGCTCACTACTCCACCACCATCCTGACCAGAACTCTGAATATCTTGTTTTGAACTTGTTCATTTGCTTTTTGGATTCCTTCCCTATGAGTTCCACTACTTCTGGGCCCATGGCAATAGTTTCTGGAGTCTCAGGTGTTTCTGTGGGTGTCCTGTTGCCTTGTCTTACCATATTTCTGTTGTTGAAGGACTTAACATTAAAGGCTTAGTTGAGAGGATCCTGTGAATGGCTGTGAGGGTGTGTGTGGGTGTGTGTGTGTGTGTGTGTGTGTGTGTGTGTGAGCCCAAAGACATGAGTGCTGTGCTGGGAGTAGGCAGTGAAAAAGGACCTGACAGTCTGTTGGCCTCTGAGATGTCTTGATGACACCCAGCCCCCCTCAACAAAGCTTTCTCACCTGTCCTGGCTTCCCTCCCCCAAGGGCAGGGTTCTCTGCCCCTGGAGGTGCTCCCACTACCACCTGAGCCAGGCATGGAGCCAGTGGCTTTTCTTTCCTCTTCTCAACTGTCTCGTGCCAGTTTCTTCCTGGGCACTGTTTAAGAGCATCCCCAGAAACTCTGGTGTGCCCATCTGTGCCTACTCTAAAAAGTTCAGGCTCAGGCTGTTTTCTTAAAAATGGCTTCTGCTTACATCACTGCCTGTTATGGCTGCCGACTGCTGCTTTTGATCTAGGATCCAGGAGGCCTTTTCTAGGTGAAGCTTGCAGTGCCTTTGTAGTATGCACTACCCACAGGCTTGTTTTTGGAGGCTGGGACACCAGATGCTGTCAATTCCCACTTCTTCTGGATCTGTGCTTACCTCAGTCTGAGGTTCTGGTCTCCACACTTCCCTCCCTCTGTGGATGCTGGCAGTTCAGGGCCACACTCAGTTGGCTGCTATTTTCCTCCACGTTCATTATGTGTTCAGGATTTCTGACCTTCCCTTGGCTTTCTTTCAGTTGTGGGGGTGCCCCTTCCTCTCCTAGTTTGGTCAGAGGTTCTGAACTTCAAGCTGGCTTTCCTCTGCCTGTGGATCTTGGCAGCCTCCAGCTGTTCACATTTGGCATGGGTGGCTTCCTGGGCTGATGGTTTTTTCCCTCCCACTTCCAGTGTTCCTTCAGGATTTCTGATCTTCCTCTGGCCTCCTTTCAATTGTTGGGGCACTCCTCCCTGTCCTAGCTACATTGAACAGGAGTTTTTTTTACTATATTTTCCACTTATTAAGTGGTTCCACGAGGAGACGTTGTGTAGCCCTGTTACTTGGCTGCCATCTTGACTGGAAGCCTTCCCATTTTAGGTTCTTTGAGAGGGATGAAAAACAATTATCAATAACACAACCATCCCAGTATTTGAAGGGGGAAAACTTAGAGAAGGAAGTGTTTTAAGCTGATGACTGTATGACCAGAAGAGTATACCAAGTCGGGATAGATGGGTGTATATATGGAGAGGCCAAGGGCATCAAATAGTAAGGGCAAAAAACATGGGGCAAGGGAATGCTTATGTCTAGTAGCCTGAAGTTTTCCAGCATAGTGAGAACTTGCAATGCAAGAGCTAGGATGTGGGGGAGGGTAGGTTGGTGAAGAATGACTGGAGAGATTAAACAAGAATAGGTTCAGATCATAACATGCCTAGATGTGATGGTAAGGGTTTGAAGAAGGGATGCTGCCAAGCACGATTTTCCCTGCAGAGAAGAGTTGGCAGAGAGCTTAGAGGCTGGAGTCGTGGAGAGAAGAGCTGTTCTTTTGAACAAATATATAACTGACAAGGAGCAGACAGATGGAAGAGAGATTTGGGAAATAGAATATTGAAAAGTGTTGGGTACTGGCATGAAGCAAGAGGGCAAGGAGAGGTGTTTGGTAGTTCAGTAGATACTGAGAGAGGCAACATGGGAGATGGGTTAGATCTGAGGGAGAGAATAATTCTGGTGCGAGACAAGTGGCGCTTGAGAGGCAGTGGGTCATCCAAGAGCCGCTCATGGGGCCGCTGGCTCCATGGTGAGAGAAAGCTGGGTTTAGGAATGCTGGCATGGGAGGTCGGACTTGAAGTCATCAGAGCAAAGGAGATCGCTACAGGGCAGTGGGAGTAGGAGAATTTGGGATAGTATGCTACCTTGTAAATACCAAGTAAAGGTTTATAAATTTAATTAGTTGATCAGCAACTCCATTTCTTTTAAAATAAATATAAAATAAGGATTCCTTATTCAGTAATCAATACATTATGATGCAAATACAACTTTCTCGTTCTCTGGGGAAGCTGTTTTCTTTTACAAAGTTTGGGAAGTGAAGGTCTTAGTGTAACAGCCTTTCCTCCCACCTTTAAAATTATGTAGTAAACACATACTTGTAACATCTAAAAATATTAAAATATAGAGAGTAAAATGTCTAAAAAGTCATTTTTACCTTTCTCCACACTCTCTTTCCACCTAAGACCTTTAAAATGTGACTTTCCATTTACTTTTTCTAAGAGAAACTGTGTTCTGAATTGAGCCCAAGCTGAAACTTAGAGAATGCAATTCCTCACGTTGGTCTTTGGCTCACAGTGACCATAGGTACATTATATTAATGTCCACTGACTGTCTCCCCAGAAGGCACTTGCATATGCCCTTACTGAAAAGATATCTTGACTTTTATAGGAAGTTATGGAACTTTCTGTTTAGTAGAGCTGAAATCCCCTATATTACAAACTTTGGACCATGCTACCACAGCTGGACAGATATGGAAGATAGGGCTTTCATGTCCAAGGAGAAATCCCTAGTGTGTACACACGCCACAATGGGACATCTAAGAGTTGTGAAGTACGTTTGGTGATGCGCTGACTTTGTAGTGTTACTAACTTACCAAAAAAATTATCTTTAGGGAATGTTAGTGAGAAGTTGTTATAAATTATTGCCTTTTTAATTTGCCAAATTTTATTGCATGCAGCAGACTTCGGTTTTTAGAGTTGGTATTTGGCTATAATTTAGAAATGGACCTCATTAGCTGGTATTGAAAGCCTCGTTGTGTCTACTGGGCTTCCAAGGCATTACTCCTTCAGATAAAACACGCAGCTGTGCTTGAGAAAGATTCTTAGTTGGTAGGGAGAATGAGAAAAGAAATTAAGGAAGTGCCTTTGGTATTTGCAGGTATCACAAGATCTAGAATCTAAATGGAAAATTAGTCCACAGCAAAAACACAAAAAAGATACTTAGTATTTCTTTGGCATCTTGTTCATTTGTTTCTCCTCTGATCTTCCTTATTTTGATAAAATGATGCCTTACGGACCTAGTTATTAAAATTAGAAACCTGGGAGTTGCCCTCAACAACTTTGTCCCTTGTGCAGTCCACCGGAAGGCTTGCTAATTTTGCCTGCAACACATCTAGGACATCTGTCTCCACTGACTGATGCAGAGCTCCTGTGATAGCTCCTTGCTTTCTGTATCTGCTGCTGCTCTTGTTCTCCAGCTTATTCTGCATTTCAGCCAGAATGGTCTTTCGTTGGAAACCTTAGTCGACTGTGTTAGTGCTGTACTTAAAACTCTTAAAAGGCTTCCCATTGCACTGAGGATAAATGTTTAAATCTCTTGGTTAAAGAAAGACCTCAGTGTTAAGGTGAACAGGTTGGCTAAGTGGTTTATAGCAATACAGTGACAGGTAAGGGGGATTGTCAACTTGACTGACTTGGGAGTAGCTCAGGGATTAGTGAAGCACCCATCTGAATGTGTCTGGGTGAGTAATTTGGTCCTTTTATTTCTTTGCCAATTTTTTCCCTTTCTCATTGTTCCAGAAAACTTAGACACATCCTTTGGGTTGCTTGAATTTATTTGCTTTTCCCCTCATAGTTTCTGTGTCTTCCTTCATTTGAGAGAATTCATTTTGTTCATTCTCCCCAGTCATTGCTTGTGCCTTTGCTCGTTCTATTTTTTCTTATTCACACTTCCGTTGAGGGCTTAAATGACATTTTTTGGTAGTTTTGTTTCTTTATTTTTACTGATTTTTTTGGTATTGCTCCTTCTTCCCCTTAGCATCCTTATATGTTTTTGAAATAGTATCTTTATACGCCTTTCAGAGAACACTAAAGGATTTTTGTTTGTTTGTTAACTTGTTTCCCCCGGGCCTGGTTTCCTGGTTTCTGTGTTAGGTTTAGTGTCACTTTTCAATATAGTTTTTCTTTGTACCTGGTTGCTAAATTGCCTAGGCTGGACTCAAACCTATGACCCTCCTGCCTCTACTTCTAGTAACGTTGGTATTACAGGAACATGTCACCAGGCACCACCAGCAATGGAGTTTTAAGAAGCTCCCTAGAGGATTCTAGTGTGTTGCAGCCAGGATGAGAACCTGATCGTGTTGTCAGAGTGGTGACTGTGGTGGGTTCTCTTAGCCTCAGTGGGTATTGCTCTTTCAAAAGTTTGAAGGTGGGGGTGTGCCTCAAGGGTAGAGTACTTGCATAGTGTGTGTGAGGGCCTGAGTTCAATCCAGAGTACTGGGGAGGGGAGAGAAAATTCAGAAGATGGGAACCTTAATTCTGCTAAGTATTGGGTTAAGAGGCAGCTGCCTTATGGGGGGTGAGTGCCTTATTGTTTGTTCTTCATTCTCTAGCCCTATCCTGTGTGGGGGTTCCCTATAGCTGGTCCTCTTTTCTTGTAGCTAGTCTCACGGTTTACTCTTTCTGAGAATATTGGAGCATACAACTGTTTCCCAAAATTTTATTCTCCTGACAGTCTGTGCTACCAAGTGAGCATCTGCTGTCTACTGAAGTTGCGGATCTGTGGCACATTCACATTAAGGTGCTCTCATTTTGCTTGGTTCGAGTTGAAGCTTCTTGTAGCATGGTTAGCACTTACATCAGTACTTATGGCTTAATTTTTGTCTTAGAAATTGTCTCATTGTTTACTTGTTGATATCTGTCATAGTTTGGATGTGGAGTGTCCCCCAGAAGCCTCATGTACCTATTGATACTGTGTAGTATTGGGAGGTGGGACCTCGTTGGAAGAGGTGATGCTTGGGGCTTGACCTGAAGGGGTCTGTGCTGTTTCTGCCCTTCCTCCCATACTTGTCTTAAGTTCTGCCATGCTATTGTGAGATTCTCTGTCTCCTGGAGCACTGCCTCCTGCTCTGGCTCCAGCTGCGGGCCCACCATGTTATTCTTCCATTTCCAGCTGCCCACCCATGAGTGGACTGAGAACTTTTGAGGCTGTGAGCCAAAATAAATCTTTCCTCCCTAGAATTGTGCATGTTAGGTATTGAGTCACAGTAATGAAAAAGTAGCTAAGACAGTATCTTTCTTGTTTATCCTGTGCTACTGTGAACTTATACTTTAAAATTTTTATAATATACAGTCACTCTTATGATAGTCTTTTGTATTCGTCATTTCAAGATAAAAGAGAAGTACATTTTAATGTTTCATTGTTTATGATAAGCTAGGAGACCCGACTACTTTTGTTTGCTCTTGAATAGTTAGATACCCAAGGAATTTAGCAGATTGTTCACAGAAGAAGAACTATAGGTAGTTTAACCCAAATTAAAATGTACATTTTATTAGTAAATATGCATTTAGAGTTGTAGGATACTGTTTATCTCATGTCAAATTAGTAATGTGTGTTTGTGCTGGGGGAGGTCATGGTGGAGAATGTGTATGAGAGATGGAAAAAGAGAAATTGAATGCTAGCAAGAGGGTAGAAGTACAGACATTCAAATATACTTGTGAAATGCAACATGGCTCAACTCTCAGTCCTGTTGGCCATGTGGACTTAAAAACATTCGTATTCTTTGATCCAGAATTCAAGTTCTAGCAGTCTACCCTTTAAAAATCATGAAGACAATAATTTATATACAAAAATATTATAAAAGTAAAGCAAGGCAAGAATAAATATATTCAGGTGCCTAACAGTACATAATTTTAAGATAAGTCTGTGAGACTAACAAAATTCAACATAGTGAAACTAGCAGTTTGAATGTTTAAGAAGATTTTTGACAAGAAAACTGCTCATGTGATAAGTGAAAACACGTACTCTAAAGACACATTTATCTACAATGCCAATTCCATAAAAAGTGCAAAAAAGTAAAACTTAATAGCCACAATTTTATGAAATAAATTTTTCGAATTGTTTTAGTCTGTAGTTTTGCAGTGTTCTGTCTTTTCTGCATTTCTACAGTAAATATAATCAGGAAAAATCATTACTATTTTTCAAATTGCTAACTATACAAAGAAATGTGAATGGCCAACAATCTCTTGAAACTCTTTAATGATCATAGTATGAAATAAAGAATGCTTCGTCATATGGGAAGTGTTGTTACATAGGTTTAAGTGAAGAAAAAAAGTACCAAGATATGCAGCACAATCTCACTTGGGTTAAAATTGTGTGTGTGTTTGAATATGTAGAATTGCACAGTACTTACCTGGGATATTATTTGAGATATTATTTTTTGTTTTATGCTTAGGGTTTTGACTGTGTGGATCCCTTTGTATAACCTTATACAGACTTCCATATTTTCTACTTTGCCTGTTAAATGTGTGGAAGAAAAATTATGTATTAAGATTATACATTCCATCATCTACACTGTATGTTCTGCTCTTAAGACATGCTAAATATTCCTTGTTTCTTCAGAATTAAGTCAGGGCTTTCACACCGGTCCTTATCCCCAGGATTTATTTTTAATTTCTTATTTTGCAGCAAGGTTTCACAAAGCTGCAAGGTTACCTGGGCTGAGCTGAGTTACTAAATTGCCGAGTGTGGGCTTGAATTCAATATCCTCTTGTGTTACCGTAGCTTCCCAGAGTGCTGGGATTCCAGGCGTGAGTTACCATTCCCATATGATATGCTGAAGATATTCAACATGGAGGTTAGAGTTAGAGTAAGAAAAACTTGAGGGAATTTTATAATTAAGTCCTTCTGGAAGAAGGTACTGGGGATTGAGCCTAGGGCCTTTGCCCTGAGCTACATCCTTAGTCCTTTTTTAATTTTTTTGAGCATCTTACTATGTCTCTAAGTTCGATAAACTAAGCTAGAACTTGAGATCTTCCTGCCTCTGTCTCAAGAGTGCTTGGATTACAGATGAGTGCCACCAACCCTGGCTGTATGTAGTTAAGTCTTAAGAATTTGTTAATTCATTAATTTTTAAAAATTTTCTATACAGCTTTTTTTTTTGAGACACTGTCACTCTGTATGGCCCAAGCTGGATCTAAACACACTTTGGAGCCCAGGCTGACCTTGGACTCATAGCTTTAAAGAGATTTATATTTGCTTGTTTAAAGAGGTATATTTAAATACATACTTCAAATATCTTACCTCTGTCTTAGAATGTTAACTACGTGGGTATGCTACATGGTGGAAAACTGCCTTTTTATCAAAAAAATTTTTGAAAACAGCTTTTTTTTCACTCTCTTTTTTTTATTTTTGCATTGCCCTGGAATTGAGTTCAGGGTATGTATACATGCCAAGCAAGTGCTGCCAGGGTATTTATACACGCCAAGAACTATATCCCCAGTTCTTAAAATTTTTTGTCTTAAAAATTGATATATTTAAATATAACGGAATATGTGGATTTTAATTATATAGCTCAATAAATTTGATGAATTGTTATATTGGTGTAAATAGCATTCTAACCAATATATACAATTTTTTATCAGCTTGGAAAACTTCCTTCATGCTCCTCTGGTCATTCAAAGGTAATCTCTTTCCTGATTTAACCACCATATATTACTTTTGTCTTTTCTAGAATACCATAAAAGAAAATCATATTTCTTATGTCTTGCTTTATTTATTCAAACTGATTTTTACTTCTATCCATTAGTATATTAGATATGTATTCTCTATTTTTTATTAAGTAGTAAGTATTCCACTGTGTGATTACCATAGTTTATCCAATCTCATGTTGACAGACATACAGCTAGACGTGTGCCCAGGTTTATCTTGGTCATTCTGAGGTCGAGGCTGGTTAGCTTGCACGCTGTCTACTTCCCTCCTCTGCTCTAACAGAATTGGCAAGTCTGCCATTAGCCTTGCAGTTAAGAACTGTTGGTTTCCAGGAGCTTGTAAATAGAGGCACCGCAGAAAGATCAGAGAACAAAATGGAAGCAGGCTCCGCAAGCCCCTGGTGCACACCTCAGGAGGTTGGCTCTTGAGCACAGAATGGAAGGCCTATAAATGAACTGAAAACCCTTCCTGTAGAAAGAGAAAAGGAAGAAGGACTAAGCACTGAGGACGCCAGGAACCCTAGCAGGGTCTGAGAGAGCTACCACTGTGTAAACAAATCATGAGCTTGTTTTAGGATGGAGCAGTTACTCAGAAGGCTTTGTTCCCTGAGCACACTGAGAGTTAACGCAGGATCTCCCAGGCCCGAGCCAACTTGCAGCAGTTATTCCATAGTGCCTGACTATGGCCTCCTCCTGCCGGACCATCTGGCCTTGGGAGCACTCAGGTGCACTTTATTTTGTATGTTGTCCTTTTCTATTATTTTTAGCATGAGCTACATAAAAAAAAATCCACACTTTTGCCTGTTGCGGCAGGGAGAGCATACTTGATAGCTGGGTTGGTGGGGGATTCCACAGGCTCAAGTGGCTATCATGCTTTCAGATACTCAGAATCTTACTACACAAGAACAGAATTCTGGGTGCTTGTTTGAGAGGCTCACGATGTCTCTCCCTGTAACAGGCTCAAGCACAGAAAACACTGGGATTGGCTTAGTGCCTATAAATTTTACAATATATTTCATTTCAGTGCATATATTTTGATCATATTCATCTGTTCGTTACCCCATACTCTTTTCAACTTAAAGTTTCTGATTAAAAAAAAAAACTGGTTCAAAACTACTAACTTGGCACTAGGTAACATTGCTTACCAGAGCACTGTCCGCAAGCACCTGCCAGGAGGTACATTTATTGCCTTTAGTCCCATTATGTATGTAAAAATGCGTGGCATTGGATTTCTTTCTCCCAGGATTTGGTTGCCAATTGTTTATTTTAACACTAGATAGTACTTTTTGGTTGAAGTTATTTATAAGTGATTTGATTCTCACACCCTTCTGATGCTGTTGGATCTCCTCCATTTTGAGTCTCACATGGCTCATGTGTTGAGAGGAGGTGCATAATGAAGCTTTGAGAAGTTGGCACCAAATATGGGAACTGAAGCAGCCTCTGCCCCTCGGACTCAGTTTTCTGGCCTCAAATGACTTTTGTTTTAGGGGAATATATAATTTCCCTTGTAATTGCTAGTCTTGTAAGGCTCATAGTTATTTTTTCTAGGTTACTCTGTTGTCTTCCATTCTAATTTTGTCGTGAGAGCAAAGAATAGAGGGTGTCCAACCCAAAGAATAAGTTCAAGTGATTGTTCTCTTGCAGACTTCAGCCAATTACTTTTAGAAACTTGTAAAGTCCCCTTTCTCAATCCATTATCCCCCAACAAATTATAGTTGACACTTAATGGTTTGACTGCCCAAGCTTCTTTAAGCCTGTTCTTTAACAAAGTAGCTAGTTTCAATTTTAGAGAGATTTGAGCTCTGTGATAGTTCCTTTTGCCATTCTGTGAAGTGTGTTAAAAAATTTACTCTTGTTAGTGAACATGTGTGATGCATATATACCAACTTCACTACTGGTCATTGATGATAGATAAAACAACTGCACATCAGAGAAATGAAAATCCTGAGTTCTAACCTTTCTCAGTGTCAGTAGCAAACAGTAAGACCCTGAATAATTTATGTCCATTTTGGAATATAAATATTGGATTCTTCATGGGAAAGGTAAACTTTGTCTTCTGAATTATTTCAGGGTGTTAAAAATTAACATGAAAGTACCTACAGCTAAAGGCAGTTGTTATTTTACTTTATCAATGATATTTTTACTTTTACTTTTATTATTTTTTTTTTTAGACAGGATCTTGCTCTGTAGTCCAGATTGCTCCTGAACTTACTATGTAGATGTGACTAGCCTCAAACTCATGGCAATCCTCCTGCTTCTGTCTCCCAGGTACTGGGATTTCAGATGTGTACCACCACAACCAAATTGTGTGGTACCGGGGAATAGAACTCAGAGCATTGTGCTTCCTAGGTGGGTGCTCTAACTGCTGAGCTAATCTTCCAGGCCTCAGTGATGCTTTACGATAACATTAAAATTATACCAGAGGGTGTAATGGCTTACTTCTGTAACCCCAGCACTTGGAAGACTGTGGCAGGAGGATTGCCATAAGCGCAAGGCCATCCTGGGCTATATAGTGAGTTCAGAACCAGCCTAAACTATAGAGTGAGACTCTGCCTCAGAAAAAAAATTACATCAGAGAATGAATTACAAGACTAAATATTACAAAGATATCAGTACTACCCAAAGCACTGTAAAGTTGCATTGCAGCCTCTACCAGATCTCCCTTGCCTTTTTATGTAGAAATGGAAAAGATCATTCTAAAAGCCATATGGAATTGCAGAAGACCTTGAATAGTCAAAACAGTCTTGAAAAGGAAAAATGAAGTTGCAAGACTCATTATTGCAAAGCGGTCATAGTTAGAGCAAGGTGATACTGGCATGAGAATAGGTGTATAAGTCAAAGGACTAAATTTGATAGTCCAATAATAAACCCATATATTTATGATCAGTTGAGTTTTGAGAAGAGTGTGAAGACCAGTCGATAAAGGACAATATCTTCAATAAATGGTGCAGAGAAAAATACAATTTTCTCTTTATTTCTGCTTTATTTGTGTTTATTTGAAAATGACTTGTGTTCTAGAATAGGCAATAGTTGGAGCTTACGAGGATCCCTCTTTCCCAGATAAGTATGAATAAGGCAGTGTTTCCCAAATTATGCTTGGTGAAAGATTAATTAGTAGATGAGTAGCTGTTGATAGGAAAGATCCTAGGGTAAAGTTTTAGGTTTAAGAAACACTGGATTAAATAAAGTAAGTAAAAATTTCAAAATATTTTATTGTGGAGATGGATTCTTACTATGTTGCCCAGGCTGTCCTCAGTGCCTGGGCTCAAACTATGTTCTTGGCCCAGCATCTCACGTAGCTGCTATTATAGGCATGTACCACCATGCCCAGTTCAAAATTTTAGTATTTATTTTATTTTATTTATCTTTGGGTGCTATGTATCAAAATCTCAGGTGTTTTGGTGAGTGCTCTGTCACAGAGCTGTATTTCTAGCTCCAGTTTTTTTTGTTTGTGGTACTGAGGATTGAACTCAAGGGCTCACGGTTGCAAGGCAAGTTCTGTACCACTGAGCTGTATGCCCAGCCTCCTGGATTTTTTTTTTAAATGTTTGATGATGACTGTGTTACTGATTTTCTGTAGCGCTAGTCAGTTTTTAATGCGGTTGTCACTGTTTATAAGGGAACTGTAACATGCAGTGTTCCCCACTGGCCAGGTTTATTTGGTCACAGCACTCATTTTTCTAGGAAATATTCACAAACATCTTAAGTACATTTAGTATGGCTTTCAAGGCATTTACTTTCTGGTTGCATAACAACTTTATTAGTGTTGAGTTAAGGTTGAAATGATTTATTTTCAGTTTTGTTATAATAAAAAAGTATCGAACACTTCAGATCAGTGGCTTTTGAAACCCGTTTATTCCCTTTTGAAACTTCAGCCCATATTGAGAAATTACATATTTGATCAGAGACCTCACATGCTCAATTTCAAAAGTGGTACATTTTGTGAAACAATTTTTAAGTCTAACTGTGTGTGATGTTATAATCTTTTATGTTCTGTTTGTTAATTCTGGTTATGAATTGTTAAAATTAATTCATTATGAAGTGTAGTGAAAGGAAGAGCAGAGGGAATGATGAGCTAGGTGTTGAATGTTGTATGTCGATGTGCCTTAGCTGTTGGGAAAGGTTGAGACTGCTTTAGAGAGGCTTTTGTTATTGTAGAGAAGAGGAAGAAATAAAGGGAAGAAAAACGTGAGCAGAGGGACACTGGGTCTAAATTTGCATGTCACTTACAACTTTGAAAGATCTAGTGAAGGAAGGAGAACTGATTACTTTTGAGAATTTCTTAATAGAGCATGTAAATAGATCGTTAATGATGGAATACCTTAAATATATATCAAAGGCTACAATCTCCCAACCAAAAAGGGGGAGGGAAGGTTTCAAACTCAGGTAGTATAAATACTGTGTGTTCTTTAAAAAAAAAAAAAAAAGCTTAATAAAATGACCCTCTATATTCCAGATCCTAGAAAAATATCAAAAGCTAGCAAATTCATGTTATAAACCTAGCATACATTCTTAGGAACCTAATAAAATACAACCTGAGCAGCAGTCTGATAAGGGATTACAAGGAAAGAAGCCTATATTCCAATTTCATTATCAGTGTAGCCATGAAAGTCCTAAGTAAAACATTAGCACGTTTAATTAAATAAGAACTTGTCAAAAATGGCTACACTTGCTATTTACTGGTATCTGCTACAGTTCTCTTTACTTTACTTGTATTATCTCAGTTAACCCCCAAAACCTTAAGGAAGAAGTAGTTACTACTTTAATTTTACAGATTGAGTTTAGAACAACAGGCCTCCAAAAATTGATAGAGTTAGCTACAAAGCCTGAGTTTCAGCACTAGATGTTTAGAACTGACCTGTTTTTAATCACTGAACTCTATCATCCCACTGTGTGCCAAGATAGCAGTAGTAATTAGCAATTATCCTGGCCATTGTAAAAATTAATCAAATAAAAGGTATAACTATTAGAAAAATGACAGAAAATAGTAATATTTGCAGATGGTCATAATGTTAAATGTAGGAAAGTTGTGACACTCAGCTGAAAAGCTAAAAATAAGAGGTTAGTACTGTGGTTGTGTACCACATGAAGATGTTTCATAGTTACTGCATTTTGTTACAGTAGCTATTTATGAAAAAATATGATAGGAAAGTATTATTAGGATGATAAACAATGAAATGCCTAAGGTGAGAGGTTCCATATGAGACATTTGAGATTTCTGTGAAGAAAACTGTTAAACTGTTAAATTTTATTTAATTAAGTGGAATAGCACTTAAGAAGGGAGAATTACCATGTTCTTTGTTGAGATGACTAACCAAGAAAATTTGTCCAGTTTAAATCAATGTGTTATTGGCCAGAGATTACTGTCAGAAAAGATTTTTTAAAGTCAACCTATAAAACTTAATAAAAGATATTTAGGAACCTACTACACAAGTAAGATCATGTAGTGGTGAAGAAGAAAGAATTCTTCAGCAAATAATTTTTAGATAGTCATCCTTTGGGAAAATCAATTTTGGTAATGAAGCTCTCCTTTACGTAAAAATATATCTAATGGGGGAGTGAAAAAAAGTAAGTTAGAAGAAAAATATGTACAAATATCAGAACTTATTTCTATTTCTATTAAGTTACTGAAAGGGAGAAAAATCTAAGAGAAACGTGTGAAAATGTTGTGGGATGATGGACTAAAGGGTGGCTATTTCCCTCAGTGTGGCAAAAGACCAGGCAAATTGTTAACTGCCATTTGTTCATAAGCTTTCTTAATATTTTAAATTCTTCCCTGAGCATTTTATTTATGCTAATTTTAAATCATTTTTATCATCTTGTAAATGATTGAAACCTCAGAGGGTACCTTTTTTTGTTTAAGGGTTTTGGTGCACTTCTCTGTTAAATAGCACAAGTGGATGGGGTTCTCACTTAGACCATGAGAATTTATGCTAATACCCTTAGCGCTGTGTCTTCCAAACAAGCTCTGAAATGCAAGATAAATGAGACAGTCAGTTCTGGTAGTGGCTAAGTCTAATAAAGGCAAATAAAAACTGGAGGAGATTTAGAAACTACGATTTAGAAAGTGCTAATGCTTAATGCTTGTTGGGGTACATTGAGACACAAGACAATTTCATATACTGCCAGTTTGGTTCAGTGCATATGCACACTATTAAGATATTCATTTCATGTAAGCCAGAGGAAAAAAATTTGTTTTTCATCTTGACTGTAAGTAATTGCTGCTGTTGAAAAAATATGGTTCTTTTATTGACGGTGGTGGTGTTTACTTAACTCTGTGGATATACTCAAAACTGTTGAATTGTATGCCTTAAGTAGGTGAATTGTATTTTCATTATATCAGTAAAACCATTAAATAAAAAAAAATCGCACGGGGATAACTGGATCTATCCAAATATGATGGAATTGGACCCTAACTTCACAGCTATACTCTAGTTAAATTGAATCAAAGATTGAATTTTTTGTTTTTGTTTTTTGAAATAGAGTCTTCAAATGGAATTTTATCATCCAGACTGGTCATGAACTCACTATGTAGCTCAGGCTGGCCTGGAACTAAAGTCCTAAAAAAACAATGTCCTCCTGCATTAGTCCCCCAAATGCTGAAATTTCAGGTGTGCACCACACCATACTTGGCTATTTTGTTACATGGTGCTGGGAAACTGAAGCAAGGGCTTTGTGCATGCTAGGCAAGCACTCTAACCACTGAGATATGCCCCAATTCCACTGAAGACTGAATTATAAAAACAAAAACTGTAAAACTCTTAGATGAAAACATAAGGATAAATCTTCATTACTGTGGATGTGGTAACGTGCTCCTAGAAATTACATTGAAAACACAACAAAAGAAAAGAGATATATAAATTAATCCACATCAGAATTTAAAGCTTTTGTGCATCAAAAGATACTGTAAAGTATATACAAAGAGAACTCATGGAAGGGAGAAAATATTTGCAAATCTGATTAGGGTATCCATAATCTTACAGCTTAATAAAATGGAGACAAAATATGGATAAAATGACTTAACTTCACATTTTTCCAAAGAAGACATACAGATGCCCATACGTGTGAAAAGATATTCAGCATTGTTAGAGATTAAATGTAAAAAAATGTAAACAAAGTTGTGGTGAGATACCATTCCATACCCACTAAGATGACTATAATTTAAAAAAACAAAACCAAAAAACCAGAAAATTACAAGCAGTGGTGAGAATGTGGTGAGATCGGAACTCTTGAACTTTGCTGATGGGATTATACAGTGCCTCTGCAAAAAAAAAACCTCGTATTTTCTCAAAAAGTTAAAAATAAAATTATTAGATAACTCAACAATTCTAATTCTTGGTGTATATTCAAAGTAATTGAAAAGATATATTCAAACAAAATTTTGTACACTAGCAGCACTATTTTTTCATGTTAACTTTTAACTTTTATTTTAAAATTTATATATCATATTCCTTTCCCCTTCTTATCCTCCTCAGCTCCCATACTTCTTCTTTCCCTCTCCACAAAGTCTGTTTACTTTCTTTCATCTCTCTTTCACTTTTTTTATGGTTTGGTTTTCTCATATTAGAGAACCCATATGATATTTAACCTTCTGTGTCTGATTCATTTTGCTAAGCATAATGGTCTCAAGATGCATCCATTTTCCTACAAATGGCTCAAATTTATCTTTCTTTATGGCAGAGTAGTATTCCATTGTGTACATATAAACACATCTTTATCCATTCATCTGTTGTTGGACATATTGGCTTCCTTCAAGATTTAGTTATTATAAATTGTAGCACCACTATTAACAGGCAACAAAATGTTTGTCAATATCTGAATCAATAAGTAAAATGTGATATATTCATATAATGGCATTTTTAATTCATAAAAAGGAACAAAGTATGAGATATACTATAATTTAGTTAAAACTAAAAACCTTGTGCTTGGTGAAAGAAGACTAACACAAAAAGTCATTTATTATATGAATTTATTTATATGAAATGTCCGAAAGAAGTGAACCCATAGACACCAAACATACTGGTAGCTGTCAGGGCTGAGGAGAGGAAATGGAAGTAGGTGCCTAAAGAGTGCCAGATTTCATTTTGGGTTGGTGAAAATATTTTGGGATTAGGTAGAAGTAATTGGCTGTACAACATTGTGAATATTCTAGATGCCAATAAATTTGACATTTATATATGGGTAATATGATGCTATGTTAGTTTTACTTCAATTCAACGAGTTACATCATACAGTTTCTGTGATCTCACAAATACTTGTTCCTTGGCTGTCATGGCTCCTTGTGACTAGTAGAACCCATGTCTTTTGTAGCATCAGTACCCTGGGAGGTTCTTTGCAACTGTACTCAGGAAATCTTAAAGACGTGATGCATCTCAAGTGGCTTCTTTCACAGTAATAGCTAAGGAATGTAGTTTTGCTTTTTCATTTTTATTTGTCAAAGGTGAGAAAACTGCTTCAATGGACCTCAGCTATCTTAAAAAGCAATCTGGTCTGACAATGTTTTTCTTTTTCCACTTAATTTGAAAAGGCATGCTTAAAATAACTTCATATTATTTGGAAGTGGAACAGTTTTTGGTTTTATAAAATTTTAGTAATTTTGAAAGAAACTTTGAAATACTCAGAGTCGCAGTCATATTTTTCTGGTGGTTTTCTATGTCGCACTACTAGAAATTTTTGTGACATTTTAAAGACGCTTGAAAATGCTTTTTATTGTCAATGGAATCAGTGTTGGGAATAAGCAAATTCTATTTTAAGATCATACCAAGTTTGTACAGAAACCCCAAATGTTAATTTTTAATAATTTTTATACTTTGTTTTTGAAGGAAGATCTTTAGGTTATATTCTAACAAAAGATCTAAAACTGAGAAAAGGGTTCTTTACTCCTGAAGTGCTTTGCTGTTGATTATGAAGATTTATTTTTGTTTCGTGGATGAGACTGATGCTTATGGTCCATAATTAGTGCTTTGTTTTTTCGGCAGTTGTTTCTCCAGATGCATTTATGCTAGTTGCTTTGTACGCTTCCACCTGTTTTCTCTTATGGCCCAAATTTTGCCACTCAGGCTAAGAGTCTGTAGATATAAACAAAATTTATTGGTCTGTGAATTGAATTTACAGCACTTGACATCAGTAGCATCATGTCTCAATCAACTGAATTAGGAATAAAAAGAAATCCTTGTTTGAGCAAGGGTTTTGTGATTTTAAAGTTAGAAGAGTTTTGGTATGCCTAACAAAATATCTGAAATGCAATACGTTGAATTAGTATGTGAATATGAGTAGTCAGCTTAAAGTAATTACTGCTTCTGATTTCCATGACTTTAGAACATTGTCCTTTCCATGATGTTCATGTATTTTTCTTGTAATTACTGAAGATTGAATGCAAGGCCTCCCATGTGCTATATAAATGTTCTTCCACTGAGGTACATCCTTTGCCCTTATTAAATTATATTTTGAAACAGGGTCTTGTTAACTTGTTCAGCTGACTTTGAGATGTCACAGGTCCATTCACAGACACCACAATTTGGAATCCAACAGCTTCAATTCTAACCAAAGAGGATGCTTCAGAAAAGAAAGAAATGATGGGCCTGGTGGCGTAGGCCTAGAGACCCAGCAATTTTGGAGGATGGAGGCGGGGGATTTTGAGTTTGAGCACATCCTGGTCAGTTTAGTAGCTTAGTGAGACTGTATCTCAAAATTAAGAATAAAAGTGGGCTGGAATGTAGCTCAGTGTGAAAACTGAAGGCCCTGAAGGCCCTGAGTTCTATCTTCAGCCCTGGGGGAAAAAAAAAAAAAGAAAAACAAGAAAAGAAAGAAAGAGAAATAATTCATGAGCAGTGGTTTTTCAAGTATTTTTAAAGTAATTTTTGGATCCTATGAAGTGTTTCTGATGATTTGTTAAATCATATACATTGTCACACTTATCCACCAAGAATTTTTCTGTGCGCAGCGTTGACACTGGGCAAACTGGGATGACATAATGATAAGAGGGGCAAGGATAAAGAGGACATAGGTTGGGGCCTGGAACTCATAGTATAAGCCATTTTTGTACCTCTGGATTCTGTAACCAGCAAAACCTTAGGAGTTTTAAATTTAAGAACATCAGAAAATAACACATTTTTAAAGGTGTGCATCCTTGAAGTTTAAGGCTGCACAAGTTAATTTTATTATTTCTAGCAAGCCACATCACACCTCACTAGGAGAAAGAGATGGAAATTTATTGGTGAAAAACCTATTATAATTACAGATTTTAATGAATCATATTGTTCTGATCGGTTTTTAAAGAGAGATGAGTTCATCTTCCCTTTGTGAGTTTGGTTCTTCTAGTGTATTGAATAGTTATAATACCAGTTTGTATTTTGAGAATTTTTGTTGTCACCATCAGCTTTTTTGAATATTTGTGAAAATAATTAGAAATGGAGATTCTTTGATATGATTGGATAACTGAACTTCCTACAATGTGCTCTCTTTTCTTGTGAAGTAATGATATGGTGATTATTTTACAGGACTCAGTTACAACTGCAGAACTGATAAGCGACCCTTTAAAGATGCATACGGGGCTGCATGAAGCGATGGGGGAAACTTGAGAAAACAATGGAGTAAGGGAAACGTGTATTTTCCAGGTAAGCAACGTGATTCTAAATTTTAACTAAGTTATTGCTACACCATTTACCACAAGTTTGTATTGCCCAAGTTGCAGAAGGCATATTTAGTCTTTATATTTTTGCTGATAAACATTCCTTAATTTCTTTTCCCTCAGTATATTCTCCTGAGCTCTTTGGTAAAGTGATTTGGTTTTAGGTTAATTTGAAAAATCTGTATTTTGAGTATAATTAGCTAATTTCTTTCTTATTTTCTTTTTCTTACTCTTTTTGAGATAGAGTCTTGCTCCTGTAGTCCAAGCTGGTCCTGAACTCTTTATGGAGCCCAGGCTGGCCTTGAAACATGGCAGTCCTCCTACCTCAGCTTACCAAGTGCTGGTATTACAGGTGTGTGCCACCACGCCCAGCTTATGTGATGCTGGGGAATTGAAACCAGGGGATGGCTCTTGACTAAGCAAGTACTTTTAACTGCTGAGCTAAGCTCCCAACCCAAATAATTAGCTAATTTCTAAGATAATTTGATAGGAACCTTGTATACCTTATGTTGACTATTGGATATTATAAAAGCAGAGTGCAGGTTTAGGTCAAGTGTCAGTGTTTAGTCTGAGTTCAAAACATAGTCTTTGAAAACTATTATAAACACCAATTTTGTAAGCCATATTCTCTAGGTGCAATATGTGTGGCACCCATTTCTGGAATCTTTGGAATGGAAGTAGGGAACATTTTTTAATGTTAATTTAGAAGTTTAAAGCTGGCTAGAAATCATTGTAAATAGACATAGACTTAATTTGTGAGATAGATAATGTTCTAGTAATGACTTTTTTTTTCTCTCAGCACTGGGGATTGAACTCAGTCCCCTCACACCAGGTTACATCCTTAGCACCCCACCTCCCCACCCGCCCCTTTATTTTGAGGCAAGCCTTGCTCAGTTGCTGTGTTGTCCAGGCTGGCCTTGAACCTGTGATCACTCTGCCTCAGTCTGCTGGAGGGGAACTAGTAATGTTTTGTAATTAAGGAAGGCTTTTACATTATTTATTTTATCAGCTTAACAGTAACCCACAACCTTTGGACTGACTTACATTATTTTACTTTATCAATTTAAACTTCCTCCAGTACTCTAAATAAAACATTTTAGAAAGAAAATGGAAGGAATAGGAGCAGAATCGTGATGTGTAGGAGGCTGGAAGTTACATGCCACAGCGTCCTTACCTGGACTGCAGCATTATCCCTCCATAAGCCCCTGGAAAATTTTCCCATAGTTGTCTCTGGAACCTTCTTCCTGCTGCGTGGAGGTGGTGGTGGGTGTCTTCGCTGCATTTCAGTAGTAGGCTGCAGCAAGGCTACTCTTGGAAATGTGCTAACTTTCAGCTTGGTCATTCTTTGAGTCTTAAAGTTGAGTGAAATTGCTCAATGATTTTGTATATCAACTGTCTAAATATGACAGATAAGTCTCTTGTACCCTGACTGTCCTGGCTATGCTTCAGTTATAGTTCAGAATGGTCCTGCTTCTGGGCTGCTGTACTGGTTCTTTCTGCCTGGATATCTTGCCCGCAAAAAATCTGCTTGGCTCCTGTCCTCTTTCTTTATGTTTCTCCTCCAATATTACCTTATGAATGGTGTCTTTCATGACACCCTCAACTAAAAATGGTACCTTACCTTATGCTGGACTTGCTCTCGATCCTGCTTTGTCTTCTCCATAGCAGCATCTGGCTACCATACATGTACTTGCTTATTGGTTGTTTCCCTCCCTCCTCTGATACTGCCTCACCTTCTTAGGAGCCTGAGTTCCCTGAGGACAAGAACATTTATCCTCAGCATCTTAGACAAGGCTGTGGGTAGATGCTTATCAATTATTTATCAAATGAATGAATGAAGCAAGCTTGTGTTGAGGTCAGAGTAAATTTGGAGACGTGACTGGACTGAAAATAATTAAGAGAAAAAAAAGTCATGGAGGAAACATCTTGAACTACATAGTAAGATGATTAGTCAGGAGAGCTTAAAAATGATTGTCAGAAATAACTCTTTGCCAGGCATGGTATTACCTGCCTGTGGTCTTAGCTAGTCAGGAGGCTAAGGCAGGGGGATTGCAAGTTCCAGGGCATCTTAGGCAACTTAAATGAGACTCTCATTTAAAAATAGCTTAAAAAGAAAGAGGGTGCAGCTGGGGATGTTGCTCAGCATCTCCGGGGTTCAATTCTCAGTACCTAAAAGACAGAACAGAAAAACTACTTTGATCTAGAAGGTGATTTGGAGCTACTCAAAAATGTAAGTGGCAGATCAGATATTTATACAGAAAACGATATGAAATATTAGATGAAAATATCAAGGAAAGCTTTTGACAGGAAGATTTGGTAGGTAAGCAGAAAGTTAGAATAGTTGAAAGGAAAGAGTCATTTGAAAGAGGGATTCCATGGTTGAGAGCGGGGGTATCAGGAGAAGTCTAGAAGTGGGTTACTGGTCTGGTAGGATGAGGACACTGTATGATGGCTAGAGGGGCAGTGGGGGAAAGGAAAGGGTAAAGCCAGACAGGGATCACCAGGAGTTCTTTTCACGTCCATCTCTGTACTTACTACCTGGTGACACTGATGCACCTTTCTTAGCTTCAGCTTACCTCGTTTCTTCACTTCACTTGTATCTATGCAGGACAATATTTTCATTATTCTGCACATCATATTTTTTGTTTCATATTTAAGATCTTTTCATGTTAACCTCTCTCCTCTTTTTTCTTCCCTTCCTTTCCTATCCTGGCCTGTCCTTTCCTTTTTTGAGACGGGATCTTGCTCTGCAGTCCAAACTCACTGTGTAGCAAAGGCTGGCCTAGAACGCATAGCAATACTCCTGCCACAGCCTCCTGGGTGATGGGACTCTAAGTGTGCCCTACCTTGCCTAGCTATTTTGTGGTGTTGGGGAATCAAGCACATGCTCTAATCGCTGAGCTGTGCTTCTAGCCCCCATCTCTTACTTTTAGAGGCACCTACCTTTAAGTCGGGAATGGCTGAGGAGGTAGTTCAGTGGTAAAGCTTTTGCCTTGCATGCATAAGGTCCTGGGATCAATTGCCAGTATGACACCACAAACAAACAAACAAAATCTACAACCCATCCCTCCAAAAATCTCCGATGCCATTTGACTCAGAAATCGCATTTATCTCACATATAGCTTCATAGAGATATACAGGTAATGCTGTAGCACTTCAGCCTCTGTCAAATCCCTGTGCATGCTGTCCACCTCAGCAGCTCTTGAGCGGGTATTAATGTTCTCTCACTGCCACCTGTATGTTGTGGTTGCGGGTCATGTGCCTGTCTGCTGGCTTGGCTCTTAACTGCCTGCATCTGTCTAAACTGCAGTGGACTAGAGTATCCACTTATGAATTCCTTTTCTCTTACAGCAGCCTTTCTCTTTCCATTTACAAAAATTATGATGGTTTTACTTTTTGTATTGCATTTTTATCTATTTGAATAACTAAATGTATGATAGTGAGTATTGCTACTTGGCTGCATATTAAATTCACCTCAGAAGCTTTGTAAAAATATTAATGCCTGGACCCACCCCTAGAGATTCTAAGGCAGTTTTTCTGGGATGAGTCATGGATATTAGCATTTTTAAAAACACCCATGAGTTATTCTCATACATGCTTACATTTAAGGACCAAGAATACTACTTATTTTTCTATACTTGTGAGGTTTCTGGTCATTCTAACCATTCAAGTGATTCCTTTGGGCTTTATAAGTCTAAAGTGGTATTACAGATAAAAATATATTGTCTCTGCCTTTGTATGTGTCACTCATTCATTTTTCTATGTTAATTGAGTATAGTTGATAAAATCAAATATTTAAAATGTACAACAACATGTTTGAAGATGCACTGTGAAAAATAATTTCTATAATCTTATTAACATGTCCATAACCTCACACACCTATAGCAGTTAATTTCCTGTACTTTAGAAACATTTTATAATCACACAAGTAAAAAAGGACTTTTAAACAAAAAGAAAAATGTGTTCAGTGTCTCACACTCAGAGACAGATATCAACAGTTTGTTGGACACCATGCTAGATGGTCTTTTGATACTGTTCTACATGTAATGGTTTAGGTCTAGAATGTCCCACAAAAATCTTGCATTCAGATGTGAATGATTGGATCTCGGAGACACTCTTTCCAGTGGCTAATCCACTGATGAATTCATGGCTGACTGTGGTTTTAAAAGATGTGGCCTGGGTGGAGGTGGGCCACTGGGGGCATGACCTGGGAGGGTGTGTTCTTATCCTTGGCTCCTGCCTTCTCTTTGCTAGCTGGCCACCACCAGATGAGCAGCTTTCCTCTTCCGGGCCTTTCTACCTTGTCATTTCTGCCTTGGATTCAGTTGAACCTGTTAAAACTGTGAGCTAAAACTCTCCTTCTTTAGGAAGCAAACATCAGGCATTTTATCTCAGCAATGGGAAAGTAGCCAAAACAGTACATTAATGCATTTTTAAAAAATAAAAAATTGACAGTGCTACATATACTGTTTTGTGACCTTCTGTATCACTTGATGGAGTATACGGGACAGCTTTTCACCTGAAGTAAATGCATGTCAGCATCATGCTCTCTTAGTGATATAACTAATAACTTTTTTCCCATTCCCATTAGCTTCCCGTACACTTCTCCCTCTCCCTTATTCCCTTGTTTTCTAATAAGTCTTTCTTATACCTCTCTCTCTCTCTCTCTCTCTCTCTCTGTCTCTCTGTCTCTCTCTCTCTCTCTCTCTCTCTCTCTCTCTCTCTCTCTCTGCCTGTCTGTCTCTCTCTCTGCCTGTCTGTCTCTCTCTCTCTCTGGTACTAGGGATTCAGGCCAGGGCCTTCACACTAGGCTATATCCCAGCCCATTTCCATATGTATTTAAGGATTCTTTTTTTCAAGTTCTGTGAAATAAGTTGATAGGAATTGTGTTGAACTGGAATATCAGTTCTGACAGTGTAGCCACTTGACTATATTAATTCTGCCTATCCAGGAATAGGGGTATCTTTCTATTTTCTAATGTCTTCTTCAAGTTCTCTTTTTAGCACAATATAGTTGTCTTTGCAGAGGTCTTTCACTTCCTTAGTTAGGTTTACTCCTAAGTATTTAATTTTTTGAGGAACTTTTGAGAATGGGATTATTCTTCTCAGCCCTTTCTCAGTGAGTTCTTTGTTAGTATAGAGGAATGCTAGTGATTTTTATATTAATTTTGTATGCTACCATTTGGCTAAATTTGTTAATTCTAAGAGTTTTTTTTTTTTTTTTTTTTTTGAGACTAAGTCTCGCTCTGTAGTCCAGGCTGGTCCTGAACTCACTATGTAGCCAAGGCTAGCCTTGGACTCACCACAGTCCTCCTGCCTCAGTACTGGGATTACAGGTGTACACCACAATGCCCAGTTTATATGGTGCTGGGGAATCGAACCCAGGGTCTTGCACTTGCTAGGTAAGCATTTTAACTACTGTACCATTCCTCCAGCCCCAATTCTAAGATTTTTGTGGTAGAGTTTTTGGGGTGTTCATGTAGGGAATCATGTCATCTGCAAATAAGGATATTTTAACTTCTTTCTTTCCAGTACATATTCCCATTACTTTGTTCTTCTGCCTGATTGGTCTGACTAGTGTTTTAACAAAAACTGTGTTGAATAGTACTGGTGAAAGTGGACATCCTTGTCATGTTCCTGATTACAGGGGAAATGTTTTCGACTTCTCCCCAAGTACTATAATATTTATAGCAAATATGCCAAATAAGTATAGGTTTGGCATATATAACTTCTGTCGGTTTGAGGTAAGGTCCTTCTATACCTATTTTCCTCAGGGTTTTTTTTTTTTTAAATCATGAATAGATGTTGGATTTTGTCAAAGACCTTTTTGACATCTCTTGAGATTATCATGTGATTTTTGTTCTTGATTTCATTAATGTAATATATTACATTAATTGATTTATATATGTTGAACCATCCTTGCATCAAAGGAATGAAGCCAACTTAATCATGGTGTGTGATCTTTTAAATAATTTTCTAAATTTTATTTGCCATTCTTTTGTTGAGAAATTTTGCATCTGTGTTTATTAAGGGTACTGGCCTGTAGTTTTCTTTCCTAACTAAGTCTTTGTGTGGTTTTGGTATTGAGGTAATCCTAGCTTTCAAAAACTAGTTTGGCAATGTTCTTTCTCTTTCACCTTCTTGGAACAAATTTGAGAAGCATTGGTACTAGCTCTTCTCTGAAGTACTGGAAGAATTCTGCTGTGAATCCATCCAGTCCTGGACTTTTCTTTGTGGGTAGACAGACTTTATTACTGTCTCATTTCTATGTTTGTTATGGGTCTATTCCGGTTTTTATGTCTTCTTTGTTCAGTTTTGGGATTTTGTATATGTCTAGAAATTCATCCTTTTTTCCCATGTTCTCCAATTTGGTTGAGTATAAGTTTTTGAAATAGTTCCTAATAATTCTCTGAATTTCAGCAGGGTCCATTGTGATTTTATCCTTTTCATTTCTAATTGCATCGTTATGAGTTATTTCTTTCTTTCTGTTGGTTAGTTTAGCTAGAGGTTTATCAATCTTCTTTATTCTTTTGAAGAACGAATTCTCTGATTCTTTGATTTTTAGTTTCAATTTCATTTCTGCTCTGATCTTTGTAATTTTTCTTCTGTTACTTTTGATTTAGATTGTTCTTGATTCTCTAGGGGCTTAGAGTGCATCATTAAATTGCTTATTTGGCATTGCCTGGTTTTTAATGTGTTCATTCACAGCTATGAATTTCCCTGTTAGAAGTTGTTTTCATTGTGTCCCACAGGTTCTGGTATGATGGGCTTTCATTGTCATTTGACTCTAGGAAGTTTTTGATTTATTTTTTCCTAATTCCTTATGTGACCCATTGTTCAGTAGTAAGTTATTTAGTCTCCATATTTTTATGTAGTTTCTGTAGTTTCTTTTGCTGTTGATTTCTTGTTATATTCTGCTATGATCTGAAAGTAAGCAAAGAATATTTCAAGTTTTAGGTTTTGTATGTAGGTCTTTGATACATTCTGAAATGGCTTTTGTACATGCTGAGAGGTGAGGCTCTAGTTTCAGTTTTCTTTATTTGCATATCTGATTTTGCCAGCACTATTTGTTAAAGAGGCTGTCTTTTCTCTGATACAGGTTTTTGGCTCCTTTGCCAAAAGTCAGATGGCTATAGCGGCATGTGTTTATGTGCTCTCTATTTTTTTTTCCATTGGTGTATGTGTCTATCTTTGTTCCAGTACCATGGTGTTTTTGTTGCTATGCTTGTAGCGTAGTTGGTATCATGTGTTACGATAATCCCAGGCTTGCTCTTTTGGGTTGGGATTGCTTTGGCTATTCAGGCTCTTTTGTTGTCCCATATGAGTTTTAAGATTATTTTTCTATATCTGTAAAGAATACCAGGGAATCTTGGAATAGGGGAAGATAGGGAATTGGAGAGGGGAAATAAAAAGGATTAAGATGTGATATATCTATGTACCAATTCTCCAAGATGAATATAATTATGAATATAATTTCATAACACATTTACCAATTTAAAAAGGAATGTCATTGGAATTTTGAGGGGATTACATTGAATCTGTATATCACCTTTAGTAATATGACCATTTTAACAGAGTATTTGTCCAATCCATGGACATGGGAAGTCTTTACATTTTTTAATGTTTTCAATTTTGTTCTTTATTATTCTGTAATTTTTATTATAGTGGCCTTTACCTCCTTTGTTAGGTTGATTCCTGGTATTTTATTTATTTTTGAAGCTACTGTAAATAGTTTTGTTTTCCTGATTTCTTCCTAATCAGGTTTATTATTGATATAAGAAGTAATGATTTTTTAAATGTTCATTTTGTATCCTGTCTAATTCATTCTTGTGTTGTATTGAGAAGAACATGTGATACTAAATAGTGCTATATTTTGTTCCTATTTTGATTATTGCATAACTTGTTTTTTCCCCTTGAAATATTATATTGATATTTGGTTTTAAATAAGTCCTATAATCAGGGAAGGAGGTTTACCTTTATGGTTAGTTTTAGAATTGATAAATTAAAAATAGCTGTTTGAGCTCGGCCTGGAGGCACATACTTGTCATCCTAGCACTCTGGAAGGTTGAGGCAGGAGGATCATAAATTTGAGCATAGCCCGGGGAACTTAGCAACTTAAGGAGACCCTGTCTTTAAATTCAGAATCAAAAATTAAAGTGGCTGGGATATAGGTCAGTGTAATAGTATAGTTTAAGCAATAGATAAATAGCTATGCTTAGTTATTTCAGATTTTTTGACTTTCATACATTGTTTACTCATATTTCACTAATTATTAACATTTTGCCCTATTTGGCTTTTCATTTTACGTATAAATTCATACCTAATTTCATGCATAGTCTTACTTTTTTCTCAGCTCAGTCTCCTCTAGCTGTTGTCATTTTTTCTCTGGGGTCATTGGTGTTGTTGGCCAAGTTTCCTTTAAATATTCTCTGCAGTGCTGGCTGAGTGGCTGCAAATTTCTTTAAGGTTTCTAAATCATGAGAAGTTTTAATTTCTCCTTCTAATTTAAAAGATGATTTTGCTGGATATAGCAGTCTTGGTTAGCATTTATTCTTTTAGTGTTTGGATGACATTGTTCCATGATCTCACCATGAAGGTTTTAAGGAGAGAGACTCATAATAGAATACTACTCTGCCATAAAGAGAGATAAATTTGAGTCATTTGTTGGAAAGTTGATGCACCTTGAGAACATTTTGCTTAGCAAAATGAATCAGACACAGGAAAGTTAAATATTGCATGGTTTCTCTAATATTAGAAACCCAGAATATAGAGTCACCAGGGTAAGATGTTGGGAGGAAGGGGAGATGAGAGAGGAAATGCAAAAAATGGACAGAGGAAAGTAATGTCACGTTGATACGTTTGTGCACAGAATTCTCAAGTTTAATGTAATTATTGTGTATCACAAATACATTCTAATAAAAATGGGGAAAAAAGAAAAGAATAAAGCAAAATAAGAGTGATAGTAGGAAACAGATTCTTATGGAGAGGGTAAGAAGAGGTAGGGCTTGGGTGGGAAGGAGAGAAGTAAAAATTATAAAGTTGTGATATGTCAATACATCAAGTCCTCAAGTTAAATATTGAAAATGCAACTCTTACTATGTAAATATATGCTAATAAAGAGAATTTTGGGGGAATAAAGTTTATGCTCAACAAAAAAAGAGACCATGCTCAGGTTTATTCTAGCTGTCATATGAAGCACAGATTACAGGGAGACAAGTCAATTAAGTAATTCTGATAGTCATCCAGGTGAGAGGTGAGGGCTTCTTGAAGAAGGAGGTAGCAATGAGGATAGAGAGGGTAAGATATTTTGATCAGAATCTGGAAATACTAGTGCCTGATATAGGAGAGAATTGAGAATTAGCGGATGCCTCCAAGGAATCTTTGTTAGTTTTAGGAAAGGAGAAGACAGATGGTGGAACTGTTGACCAATTTTGGTGGTGGGTTAAATGTTGAGGAGTTAGATACAGAGATTAATTTGGAGAGAAGCAGAGGAAAGTTTATTTTAGAAGTTGTTAAATTTAAGAAGCTTTCAAGATGTCAAGGAAACGTTTTGGAGCAGATGGAGATACGGGTCAGAAGGGCCTAGAGATAAGGTTTACTTGCTGCAAAGAAGACACCAGAATCCCAAGAATATATAAATATCCCCAAAGAGAGCAGTTAGGCAGAAAATAAAAGGTCTTAGAATTGCCTCTTGGCAAAGGTCAGTCTCTGTGTGTAGGAAATCAAAACATTAAACATTAAGGTGTCTAACACACTGTGTTGAGAGCTTTTTAAATGGCTTACTCTATTTTCTGAACAGCTTCATGTGTAGAAATTATTGTTACTCTTTTATGGGCCAGGAAGCTAAGGCTCAGAGACATTATTACCGGGCTAGTAAGAGGTTGCAAAATAGGCTAGCAGGAAAGTAGCAGGATATGATGATTGCCTACAAGGGGCAGTGTTCAGCAGGGAACACACACTGAGAGATCAGTGAGAAAAGGAGAAGAGGGGCTTGGGGAATATAGATCAGCAGTTGAAACACTTGCTTAGGAAGTGCGAAGTAACTGAATTGATTTCCCAGCACCACGGAGGCACATCCTGTAGCACATCCTGTAATTTCAGCACTTGGGAGGCTTAGGCAGTAGGATTGCTTTGAGGTCAAGGCCACCCTAGGGTACATAATGAGTTCAGGACCAGCCTGGACTACAGAGTGAGACCCTATTAGAGAGAGAGAGAGGAGAGATGAGAGAGGTGAGAAGAGAGAGGAGAGAGATTAAGCCACAGGCTTCTCAGAAAACTAAGAGACAGACATACTCAGTTCCAACAGAGGACCCAAATTAGCTTGCTTTATTGTTAGAAAAAGAAATGCAGATATACTGCAAGCCTTTGGAACAGTTTGTTGATAAAGAGAATACCTTGTGATAGTCAGCTTTACATTGCTGTGACAAATTACCTGATTTAAACAACTTAAAGGAAGAGAGATTTATTTTGGCTCAGGTTTCCAAGGTTTCATGGTAGATGTCCACAGTAGAAGGTCCATGGTAGATTGGCTCCATTGTTTCTGGTTCTACGGAGAGGTAGAACACCATGGTGTAAAGGCATGGTAGAGCAAAGCTTCTAACCTCATGTTGTCTAGAAGCAGAAAGAGGAGTGTGTAAGGGGCAAAGGACGCCCCCCGCCCCCCCACACGTACTTCCTCCAGCTAGGCACCATGTCCTACCAGACTGCTCAGCTGTGGCTCATCAGTCAACCAGTCCATTGGCGGAGTTACCACTGTCCTGATCCAGGCGCCTTTCTAGGCCCTACCTCTAGACATTGCTGCCTCGTAGATCAAATCTTTTGGGAGACATTTTAGATCCTAGTCATAATGCATCTGATCTGGGTAACCTCATTTTTGTTTGTTTGCTGACAGCTTGAGGTATTGATTGTTCTTCCTTTTTTTTCCTTTAAGGTCTTTATATTTCACATTGTCTTGACTTTAACCTTCTGTTACTAAAGAATAGTGGTAACTCTGTTGGCTTCCCCTTCATAAAATCCACTTGTCTAACTGTTCACTGGAGTTCTTCCTTTTCCTCTTCTTTTTCTCCTCCTCCTTTCTTCTCCTGTCTGTTGCTTCCCAGCTACAGACACATTCTAGTGACTTTCTTTGGTTGCTCGTTATATGAGACCCCTGAGCACCTTCTAGTTTCTTTTCACTGATCTTTACATTCTGGAAGTGGGATTTTTCTGTCATTAAAATCTTTTGTTCAACTCAGCCTCCTCTAGAACTCTTATTCACACAAAAATATGTTTATGCATTCTCTGATAATAAAACGGTTTAGTACTTTGCATGGACTCTGAATTGAGCATGATGGTGCACACTTGTATTTCCAAGTACATGGGAGGTGGAAGAGGGAGTTTGAAAGTTTTAGGCCAGCCTAGGCAATTTGACAACTTAGTCAGACCCAGTCATAAACAAGAAAGAAAGAAATGAAAGGAAGGAAGGAAGGAAAGAAGGAAGGGAAGGGAGAGAAAGAAAGAGAAAAAAGGAAGGAAAGAGAGGGGAAGAGAGAGGAAGAGAGAATAAGCTGGTGATGTATTTCAGTGGCTACTGGATTCATTCTCTAGTACTGAAAGTAAGAGGGAGAGCAAAGGCAAAAAGAGGTGGGGAGAATGGAGAGAGGGAAGGGGAAGAAGAGAAAGAAAAGGCAAGCATGGGCTCTTTTCAGTTCAGATCTTGGCTCTGCCACAACTGAGTGACCTTAGGCAGGTTAGGCGCTTTTAAATATGCTATTTTTCTGATCTATAAGCTGAAGGCCAAAGTAGGATCTATTCTGTAACCCTCACCACAGTGGTGTGGGTTAAATGAGTCAGTGCACATAAAGTGCTTAGGTCCAGTGTCTGGTGTGTGTTATGCATTCTATGATTGTAAGCTTTTATTCTTATTGTTCTAGGAGTAAATAGTAGAAAAGATGACCTCTTTCTCATTGTCATTTTGACCATACAGATAAGTGATAAACTTACAGACTGTTAGAGGCTTATTTGAGGAACTCAAAGTAGGCAAATCCTGAACCAGACAGTATTTTTTTGAATTTAAGAAATTCAGTATTGAGCAATTTTAACTGTAGTCCAAATGTGGCATTTGGAGTTGCTGGTGTCAACTATGTGACCTCATCCTCTCCATGGCAGTGTTCAGTTGATATTTCTTAAAAGCAGGGCATAAAACTTTTACTTCTGCTGTACAGAACAGCTCTCCCAATTTTTAAAAGTTTTTGCTTTTGTCAATCATTTGCAAACACCTTTAGGCTGCTGTGCAATATATATATCTATTACATTTTACTTGTCTTGCTGCATTGAGCAAAACTTCAAAGTGGTAATACCAGTCCCAATTCCCTTTTTGACTTTTAGCTTTGTCTTATCTGTGTACCTGTTGTTCTCTTTTTTTCACAGTATTGTTATTAGAAATACATGTTGTCAAATGGTTTTCTTGTGTCCATGAAAAGACTTTACTAGGTTTTTCTCATGTGATGTTTGGATTTTGTGTTACACTTACCTTGAACTATTATTCCATTTCAGGATGAATCCTGTTGGTTGGTTATTCGTATTTATTCATTTAGTTAGCTTGGTTTGGTTATTCTTTTATCATCCAATTTATTTTGCTAAACAGAAAAAATTTTCAGTATAAATTTATTCTGAGTTGTTTTCTATGACAATTCTTTTTGATCTTACTGGACTTTACCAAGTAATACCTCTTTTCCTTTGTGAACAGTCCCAGTGATACAATATTTATAGAATAAATAAAGATTGAAACTTACCTGATAATCCTTCAGAGTAACTAATGTTCAATTTTTTGTGAAACTTTCCTTTATATCTATTTACACACACACACACACACACACACACACACACACACACACACACATATATACATTTATATCTTTCTCTTTTATTATTTCTCTTACTTGTTTTCTCTTACCCTTCCTTCCTCCCTTCATCTCTCTCCCTGCTATATATCTTGCCATAAGTGGAATCATACATATTCCTGAAGCTGCTTTCCATTTAACGATATATCATGAGCATCTTTCTATGTCCCTGTGTATTTTCTACTTCATTCCATATACCTCATTTTTTGGAAATTTCTGAAGGGTGTTGTTCCACAAGGCAAAATGATCATAATTTATTTAGTGAGTCGCTTTGGTGATAGTTCAACTTATTTGCAATTTTTGCTGACACTACATGAAACATCTTGGTACATGGTTTGTACTCTGAGAAGGGATTATGGGAGGTCGACAACACCTTTTTTTAAAATAATGGAGATATATTATTTTATAAGCAGAAGCAAATTAAAACTTAAAATTTGAAAAAAATGGCTTGACTGAAATAGTAAGAAATAATTGTGTCATCTAATCATTTGGGTTTTTTTTTTTTTTTAAGAGAATGAGCTGATTTCTGAATGAGAGAGCCAGCAGTCCTAAAAGAAATATTTGACAGAATCTTAAATAAACTACCTCAGTTTGTTTAGTTACTATAGAGGGAAAGGTAGTGACTTTATGGTGGAGAAACCACCTTAACCAAGTAATCAAAGCCAACATCACCAGCAGTAGGACATACCAACATTATGAATTCCATAATATATACTAAGAAGAACACAGCCTTATATTGTACTACTTTTGCCAGAAATGTATACCTCAGTGTAATCATTGGAAAATATTAGGCAAAGTCAAATCATGGGACCATCAACAAAATTACTGATTAATACTCTTTAAAAGTGTCAAGAACATAAGTGGTAAGGAAATACTGAGGAGCTGTGAGTTTTCAGGAGAGGCCAAGAAGAAATGACAACTAAATACCCTGGAAATCTTAGGATTCTGGAACAGAAAAAGGACATTGATGGGAAAAAAATGGTACAATTCAAATACCATGTATTATTATACCAGTGTTAACATCCTGGTTCTGTTAAATGTATTGTGGTTACATAAGATGCTAACATTTGGAGAAGCTGGATCCAGGGACATATGCAAACTCTTTGGTCTATTTTTGTAACTTTCTGAAAGTCTATAACTAGCTGAAAATAAATTGAAAAAATAAACCTCCACAAGATTTTCTTATAAAATTTATCTGTTATCTTTCTATCTCATCCTCCCTTTACATAAAAAGCCATAGTAGGTTAGGAAGAAAAACTTTCACGATAAACCCTGTTCTCTGACATAGTAAATGCTAGTGATATCCTTTCAGTGCTGCCTCTGGGCTCATGTTCTAATCTGTTCAACTTTCTAGACCTTTGTAAAGGATACAGTAATAAGAAGCTATGCAGATGAAAAACTTTCCTGAGAATTTTTTGAGCCCAAGTGAGCAAAAAAACTAGTCACTGCAAGGATACTTTACCTAAGGAAAAAAGAAATTCCAATGTAGACATTATTAAAATTAGAGGTTAAGCTTAGGGTTAGAAGTGTGGCATTCTCTGAAGGTTTTTGAGCTGGTGTTTGCTACTGAGGCCAAAATGCCCTGAAAATTGGTGTCATCCATGTGGAAGTTATCAAAGCCAAACGGTCTTCTGGAGGATTGGTAGATGAAGGCTCTTTTGTTGTCACTGGATAGCAGTCAACCCAAAGCACTATACATAGAAAAAAAATCTTAAAATCTAGGGGTTTATAACATGTTTAAATGAAAATGGCACAAATAGATTTCAAGTCTGCACAGATTCTAGGGGTTTTAGAGGGTAGGGCTCAGAGAACTTCTGTGTCCATATGAGAGGAGATACCACAGTGGCCTGTAGTTGACAGTCTGGTTATTGCAAAGCTTTGCATGCTAGATGAACAGGTTCAAGAACGCTTCACAAACTCTAAATTGGTTCTTCTGGCAACAGTCTGATTAGAGATTCTGTTTCCCAGATACTCTGATAATAGGAAAGGACAGCTCTGTGTGAATGCTGTAACTGGAAAGTTAGACCCCCTTGTAAACATGAGGGGAAAAAATCTAGTTTGTATCCACTGTATTAGGTTGGTATTAAGCCAGTTCATTCTCACCCAATTAAGAGTGAACTAAAAAGCTCAGATTAGATTTACTCAGGAAGAATTTGGTGAGCATCCCTTGTGAGCCAGGCATGGTAGGCTCTGAGAATATAGCAGTGGGTGATAACCATGGTCCTTGCTATCATGGATCTCACAGAGTAGAAGGTTGTTTCTCTTGACCTGAATCAGCTAGCTTGCCTACCTCACTCAAGGCGGCATCAGCTAAAAAAGCTTCAGTTTACAGAAAAATAAAAGGCACCTTTCACTTTTTATAAAAATAAACATCTAAATTATTGTTACTATATTTTCTTCCAACAACAGTGTCAGTAAGATACTTTCATGTATATTGGATATGCTTAATTTATGTTTTGAAGCGACAAGTGATGCCTTTAATTATAAAATCTACTCCAGTCCTGGCTGCTCCTCTCAGACTAGGATGTTAAAGACTGCAGGATAGGGATATGTGAGTTTGTTCAGTGCCTGCGGCCATTAGAAATATGTTTCCCAGGGCTCTGTGAGCTCTGAGAGGCACAGTGTAGCCAGCTGGGAGCTTTCAGAGGGAGCCAATTTTTCTCTGCTGCTGCGTGGACATTTCTCCCTGCCTGAATTTAATCTCTTGGGTCAGATTCCAAATTGTAACCTCAAAGCAGCGAACCAACTAGAGTGGCACTAAGCCAGTTCTACCACATTGTTAACAATATCTCCTCCGGTCCTTCTTCTAGTAAGTGCTGGCCGTTTGTTAGTAGAGATACAGCCTCATGTATTAAATTGGTAAAATGATGATGGTTATGAAACCATGCGATATTTAATCTTCTGAGTCTGATTCATTTCACTAAGCATAATTGTCTCAATTTATGTTTGTTTTCCTACAAATTACTCAAATCTGTTGGTCCTCATGTCAGAGTAGTAGCACTCCGTTGTGTATATATAACCACGTTTTCCTATTCCATAGTGATTACACCAGTTTATGGTCCCACCAGCAGTGTCAGAGTGTTCCTTTTCCCCAGCATCTCACCAGTATCTATTGCTTTTTGAATTCTCGATATAAGCCATTCTGACCGGGGTAAGATGATGTCTGAATGTTGTTTTGATTTGCATCTCTAATAGCTAAAGATGTTGAACATTTTTTTTTAATGTACTGGTTGGTCATTTGTACTTCTTCTGAGAACTGTCTGCTCATTTCAGTTGCCCATTTTTAATTGGGTCTTTGATTTCGAGGAGTCTATTTTTCTTCACTTCTTTGTATATCTTGGTTATTAGCCCCATGTCTGAGGAGTAGGTGATAAATTTTTCCTGTTCTGCCAGTTCTCTCTTCATTCTGTTGTTAGTTTTGCTTTGCAGAAGATTTTTATTTTTTCCCCATTTTATTAATACATGTATGCAGTACATGGTGTTTACATTGAATGAGTATTTTGCACTCATATATATTATATAAAAATTACAATTCCTTTCCCTCCCCCTTTTTGACCCTCCCAAAACTCCCCACTTTTCCCTAATTTCCACTATCTCTCCCATTTTTAAATGTATCTTCTCCTTTCTCACCTTCCTACCCTCTCTCCCCTCCTTTCCCTTTCTCTACATAGTCGATCTGCTTACCTTCTTTCATATCTCTCATAGAGAAATCATGTAATACTCAATTTTCTGGGTCAGATTCATTTCGCTGAGCATCATGGTCTCAAGGTACATCCAGCTTTCTAAAAAATGACTCAGATGTACTACTTATCTGTAAGACAGATAGGTTGGAGACTTTTGTAGGTAAATGGGGGCAACTTGAGATCATCATGCTTAGTGAAGTGAGTCAGAAGCAGAAGGTGAAATATCGAATGATTTCTCTTATATGAGAAACCCAGATCACAATTATTTCATAGAACTTAATGTGGGAAATAATGGGAACTGGAGTGGTGAGGGAGGAGTGGGAGGGTTGAAAAGAGAGAAGGGAAAAATTTGTAATTTTGCCATGATATGTATGTGCACAAAATACTCAAGATCAATGTATACTTTATGTATTGCACTTATACATATCAATAAAATAAGGAAAGAAAAAAAATGACTCAACTGTGTCATTGTTAGTAACAGAGTAATACACCACTATGTATATATACCACATCTTCTTTATCCAGTCATCTATACTTGGACATACTGGCTTCTTCCAAAATTTGGCTATCATCAATTGTGCTGCTATACAAAAGACATTCAGGTTATCATTATATCAATCAGATTTCTTCTGCTGCTTCTGCTGTTTCCAATCTGCTTGCCTCAGCCTCCCGAGTGCTGGAAGTACAGATGTGTGCCACCACACCCAACTTTATGTGCTGCTGGGGGATCAAACTCAGGGCATTGTGCTTGCATGGGAAGCACTTTAACCACTGTGTCATTCCTCGGGCCCCATCAATCAGATTTCTTAGGCTAAACTTACATCAAAGACCAAGTAAATTAATCATTAGATTAAATGATCTTAAGTCTATATCTCAAAAGTATATTACACATAAACCAATAGATATATTGGCAGACTTAGTTATTTCAGAATTTTTGAAAGAGTTCTTTCCCAAAGAGGAGCAGGAAGAAATGGGTAAGATCATTATTACAAGTTTAGTTACAGAGCATGACATTGAGACATAAAAGTTAAAAGTCAAAGGTTGAACAGATAGCTGACTGAGTTCATAGCCAATGAGCTAAGGCTATGTGGTCTTTTATCCTTACCACTCAAAGCTTCAGGGAAAAGACCCCAAGAACCCCTTATTTACCAATTCTTACTGTTCTTAGAACTAATATTCCAAATCAAAGCCACTGCCTTCTGCCAGTTCACCCTCATAAACATCAAAAAGTTTCACAGGTTGAGATTTTAAACCAGTTCCCCATGTTGAATATAATTATTATGTCTTGCGAAGTAATATACTAATAAAAATAATAATGCATGGAGGGGAAGTTTTAAAGATTTTATGAGAAAGCTGGTACTCTTTTAGTGTGACACCAATCAAATGATTGATGTCTAATTTTGTTGCTTTCTTGTTAGATGTTTCCTTTCCTCCTTGTTCTTTGGTGCTGCTTGGTTCTCTGTCTCTCTCAAAGATTCCTTCAGGTATTTTCTGCAGTGCTGGGCTAGTGGTTGCAAATTCCTTTAGGGATTCTTAATCATGAAAAATTTTTTACTTCCCTTTAATTTTCAATGATAACTTTGCTGGATACAACCTGAGTTGACATTTACTGTTTTTTAAAGCTTGAAAGAGTTTGCTCCAGGCACTCTAGACCTTTAAAGTTTGCATTGAAAGATCCGCAGTAATTTGAATGGTCTTGCCTTGGTAGAATAATGTCTGGTTTTCTCTTGCTGCTTTTAATATTCTCTCTTTATGTTGTGTTTTTGAGGTTTTGATGATGATATGTTGTGGCAAGTCTTGTTGCTGGTTGAAGTTACTTGGTATTCCATAAGCCTGTGGTACCTGAAAAATTAATTTCTTTTCCTAAATTTGGGAAATTTTCTTTCATGATTTCAGTGAATAAATTCTTTGAACCTTTGGTGCTGTCTTCTGTTCTTTCATACCTGTAATTGTGAGATTGGTTCTCTTTGAATCATTTGTCAGCTTTTATATCCAGCTACTTTGCTCCTTTAAAAATTTTGGAATTGTGCCTAATTGTAGCATTTTTTTCCCTCAGCTTTGTCTTACTGGTCTGAAATTCTGTCCTCACAATGTTTAAACTGACTTCCCCTGCTTTCAAATGTATTTTTTATATCCCAAATGTCAGCTATATTTCTTTTCAAATTTTCTATTTTTTAAATCAAAATGTTCCTTTATATCTTGCATTTTCTTATTTACCCCAGCCAACTTTTTGTGGCTTCTGTATGCTCAGTAAGCTTTGTATCCATTAGGACCACTATTTGTTTAGTAAGGCCCTCTTTAAGCCCATGATCATTGCTTGCATTTCTTTGAGAATATCTTATTTGAACTGGCTGTTGTACTTGTTTATTTGCTTTTTGACTTCCTTCCTTATGAGTTCCACTGTTTCATGACTCCTGGAATTAATTTCTGGGATCTCAGGCTCTTCTGTATGTGTCCTGCTGCCTTGTCTTCTTTTCATGTTTCTCTTGTTGAGGGAACTTCACTTTAAAGGCTAGCTGAGAGTTTTCTTTGAACAGGTATGAAGTTCTGTGAGGGGACTCAAAGGTCCTCTGAGTTCTCTGCTGGAAATAGGCAGTGAGGGAGGACCTGGCAATCCATTGGCCTCTGAGGTATCTTGTTCACACCCAGCCCCCTCAGTGAAGCTCTTCTGCGTGTTATGCCCTTCCCTCCCTCCATGGTGGCACCCTACCCCCTCTGAGGTGCTCCCGCTGCCACCTGAGCCATTCAGGGGGTCAGCAGCCTTTCTCTCCTCTCTGCAGCTATCTTTTGTGCTAGTTTCTTCCTAAGCATTTTTAAAAAGTGATCCCCCAAACCCTTATGTTCTCTTCTCAGCCTTCTTTTACTCTAAACAGTCCAGGCTCAGGCTCTTTTTAAAAAATGGCTCCTGTCTGTGTCACTGCCTGCTATGGCTGCTGACAGCTGCTTCTCCCAAGCTGGCCTAGGTTCCAGGAGGCCTTTGCTGGAGGAAAGTGTATACAGAATTTGCAGCTTGTACTTTCTGTAGGTTAGGTTTTGGAGGCTGGGGCTTCCAGCTGCTGTTAGTACCTGCTTCTCCCGGATCCACATTTAACCTTGCTCAGAGGTTCTGGGCTGTGGGTTTTTCTCAGTGTGGGATTCTGCTGGCTCAGGGACACTCTCAGTTGGCCTGAGGTGACTTCCTGTGCTGCTATTTCCTCCTCTTTCGATATGTCTTCAGGATTTCTGGCCTTCTTTCAGTTGTTAGAGTGTGCTCCTTCCTCTCCTAGCTGAGTTGAGTGGGCAGTTTTTAATTATCTCCATGTTTTAAATGAGTCCCATGAGGAGACATTACCCATCTCTGTTACTTGGCTGCCATCTTTCCTGGAAGTCTCAGCCATTTTTTAAAATAACACTTTCAGTCCCTCTCTTTTTCTCCTTCTAGGACATCAGTGATACGAATACTGGCTTTTTTTTTTTTTTTCTTCACAGTTGCCCAAGGCTCATTTCATTTGCTTTTAGCCTACTTTCTCTCTCATTTGTATTGGCAGAGTTCGATTGATCTGTTCTCAACTTGACTGATTCTGTCCTTTCTACCTTATTATGAGCCTGTCCAGCATATTTAAATTTCTGTTAATCTCTAGTTCTATAATATTGTTAATTTTTCCTCTTTGATGAGGTTTAAAAATGGTGTGTTTCAAGAGAACTTGTAGTTGCTTGTTGAAGCTCTGTTGTACAACAGTCATTCATCTTGGTGTTGGTATCTGTTAATGGTCTTTTCTTGTTCAGGTTGAGATGTTTCTGGTTCTTGTTATGGCAAGTGATTTTCAGTTCATTTTAGACAACTTGTGTAGTACAGTAAGAGACTGAGTTCTATTTATTTAGTTTTCTTTTATCCATACCTGTTAATTTTACAAAATGTTAGTGTCAGTGCTTATTTTTCTGTCATATTTGTCCCCTTCATTACTCTTTCTTCTGCCCTTCTCCCTCCTCTCTTATCCCCCTTTCTCTTGTCTAATATTACCCTCCTTTCTGATTTCATGCCTTGTTTTTTTTTTCGATTCAACATATTAGGAAGAAAATGCAATATTTGTTTTTCTGAGTCTAGCTTATTTCACTCAACATGATGATCTCCATTTCTATCCATTTTCAAGCAGATGACAAAATTTTGATCTTCTTTACCATTGAATAATATGGCATTGGGTATATCACATTTGTATTATCAATTTATTAGTTGGTGGGCACCTATGCTATTTTCATATCTTGACTATTGTGAATTATGCTGCAATAAAAATGAATAAGTATCCATTTAGTAAACTGAATTTAGTTCCTTCAGTTATGTAGAAAAGAGTAGTATAGCTGGACCAAATAATAGTTTCATTTTTAGTTTTTGGGAACCTTTGTATGATTTCCATCGGGGTTATGTAGATTTGCATTTCTACCAGAAGTGGCGAAGAACTCTTTTCCCCATGTATACTTGTCGGTATTTATTCTTTTTTTGTTCTGACTGGTGAGGTAGAATGTTAATAGAATTCCCTAATGGGTAAAAATATTGGACATTTTTCAATATTTATTGGCCATTTTTACTTCTTTTCAAAAGTGATTTTTTGGTTCATTTATCTACTTATTGATTGGGTTGTTTTATTTTATTGTATTTTGGTGTTTGAATTCTGTATATATTCTAGATGTTAACCATTTGTTGGAAATGTAGCTGGTAAGGATTTTTTTCCCTTTCTGTAAACTGTCTCTTCACTAAGTTGTTTCCTATTCTGTATAGAAACATTTCAATTTGATGTAGTTCCACTTGCTGATTGTTGCTATATTTCCTATAATATTGGATATTGGGGTCTTAGGAAATCATCGCCTGCACCCAAGTCTGCAGGTGTTTCCCCCTCTACTTTTTTTTCTGGAGTTTGAACCCAGGGCGTTTGCATAAAGGAGCGTTTCTAGCTCCTCTCCACACCCCTCCTCTTTTTTCTTTTAAAACAAAGTCTTGCTGAGTTGCCTAGGCTTGACTCAAACTGCCAGTCCTCCTGCCTCAGCCTAGCAGAGTGTTGGGATTATAGGCATGTGCTACACATGCAGCTTCCTTTACCTTTTCCTATTCAGAATTTCAGGTCTTATGTATATGCCTGTCTACAACACATGTGGAATTGATTTTAGTACAGGGAGAGAAATAAGAATCAGTTTTAGTCTTCTGCATTAGGATATCCAGTTTTGTTAATATCAGTTGTTAAAGAGATTGTCTTTTCTCCAGTGTGTGTTTGTGGCTGTTTTAACCAGAATCAGATGGCTGAAGCTGGAGGAATAGCACAGCAGTTAGAGCACTTTCCTAACAAACACATGTCCTAATTTTGATTCCCCAGCACCACATAAACCAGGTGTAGTGGTTCATGCCTGTAATCCTAGCACTTGGGAGGCTGAGGCAGGAGGATTGCCTTGAGTTAAAAGCCAGCTTCAGCTTCATAAAGAATTCAGGACCAGCCTTGACTATAGAGCCAGACCCTGCCAAAAACAAAAACAAATCCCCCAAAACAAAACACCCTCAAAACAAGAAAGATCCCCACAGCAGGTGGCTGCAGTTTCACGGGCTCGTTTCTGTGTCCTCTATTCTTTATTCATTGGTCCTTGTGTCTATTTTTATGCCAGTACCACGCTATTTTTATTACTATGGCTTTGTAGTATCACTGTAATTTAAAATTCGGTATTGTGGTATTTGTAACCTTTTTCTTTTAGCTTTGGATTGCTTTGGCTATTCTGGGTCTTTTGTGTTTCTTTGTGAATTTTAGAACAGTTATTTCTAGTTCTGTGAAGAAGGTCATTGGAATTTTTATGGGCATTTCCTTTGAATATATAGGTCCCTTTTGGTAATATGGCATTTTAATGTATTAACTGTGCCAATCCATGAATATGGGAGGCATTTTCATTTTCTAGTGTCTTCTTCAATTTCCTTCTTTAGTGTTTTGAAATTTTCATTGTAGAGATCTTTCACCTTCTTGGTTAGATTGAGTCACAGGTATTGTTTTTTTTCAATCTACAACATAATTGGTTTTCTAATTTCTTTTCTAGCTGGATCATTTTTGGTGTATAGGAAAGCTGTTGATTTTTTATTATTGATTTTATATCCTGTTATTTTTCTGAGTTCATTTCTGAAGTCTAAAAGTCTTTCAGTGGAGTCTTTAAGGTCTTCTAAGTATAGGATTATGTCATCTGCAAAGAGGAATTTTTTGACTCCAATTCCTATCTGTATTCCTTTTATTTCTCTGTTGATTACTTGTTCTGGGTAAAAGTTCAAGTACTGTACCGAGTAGTAGTGGTGAGAGTGGACGGCCTTGCTTTGTTCATGATTTTAGAGGAAATGCTTTCAGTTTTTACTCATTCATAATGTTAGTAGCTATGGGTTTGTCATATATGGCCTTTTCCGTATTGAGGCATAATTCTTCAATGCCTATTTTTTCAGGGTTTTTACCTTGAAGGGATGTTGAACTTTGTTAAAGGCTTTTTTTGTGTGTCAGTTGAGATAATCATGTAATTTTAATTTTGATTCTACATATCCTATACATTTCTATATACATAGTCTATGTATATATTCTATACTTTGATTCTGTATGTATATTTTATACATTTATTGATTTGCATATGCTGAATCATCCTTGCATCTCTAGCATGAAACCAACTTGGTCATGGTCTGTGGTCTTTTAATGTGCTATTGTATTTGATAACAAGTGTTTTATTGAGGATTTTTGCATCTATATTCACAAAGGATATTGGAATATAGTTTTGCTGTTGAGTCCTTATTCAGTTTTGTATCATCATCTAGATTCCGCTTAAATTTTCTATTTTACTAGGCAGTCACCCTGTTCAGGTTTAACACATGGGTTGGGATCCAGTTTTGTGATTGCAGTGACACTACTTTCAATGTTTTTGTAGTACTCGGTTGGTTTGCTTGGTTTATCTGCTGCTCCTGGGGCTCTCTCTGGTCTCTGTTGATCCTGAGAAGGGTAAAAAGTCTCCCACGGCTATGTAGACTCTGCCTCTGGGGGAGAGTCTCTGTCCTGCTGGGATGAAGAATACTCCCTGGGGGCTTTGTAGAGAGATGGAGAATACTTCGTCTGGCTGCTTTATTGTCACTGGTATCCTGAAGTATCCTACAAGTTTGTTTTTGAGGCTGACCTGGTACTGCCAGTGGAGCTCCCATTCAGTTCTAGGCCCTCTATAGCTAGATGGTTTGTGAAATACTGAGCCTGCTAACTTCATCTGTGAGTTGGGGGAGGGGATGAGAGATGCCCTGCTGTTACGGTGTTCACCATGCCTGTAGTCCCTAACTAGTTCATTTTTCATTTGCCATCTTTCCGATTTCTCTTTTGGCTGTCTCATATTTTTTTTCTAGAATTTAAAATTGTGCTTACAGGTGGTGGGTGAAAAAATGAGTTTATACCATCTTGTCTGGACCTGAATTTAACCGTTCACCTTTTGCCTAATAAGATTGTTTTGAATGGTGAGTGCTTTAGATGTCATGAAGTATTATGGAGTTGGGGATGGAAAAAGACTTTCCAACAGCTTTGAAATCTAAAAGCCTTTCCTGCTCCATAGACCCATGGGCCTGAGCCTGGTTAGCAGCCCAGTACAGGCTGTTACTCATCTGTATTCTACTTGCTTGGCTGGTGATGTCAGTTCTTCATGTTTGCTTTAAAGTCAGGCTTTTCTTGTTGTTTTTATGCTCATTAAATAATCATTAGTTTGTCATACTTACTGCACTATAAAAACAGATCCACTTTCAACTTTGTAGAGTTTTTTTCTTAGCCTTTTGTGTCAATAGTCTGTCCCTTTGGGCAAGTATTTTAAATTCAGCCATGCAAAATGTATTTGTGACTTAATTGTAAAATATTTAATTTTTCTTGTGAACATTTTTAAGACTATAAAGCAAGTCCAATTGTTTCATAAATTATTATAAAGAAGTATTTGGCATTTTCTACTTGTGAATGAGAAATTTGAGGTCATCTTAGTTCTTCCATAGTAAATGTGTTTTGTTAAAAAAAAAAAAAAAACTGAGAAATATTGGAATCCAGGGGTCATTTTGTATAGTTTTACAATAGTAGTTTTGCACAAATAATTTCAGGTTAAAATTGCATACTATTTATTCCCACCCATTTCCTTTATTGGCTGTGACACACAGGAATTACGCCCATTGCTTGACTAACCTTTCTGACCTTTTGTTACTTGGCTATAAATTGACTTGGGTCTTTTGCAAAAACACTGTGGGGGGAAAATCTTTTTGTTAGAACCCAGCCAATTCCTGCTTCAGCGCAGAACAGTTTGTTCTTCTGAAGAAATGAGCCAGTTCAGTGAACAGAAAAACATAGCCATAAACTGGCATCGCCAAAAACTGCAGAACTGATTACCCACACTCATTCCACAGAGCAGACAACTTAAAAAAAGGCTTCTGGGAGAGGAATACAGTTTTAATCTCCACTGACTTTATATAAATGTAATCAACTCTCGAGTAAATTGTAACTACATACAAAGTTTCTTTTCCTGAGCTCAGGTGGTCACCAGCATTTTAACACTTTAAACAAGAATAGAATGGAATTCCTCTTGTCTGCTTCTGTAGTCCTCTCAGGATGTGTTGGATTATATATTCCCTGTGTTTCATCTCATCTGTATGCTGGAATAGAACGAGCTTCTCTACAGCAATGTAAACACTTTCCAATTGACTGCTCTGTTTGAGGCTATATGTTGGTTCATCATGTAAAGAAGTATATTGTGGTCATTGAATTATATAAAAAATTATGTGGTAGCAGGGCAGGCACAGAAATAGAAAAAATATGCAAGATATTGGCATACTGGATAGAGTAGATGACAAGTACGGGCATTTGAGGGAAAGTGGAGACTGTCTAGAGGTTTAGACAACTGAGAGAAGGTATTCTGAGCCAAGAGGAGCAGACATAATGTTGGAGGCTGATGACACAGCATGAAGTTTCAGGTACTAGACGTAGAATTACACTTGGATGTATAGTAAGAGAAGTGAAGGAAGCGAAATTGGAGAGAGACTGACTCCAGACACCATGTATCTCAAGAATCATGTAAAACAGCCTGCAGATCATAGGAGTTATGGAAATACTTAAAGTAGGAGAATGGCTTTGACAGAATTAGAGTGGAAAAATGTGTTTGTAAGAAACTATTGACACCATGAGCTCAGAAAGGGCAGGCTGGACCCAACTGAACAAAGGACTATGACACTGGGCTGAAGTGTGCTCCTAGAGGGAGTCACTGAAGACAATTCGTGTCCTGAAAAGGCAAGTAGGACCGTGGTTCTGAGAACCATGTAAAAAAGCAGGATTCAGGCAATGTAGATTATGGAGGTAACTGCAGCTGGTGACCACCTGAGCTCAGGAAAAGAAACTTTGTATGTAGTTACAATTTACTCGAGAGTTGATTATATTTATATAAAGTCAGTGGAGATTAAAATTGTATTCCTCTCCCAGAAGCCTTTTTTTAAGTTGTCTGCTCTGTGGAATGAGTGTGGGTAATCAGTTCTGCAGTTTTTGGCGATGCCAAAAAAAAAAAAAAAAGGGAGGGACAGTGTTCAGGGGCCACTTTGGTGACTAAGGAGTGTAGGCCAAAAAGGAGGTAAGAAGCTTGAGACTTTTGCTGAATCCTCAACATATCTCTCAAAGTCATTTTTACATATGTGTTCGCTTTTCTGTTTGCACTGAGATGATTTCCACTCTTGCAAAGATAACTGAGATTTGAAAGGTTCAGTATTTCACTTCAGACCAATATCACTGCACTGGAAAATAGGTGATTCAAAAGATGGGACCAGGTTTATCTGACTCTTAAATATTGTGACACGACACCTGCAAATATGTTATGCTGTAAATGAGTTATGCAGTGTTAAGAAAATCTCAAAATGTGTACATACTCAATGTGAGAGTTCATGCCTGTAAATAATTATATTACTGGTACCTAGATATTACTAATACTGCTAATATTGTTAATATTTTGAAAGCCTATTTTTCTTAGGCTATTATGCTATAAAAAATGTAAGATATATTGTAAGGGTCTCTGTCCCGCGGGAATCCCCGGAATAGCCGAGGAGGGGTCGGAGGACAGAGTAACACTCTGGGAGTCGTTTCAGTGAACGCCCCCTCGTTTGTTTAGGGAGTACAGGGGCTTAAACAGACTGAGGTATCTATCTTGGGCCAATCATCAAGGCCTCAACCAGCGTGGGGTCGCCCAGGGGGAGGGACGGAGTAGGGGAAGGAGGACGCGATAAGGAGCAGTTCCAGGAGCAGTTCCCGGGGTTTAAGCAAAACAACACCTGGCTTAACTTAAAAGCAGTAACATCTGTTCCTGGGAAGGAAGGAACTCGGCCAAGGTCAGCGATGCTGAGGCTCTTGGGCCCTGAAGACCCCAACAATATATGATTTCAGCTGTGCCTGGCAGTGTAGTCCTATAATCATAGCACTCTGGGAGGATGAGGCAGGAGGATCGCAAGTTTGAGCCCAGCCTGGGCAACTTAGCAACACAGCAAGACCCTGTCTCAAAATATCAGAAATAAAAATGGGCTGGGGATATAGCTTAATGCAAAGGCCCGAGGCTCAATCCCCTGCACAACAAAACAAAACGACACTACCATGATTTTATTTCTTCAGTTGTCATTGTGAAAGAATTGGTTTACTGTAATGCCTAAACAAATTGGCAAAAAGTATTAATAAATAAGTGCATATACTTAAATAAATGTAATGTTAACTATAAAGGTATATGTGTAACTATGTTAGAGTAACAAACTGGCTTTCAGAAACTAGAGAACCAGAGAACCTTTTAGGATTGACATAAATATGAGGTCATGAATTCCAGAGTTAGGTCACAGGAGGTAAATAGTAAAGAACCAAAATCAAACCTTGCACACTCTGTGCTGGTATGCTGGTAAATGGATCATCCTCCATTGAATTACCAAAGGGAAATGCTGTTCCAGTTGGGTTTGGAGCCTTGAACTTCTAGCACTCAGTATTGTAATTATGGCATGTTGCAAGATGACTCCTTAGCATCTCAGTTTCCTTCTTTATTTGCTTGTGTCTCAAAGTTGAGCCAGAAATAATGAATACTTTTGTAGTAGAAAAGTGCAGGAAGTATGGGAAAAGTATGTAAATCTTAAATATCTTAGTCTTAAGTTTATGTTATTTTATAACATCACTGGTAAAAATCGCTCAGTTTTTAGAAGAAGATTAATACCTAATGTGACAACTGTGGATCTGTAGGATGTCCTCCTGGACAAACAGAATTGATATTATATGTAACTCAGGAATAGAAAGACAGCTGTTCTTTCTTAGTAGCTGCTGAGCAGTTGGGAAAAAAAGTTACATAACAGGGTCTGCTTGCTTGTTTTGCTGTAAATTCATTCAGTTGGCCCTCTGTGGGTCCTTTGTTTACCTTAGTGTTACTTCCTTGCTCACATCCTTCATCATCATGTGCCCTGAGCCTGGTGCCTAAGGAAATGCCAGACACACAGAACCCAAAATATAGCCTCTGAAGTCTGGTCACTGGAGTAGACAGACTCTAACCAAGAGTTATATTAAGTTCACGTGGAGCCAGGAGGCTGTGGGCACAGGAGCTGTGAGGAAGCATGGCATGGAGGAACCCACCAGTCAAGCCTGGAGTTGTACTCTTGTGGGAGGCCACTTAGTCTATGAACTTGCATCTCATCACCTTCCTTTATAGAAAGATTAAAATGGCGCCCCCATACCTAGGTATCATGTGATATTGTGAACACCGAATATGGTACAATGTGCCTTGTCCAGGATTGGTGCTCATTGGGCATTTTGAAAATATCTATATCTCTGCCACTTTTGCTTCCTTGCCCTCCCCAAACCCAGCTGTATCTCGCTTTCTTTTTTACTGAGAAATACATTTTCATAAACTTTTGTTAGTAGGTCTCTCTTAATCCTTAAACTTGCCTCATCTTTACTCTCCTTTCTGCATTCCAGGAATAAGTAGCAGCTCCCTCGCCTCTTTTCGTGGGTAACAGCAGTCTGAAGGTGAAAGATGAGGGCATGGGAGGTGGTTGAGAAGATAAAGATGGCGTTGTAGTCACGGACACATCACAGGCGAGCATTTCTTCTTTTTTCAGTCCTCCCGGATCTCACTGATAGATTTGAGAATTCCAGGCTCAAGCTCCACCTTCTCAGCAAGTTGCTTCGCCTCTCTGAAGTCTTCGTGTTTCCTTGACCTAGTCAGAGATTATCCTCCCTCTTGGGGTTCTCAACCTCCTGTGTCCATCCATTGCCTCTCATATCATCACTTAGCTTCAGTTACCCCCTTTCAATAGGACTTGTTCTTTCTCTTTAGAGAGATGAGTAAAAACTTGATTGTAATGCGATGATGATCCTCCAAATTTTGAATATTATTGTTATACAATAATATGCTAAGGGCCTAAAGCTTGGTGCTAGGAGAGACAGTAGCTCATAGTGGAGTGAGCAGAGGACTTAATGTCTGAAGGTTCAGTATGGCATCTAACTAAATTTTCAGCTTTGTGACAGCAGGTATAACTTCTTAAGTTTTAGGTTCCACATAAGTGTTGTCCATTTCTTGAGATTGAGTTTATGAGGGAATTTTAGCATAAAACCTGGTACATTAAAATAAAGTTTTGAGACAGAATCTTGCTCTATAGTCTAGGCTGGTCCTGAACTCAGTGTGTAGCCCAGGCTGGCATCATACTCATGACAGTCCTTCTGCCTCGACCTCCTGAGTGCTGGGATTGCAGGCGTGAGCCACCACACTTAGCTTTTCAAATGTGTTTTGAATCTCAAAAATGAAGCTCAAGTTCCAGATGTGACATTGTAATAGGTAGTCAGCTCATAGAGAAAATCAAATTGTTTCTCATTGCCTGGGTGGTAGTCATTTTAATTCAGAGTACCTACACAGTGCCCATAGCACATCCTTTTAACTGTAGGAATGTAAAAGAAAAGCCGAGTATGGTGGAAGAATACATTTGGTGCTTTATTTAATCCCATAGAATCAGAGGGACATCCTATACACTTAGGACTCCCCACTATTTTATAGAAGAAATTTTATTTTCCTCTTTGGAGCATTTGGACCCTAGAATCATACCCTAAAGATTGGGAGGTCTGTCCTGACCTGAAGTAGCTGTTTTCTAAAGAGGCTGCTGAGGCATGAGAGGGACACTACATCCACCCACTCCCCATGGATCTCGGGTACAGAGAGCCAGCATGAAAGAAATGATATATTATGTTTTCTTGGGTGTAGGGTGATCACAATCATATCAGTAGTTCAAATACTATCTAGTATTTGTTCAGAGAATTTCAAAACTTACTTCCTTTGTATGGCTTTGTCTCTAGAACAGAAAGGAATTTTGGGCACATCAGATAAAGAGCTGATTATATTCTTGAGAGCTTGGGAAGGCCCTACAATGTATAGAAATGTCTTTAGTCTTTGATTTTCAACAGAGGGTAAAGAATGTAGAGATACTACATGAGTAGGTGATAGGTCAGAGGCCAGTCAGAGAAAAACTGGGTCTGATCAGTTAGGTGTGGGCCCGCAGGACTTGCACAGCTAACAGCAGCACATTTGTTGAGTCCTTGCTGTTTGTTTTATTTTCCCTTTCACTCCTCAGAATCCCAAGATACTTCACGTTTCAGGACTTTGCTCTTCACACAAATAAATACCTGATCTTGTACTATTCACTCTTAGAGGATGTGTCTGTTTTCCTGCCAGCCAGAGTGCTGTGGGTTGAAAATACAGGCTGTGGAATCAGGGTTGTTTGGCTTTGCCCAGCTGCTGCCCGTTGCTTGTGTCAGCTATGTCAAGTTACTTAGCCATTTAAGCTTTGGTTTCTCAATGTGGAAAATAAGGTTGGTACTTAGTTCATGCTGTTATTGTGAGGAGCAAATTAAATCAAAAAATTTCTTACCTAGCACAGAGCTAAGTATCTAGTAATACTCAATATTTTATTTAAAATAAATGACAGATGATGTAAACATACACAGGATAAACTGAAATAGTGACAGTGGTTTGAAATACTCTAGAGGTCATGTTTTTGAAGTACTGGAGCTCCTTTTCAGAAATTTGATACATAACAGGCCAATCCTACTCTGCAGTAAGTTAGATCATTTGAAAAAAAGCATCTAGACCGTATCATCTTAGCTTTGTGCCAAAACAACTTCATTTGCTTATAACTTACTGTGTTACCTGCCTTCTGGAGGATCGATGTAAGAATGGCCCATTGTGTTTCACTTTATCTTTCCAAAGTAGGCCTGTCATCCTCGCCTTAACCTGTTTTCCTTTACAGATAGTTCCAAGACACGCTTCTTGAGGGTCTCTCCAAGAAAATGTCTCTATATAAGCATACATATTTGTGTTTATTAAGTGATAAAAGTAGTATCACTCAAAATACTGGAACTCTCAGGATCAAATTCAGTGCCAGATGAGGAGTGGAGGACATTCCAATTGTCATCCTCCCCCACCTCTTCTACTTCCCTACTACCTTCTGTCCTAAACAGGCAGTGTTTTTTTTTTTTTTTTTTGTCTTCTAATGGGGAAGAAATTGATTCCATCCCCAGCTCCAGAGTTAGATCTTTAGTATTTAACCTAACCAGATAACCCCTCACAGGTTGTCACAGTGATCATCCCAGTGGCAGTCTGTGCCTTGGGGGCAGGAGGTAGCTTAGACTTTGGAAAACATGCCTCCTTAGTCTTCTAACAGGCCTCCCTGAAGTCCATCTTCTTTCTGTCCTGCATATTGTAGGGTTCTGAAGCCTGGGACTACTATTACTTATCTTGCTGTCACTAAGGAGGCTGCCCTTGGAATGTTTTTAACAGAGTAAAGAAAGAAGCAGCATATGGTGGCATATGCCTGTAATATATTTTAAAAATTTAAACACATATGTTGATATTTTTGATTACTCTGTATTTAATGTGTGCCCACTGGGTTCATATCGCTACTGGTAAAGTTGAGTGGTCTGCTGCTGAGTCCTTAACCCAGAGCCCTTAGAGTTTATTGGAAAGAATATGTATACCAGATATTGTATATGCTAGAGCTGTTTTTATAGGTGAAGTTGTCAGTTTGCCATTCTGACCAGACAAGAACTCTAGAACCCTGTGTGTAATAAATATTGATCACTGCTTTTATGAAATAATTTGGTAACAATGCCCTTTTCTTTGCTTTTACTATTCTACTATTTTCAGTAACTCTCAGCCTTTTTGAGCATTACACAACAGGTTTCTTTTTGCCATAGATCCAAAATTTTGACCTTTGTACAAATGTACAAATGCATGTACACACAGAAAACATACTAAATTTGCTGCAAGCATTACAATAATTCATAATTGTAAATCTCTCATAAAATAGAAGTTACTTATTCTTTCTGGGTATACATAAGTTAGTTAGTAAAGTTAAACTATTTATTTCTCTCCTAAATATACCAATATAGTTGAATGCAAGTCAAGGTGATTTACGGGATGATCTTGAATTGTCACCCAGTTTGTTCAGAACAAAACAGAAAAACTACCAACTCTGTTATTTCATGTCAGAGGTGACAAAGGCCCACTGTACTCCCCAGGAGGGTCTTGTGTGTTGCTTCTAGAATGCTAGCTGGAAGGCCAGGCTGAGGCAATCAACCAGGTCATGGAGCCCTTATTCTAAGACTGTGCTGCCACTTTCTTGTGACACTGGAGTCAGAAGCAGAAGGGGCTGGTTGCCAGTAACCCAAAGAGTTGTATTCTAGCAGTGACCTAGTTGTACACTGTAATTGGTTTGGGTTTCTCTTTATTCTTTTGAGTGCTTGAGAAGCCAGCTCCCTGTTATCTCTTTGGCTTTGATATTTTTCAGTTTGACATAGGTCATTCTTAGCTGAGGACAGTAATACCTGTCCTTTTTCCTTGTTTAGAGGATGGAATTCATTGATGAGTATAAAATGGAGAGGTACGAAAGCATGAACCAGCCGAGGGTAGACTGCTTCTAAGAAAGAACAAAACCAGATGAACTAGACATAGGATGGTACTTGGATTTATGGATCCAGGGTTTTACTTTTTCAGATCCTAGTCACACTATCAGTTACTTAGCTTAGTCATCAGATATTGCTTGGGTTCCATATGTGCACAGTGATAGACATGTAATGACAAAATAGTACATCTCTTGTCTAGAGGACGCTTAACCTGACAAGTACAAGGCATTGTCACCAGTGTGACAGAGGAGGTGGGCCTGCAGCCAGAATGTGGTTATTGCTAGGGAAAAGACACTGCAAAGGGCATCAGAGCAATTCCTTCAGAGTTGCCCCGTCAGACTTCTGCCCACCTTCATGGGCCACAGCCAGTCTGGGTCTGGCTGTTTTGTTTTGGTTGATTGTTCATAACCACTTAGGTATGTGCTGTGTGCTATGTGTTATATGCAGGAGTCTGGTTTTTTAGTACATTTCTCATGTTTCGTAAAGGAGGCCCCCAGAACAAGAGGAACACAGCTCCGTTTTCACCAAGGTAGTGTGCCTAGTAGTCCTGAGTTGTTTAGGCCTTGGGGTCTTTTCACCTGCAGTGGTGTACGCTTGTGTTTCTTGCCTCTTGCTCTCCTCACAGGTTGTGAGTTCTGTCTAATGTCCATAGGTATTTTTTATGGTACTGGGAATAGAGTCCAGGGTCTTCACACTGAGCTATATGCCCCCAGCCCATTTTATCTTTTCAGACAAGATCTCACCAAGTTGCTAAATTGTCCAGGCTGGGCTCAAACGTCTGCAGTCCTACTCCCTCTGCCTCCTGCTGGGATTATTGGCCTGTGCCACCGGGCCAAGCTTGTCTGGCATATCCTTTGCCATTTCCTTTACTGTTGGCACTGAGAGCCTTGAGCTTCTGTTCACACCTGTATCTGTCTCTGTCTGCCACTGGACTATAAATCGCAGTTACAGGGCCTGTGCTCTATTTCCAAGGACACAGCAACTACTTAGCATGATGAGTCAGTCACATGAAGGAAATGTGTGTGTCATGTAAATGAAATTTATGTCCAGCAGCAATATAAGTAAAGATGTGGTGAGGAGTACAAAAGATTATTAATTGATTTTTAAAGTTTTTTCAGGTGGTAGAATATCTTTTGTACTTAAATGAAAAAGGATATGGGAAAACTTTTAGAGTATATAGCCTACGAAGATATAAAAAGTGGCCTATTGGCATTCAGGTAACAAAAGATAAATTAGTGAAGAAAAGCTGCATATACAGCGACAGAGCAGGGAGCACAGCATAGGGGCATGCCCATTCCGCAGATTCCTGACTTGTGCATATGACAAGCTTTTGAACGCTAGGCAGAATTCCCATTCTCTGGCAGACAGCATAGTCATGCCTCAGCAGGAGTGTTCATGTGCCAAATGATGTATCAGAGTCTGAAGTCAACATTCAGAAGATTATTGGAAGGTGTCCATGTTTACTAAATATAGAACCTGAGGTTGCCTTTCTGGTGCTTCCTGGTACCAAAGAAGGAAGCGCTTAATGAAAGTGTTTAATAAAGATGTGTGTAGTGATTAAGTGAATGCTAAGATCAGCCTTGTGCATGCTTCTTTTATTCTTGTCACAGTTTAGACCTTGTGTTTTTATAAATACTGATATATGTCAGGAGTCTTCCTTCCTTGAAAGACAGTATGTACACCAGGGGGTGCTATGTCTCAATTTTCATATATTTACTCTTTAAAATTCTTATGCTTGTATGCTGTGTGATTTGTTTGAAGACTAGCCAGTTGGGAATTTGCCCTCAACAAAGGATTGTTAAAAGCCTGAGGAGACTCTCCTTTTGCTGCTTTCCAGCACAATAAAAAAAGAGTTCAATACTGGCTATGCCACATACTTCCTGGGTCTGTTTTACTGTGTACTGTTAAGTTCTTTATTAAAACGAGGCAACTTTATTATGCTGCAGCTTAAGTACATTTCCAGTGTTCTTTCTTTGGTGGAAATGGGGACCATCTGGTCACTGTCATCTGTGTAATAACAATGATTGAAAATGGTTATTAAGTCACCCTTCAGCCTTTCTCTCTTGTCTAGGCAAAATTGTCTCTGTTCCTGTGGCCATTCCCCATAAATCTCATTTTTCCAATGCTTTAATCATCTTGGTGGCTTTCTTTGGAAGTAACATCAAAGGCTTAGTTTTGGTGCCTCTATTCTGGTGACGTCTGGGCCATCAACATTTAATTGATACAAAATGTGGTTGTTTTATCCGTCTGATTTTCCATTCCTAGCCCCCACATACCCAAGCCAGTCCCAGTTTGGTGACTGTTAGGGCCTGTTTTACCATTTATTTATTGTGGCATTCTTTATAAATACTTTTATTAATGTATTGGATTTACTAAAATACAAATTTTAGTTTATGAATAGTTCTAGATGTTAGCTGATAAACATTTTCAGTCTGGTCTGTTGCATTTGAGATCCTTTTCTGTCTAATTGTGGGTAGATATATTATCTCTGATTGGAGGATAATCCTAAACTTCCTATATTTTATCCATTACTTGTTGGCTAAACATCTGTGAATACCTACTGTGCATTGGACTCTGTGCTAGAGACTGAAAACCCAAAGGCAAACACAACATAGAAGCTAAATTCATAAAATTCATAATCTGGAGAGAAATTCAGATACAAATTTTAAAAATTTATAAAATCTTACATGCTATAAAAATGGTTGAAGAACAGTAGGTTAGAAAAACATCACTGAATATGTCATATGTGAATTGAATCTGACCATAAATTAGTTTTTAGGTATAAAAAAGACTAGTTCAGATAAAGGAGGCTGGCATGCTAAGGATTCAGTGAGTTAGATGTGGCCAAATATGGACTAGATTGGTCACAGAGGCAGACAGATGCCAGACAGCAAAAAATTGCCAGAGAATGTCCAATAGAAAAAATAATGTGAGCTACATATGTCATTTAAATGTTTTAGGAGCCATATTTTATTTACTTTTGATGCATTTACATATCACATCTTGATCATTTTTACTTCTCTTCCCTCTTCCTATCTCCTCATACACACACTACCCACCATATCTCTTTCCCTCTCCACAGTCTATTTCCTTTTTTAAAAAATTCCCATTTTTTATTAATATATATATGCAATACATAATGTTTGCAATGAACTTTATTTTGCGCACATATATATATATATATCATATCAATGTTATGATCCTTCCCCTCTCCATTTTTGGCCCTCTCATACACCCTCCCCATCGCCCTGTAACTCCCACTATCACACTCACTTGGTTCTGTAGAATGCCTGTGTTCTGGGTTTCCCAAATCAGAGAAAACATGCTAAGTCTGTCTGCTTTCTTCTATTTCTCTTTTATTTTTTATGGTTTGGTTTTCTCAGAGAAACCATGAGATATTTAGCTATCTGTGTCTGATTCATTTTGCTAAGCGTAATGGTCTCAAGGTATATCTGTTTTCCTATAAATGACCCAAATTTATCTTTCTTTAGGGTGGAGTAGTACTCCATTATGTAAATATGGCACATCCTCTTAATCCATCCATCTATTGATGGACATACTGGCTGCTTCCAGGATTTAGCTATTATGATTTGTGCTGCTGTAAACGTGGGTATGCAAGTATCACTCTTGCATGATGACTTTAACTCTTTTGAGAAGATACCCCAAAAGAGGTATAGTTGGGTCAAATGAGGTATGTATTTTCTGGTTTTTGAGGTATCTGCTTACTTTTCTCCGTAATGGTTGTACCAGTTTACAGTCCCACCAATAATGTACAGGATTCTTTTCTTACCCATAACCTTGCCAGCATTTTGTTTTGTTTTGTTTTGTTTTTTTTGAGACAGGGTCGTTTCTTGCTCTGTAGTCCAGGCAGATCCTGAACTCTCAGAAATCCTCCTGTGTGCTAGGATTACAGCCGCTCGCTGCCATGCTCAGTTTATGTGTTGCTGGAGAACCAAACCTAGTGCCTTGTGCTTGCTAGGCAAATGCTTTAACTACTGTGCTATTCCTCCAACCGCATTGGAGCGGGGTAGAGGGGGAGGTTCTTGATACTAGCCATTCTTCTTGGAGTTAGATGGAACCTTGGTGTTGCTTTGATTTGCATTTCTCTGATGTCTTAGGATGTTCAACATTTATTCATGTATTTACTGCCATTCAGACATCTTTTTCTGAGAACTGTCTATTTATTTCAGTTGCCCATTTTTTGATCAGGTCTTTATTTTGGACAGTCTATTTTTTCATTTTTTGCATATTATAGATAATTTTCCTCTCTGAAAAATAGCAGGCAAATTTTTTTTGCCCATTCTGTCAGTAATCTCTTCATTTGGTTGCTTGTTTTTTTTTTTTTTTTTTTTTTTTTTTTTTTTTTTTTTTTTTTTTTTTTTTTTTTTTTTTTTTTTTTTTTTTTTTTTTTTTTTTTTTTTTTTTTTTTTTTTTTTTTTTTTTTTTTTTTTTTTTTT